>JBCNYG010000001.1:22325321-22345929 GCA_039654305.1 Porochilus rendahli
CCTCGCCCAGAGTCGGCTGAGATGGGCGCCAGCCTCCCTGCGACCCTAATTAGGAATAAGTGGTTCAGAAAATGAATGAATGCCTCAGTATTTTAGTATTTTATCAATTGCAATTTTTTGGAATGGAAGTCTATCTAACCTGGAAGTCTTCTGTAGCCTGTCCCTAGCCTTTTATCAAACCTGAAATGTTGTTGTATGTTGCAATGTGCTGTGAACATGCTGTGTTGGGGCGGAATAGAAGACGTGTTCAACCGTAGCTCATTTTGTTCTTCGTTACGACAGCGTAAACTCTGCTGAGGTCAGCAAGAGCTTGCTGTTATATCACAAACAAGTTAGAGCAAAACGTTTAGACTGCTGTGTCAGTGAGCGTGGCAGCCTTGTCCTGAAGTCTTGATGGGGAGGATTAGTCTGTCTGACAGATAACACACCTCACCAATAGATGCATTTCTGCCCTCCAACCTAGCCGCCCAAGTTTCCTACACCACCCTAGACAGGAAGTCTGTTTCACCAACTTAAATACAGACTGCATTTCCTGTCAGTTCAGGTATTTAGGCTTACCTGCACCTTTTCTTTTCCCTACCTCCTTTTCTTCTACTTCTTCTTCTTTTTTTAAGCTTTTTTTTTTTGGCTGTGCTTTTAATCTACACAGCTTTGCCGTGAACAATAAACAATGCTATACATGACTGACATTTCACGTGCTATCATATCACCCTTGTTTGCTTTGGTAGAAAAGAGGAATTAAATCTGTTTTTCCAACTGTATCTGGGATTAGCAAGGATATTCATCAGAGCCAGAGAGAGAAACCAGAAAAGACAGAAAGAGAGGAGGACAAGGAGGAAGGGATGGGGGGAGGGGGAGGAGATAATCCACCTCTTCCTATCCAAAGAATCCCAACATGGAGTTTGATTATGAGAAGTGCTTCAATAATGAGGTGAACTGTGGTTATTTCCTCCCTGCGGTTTACCACAAATATGCCTGAATCCCATCGCTCAGCCTCCAGAGGGCTTTTTTTCTTTTTTTTCAGACATCGTCCTTCACTACTCTGAAGGATACTGCATGACACATAATTTGCAAAGACAGATTTCCTCCCTGAACAAACAGAGCTCAGTGGTGGTAATGTTGTCTTTCTGCTTGGTCCTCTGTGAATAAGTGGCACACTTTCTCGATCAGAGCTGTGAATGTAAAGGTAGCAATCATGACCGTGGAGACTTTGCACATAAAACACACAAGCAGCTGGAAGCTTAAACATTATTATGTTTTTTTTATTTGTTAGTAAATAGGTTTGCCCATGCTTATATAAAATACTCAGTGGGATATCCAATGTTCTTTTGTGTATCTTAACTATTTCACCAAATAAACCTAAAAAAAATATGAAAGAAAATAATAATAATAATAACTGGGTTATCAAAGGCCAGCCATGTCTCTCACTGTCTATGGTGAGAGGCATGTAAAAGAACCATTGCTGATTTTCATCAAGAGTAGGCTGCATATTGAGATGGGCGCCAGCCTCCCCACGACCCTAATTAGGAATTAGCGGTTCAGAAAAATGAATGAATGAGGAAACTCTGCGTCCGTGTCATACATCAGAGGTTTTGAACTGACTACTACCTGACTACTATTCCCATCTCTCCTACACCACTGAGCTCATAGATTGTGTAAGTGTCTTTGTCATATCCCCCATGACAGACTTTTCACAATATGATGACTATTTTTAATATTTTAAGATAAAGATAAAGATATCTTTATTGTCAACTGTTGCATGAACAATGAAAATCTGTTTAGTAGCTCTCTGTTTAGCAGCAATTATTAAAAAGTACAAAAAAGACAACTAAGGTAACTACACTAAGCTATATATGTGTATATACCTACATACACATATATACATACCTATATGTACACATATACATACATATATACATCTATCCACATATTTACACATGTACAGACTTATACATTTATCCACATATTCACACATTTAGAGACATCCACAGAAGGGTGCGTGATATGTTTAAGGTGCATGGTATACATAGAGGGAGAGGTAGAGCTTTTTATCATATGGTGCATGATTGGTGCGTATTTGGCGCAGTATTTGTCCAAAACCATGAGCAGCTGAAAAAATAAAAGACGTATCTGCTGAAACATGAAGAGCGCCGGGCTGCTGTGTCTACCTGCGCCGCCATCTTGTCATCACAGTGTTTTAGTGGAACACTACTGAAGTAATAGGTTATTTCATGCATTTCTTGTTAGCAGGAATTGAGCGTAGTAGTGTGACTACCCTGTCAATAGAAACCTGACTATCTGATGACACATACAAAATGAGAGACAGGATATGAATGTACACAAACTGTACCTTGCTCCAAAAGGGTGTACTGGATTCTTACATCCACTTTATGATCACGGTTTATGTTAGTCTGTTCAAGGTGACAGTGTTTGTGTTTTCAGATTATCTAAAGTGTCCAAGTGCCAGGTCTCTGCCAAATGTCTATAACAGTAAAGTCTTTGTATCCACAGAGTAAGGACAACTACAGTAGCTTTCTTATACTGTCACAATACTGGCTGTGCACCATAGCTGTACCTTGCAATTCCAGCAGATATTGTAAATGACTTAAAATACCTAAAATACAAAATGATTAAATTAAATTATTAAATATTTATTCTCACCACACTTTTTACTTAGACGATAAGCACTCTTAAAAATATGCAGGATCTGCAAGTGAAATGCAGTAAATGATGAAGACTTTTAACACTTATTTTATTTTATAATCCTATTCCATGCAAAATGAAATAAAAAAATAAAAGAAGGAAAGAAAGATATAATGATATAAGGCAGCTGACAACAGCCTGATAAAAAAAAATTGAAGACTGTATAATGTTTTTAGGAAATTTATGGAAATTAAGGCAGAATTAGTGAGGAACTTTACTATAACATGCTCCAAAGTTCCCATGGTTATGTCCTGTATGACTAACGCCCAGAAGAATTACAAACATTGGTAAAAAGAATGCATTTTTCTGTCGCGCATTGCCCTTTCTCTGTAATGCAGGAAATTATGCTTTTAGCAATGTAAATATAGCCACTAATTCACTTGGACATACTGTGAGACACAGATCTGATGTTTTTCAAAGCTTGGGAGTTTAGTTTTCAGTGGAAGCTGTGTAACAAAATTTTTAATTTATGGGCACCTAAGGTTCAGTATATTAAAGTTAAGTTTACAGGTGATTTTATGAATTAATTTATGAATGAAATTAAACTAGAATGAATGGCCCTCCACCAGCCTCCACACGAACCTAATTAGGAATCTGTGAATCAGAAAATGAATGAATGAGTGAATGGCCCTCACTTTAAGTTGTTAAGATGAGATCAGGTTAAAAATCTACTTTTATATGAATTAGATTTGCATCGTTCTCATGTATGTGTGTCTTGCCAAGCGATTGAATTGAAAATAATCAGAATTTATGTGTGTCGTGTTGATTTGGTTGGAGTGTTTTGTGTGATGTACACAACACAAACTGAAACAAACAAACAAACTGCATATTTGACCCTTTTCACCCTTCTCCAGCTCAAAATTATCCTTATAAAAAAATTTAGCTTATCTTTTAATTTTTATATATAAATAAGACAAATTTAGTTTAATAACCCTACTTATTTTTAATTGTGTGGTCTGTTGAAACACATTTAAATGTGAACAACCAAAGGCAAAAATATCTTTAAAAAAAAATTTTAATAAAGCCAAAGCCAAAGTAATAAGGCGTTAAATCTATATTCAAACTGTTTGTTTTGGAAATAAATGTCTATGTAAAGACTACTAACCTAGCTGGAAGTAATGAGAATCTGGCATTCTTGCATTCAAGACTACTTTTTTGTCTCTGACCTTTGTTCTTTCTCATCAGTGAGCACTCTGCCTCCTCCTGGTAATCCTGTGAATGGTCTTCCTGAGAAGTCTCATGACCCACACATGACCCTGCAAAATTTATAGGACTACAGTGCCAGTTATTTGTCTTTAATGATGAGGTTTGTTATTAAGTGAATTAACTAATGCCCAACAAAAATTTAAATAATGTGAAATCCAAGTTCAAATATTTTTTTAATGTGTCCTTTGAGGCTAGTGCTTGCTGAGTCAGAGTTTACAAAGTATGTGCAGATGGGTATTTAACAAACAAACAAACAAGCAAACTACTGTGGACAGTCTACTGATATGTTATGGATCCACAAGTCACCGGTGCTCACTGGTTTAATTAGTAAGAAAGTAATGTAAATCATACACAACTAATGCACCTTGTCATTTGTAAATTTCTGTTAAATGTCTGCTGGGGGATTTAATTACGTGCAGGACAGCACTCTTCAAAAGGTTGATTTTCATGCATATGGTCCCATTCTAGCAGCTATGTACAGCGAGCACACTGAAGCCATGTGGACAGTTTGAGGTGACAAGTTGTCTTTCTTCTGCATGCCGTTTTCTGACTCACACAGGACCATTATAAACAATCTAAAAATACATGGGGCGATGTGGTGGCATAAAGGTTAGCACGTCTGCGTCACAGCAAGATGGTCTGGAGTATGATTCACGGGCTCGGTGAGGATATTTCTGGTTTGAGTTTGCATGTTCTCCCAATGATTACATAGGGTTTCCTCCAGATACTTCCGGTTTCCTTCCACAGCCCAAAGACATACACATTAAGGCTAACTGACTGTTCCAAACTGACCCTAGGTGTGCATGTGTGGTGTAAATGGTTGTGTTTGCCACTCTGTGATGGTCTCTGAGTAGGATCGAGTAGTTTGGCAGATGATTGAATGAATAAAAATACATGTGTCAAAATAATTGTACATCAGATGGATTAAAATCGAACTATACTGTTGCAATGTGGAAGTTGGTAACATGTTAAAGCAGTAAGAATCACACATATGTGCTCTGACTGGAAAAATGGGAGTGTCTGTAAACCATAAAAGGGGGATTTGCAATAAATATTTCAACAGCAGCTGGATGTCATGCCATTAGCAAAACTCATACTGAGACAAACTTTAGGGAACAAATAATGGCCTTTAAAACCACACTAAGCAGGATGTCTGACGCAAACAACAAAACATCCCATGTCGCTTCGGTAAGGCACAACAACAAATTTCAAGACTGGACTAGTACATGCTGAACACTATTATTTACTTCTGAATATACACACAGAAAGTCCCTTATACTTTGCTGATTAAAGTGTCCCAGAGAACCTCACTGATCTCAGCGCTGAACTGCAGGCATACAAGTCAACTTTATTGTCAAATATACTGTATATGCATGACTTACAGCACAGATGAAATTACAGTCCTCTCTGACCCACGGTGCAAACAGGCAAAAAAAGACATAGAATAAAATAAAAATGACATCAAATAAACAGTCAAGGGCACTAATGGTGCTAAAAAATGAAAAAAGTAAGAAAAAAGGGGAAAAAAGAAAAACAAACAAAAAAAGAAGAAATAAAGAAAGAAAAAAATGAAGAAATAACAGGTCTACTGTACATAAGGTGAGATAGTGCAATATAGTGCAAGAGTGCAGGGTAAAGTGAAATGTGCAGTCCCCGAGTTCTGTGTTCAAAAATGTTTGTGTGTCAGATGCTGAATGGGGGGCATGGGGGTGTCTGTGGCAGGAGGCTGAGTGGGGAGAAGGGGGAGAAGGGAGGGAGTTGAGCCCAAGTAAACTGGAAAGACTCGTATAACATCACAGGGCACTGTAAAAATAAACATTGCATACTTCGATTACGGCAAGCCAAGGAGTATGAAATGACTTTTGGGATATGCAGATGAGGGGATTGGAGTCGTCAGGAGGCATGTTTTATATATTATGGCAGGCAGAATATTATTATTATTATTAGTTTTTTTCCTTCCCACGGTAGAATTTAATCTTTCACGCTCATACAAAGTAGTCGACATGACGTTACACACGTTTGTCCCGTAGGTGGCGGTATGCAACTTACAGTTGTTTGTGATTCACCAAAATCCTGAGAGAAGAAGAAAGAGAAGCGCTAAAAAAAACCAACGATGACGTAAAAACATGGCGGAACAGATACCTGGGTTAAACTAGCTGATTGAGCTGTCAAACTTTCTTTCGGTTATTGCATTATTCAGACTTTTGTGTTGGAATAATGGCGAACCTTTTTAACTTGTCTTAAAAACGATAGTTTTTTCCGAGTGTTTTGTTTCTCCTGTGGCTTAATCTTAAACGAGTCCCTCCTCTGTGTATGTATTATATGTGATAGTGGACCTGATACCCATGTAGTGCACTTCAGCACCCACAGGAAGCCGTTTTGGGTCCGGTCCCAGACTGGTTTTCTTCAGCTGTCAGTCCAAAGCGGTTTACTTCCCCTTTTCTGTATGTTTACATTTCTTGGCTCTTCAGCTATCAGGCAGAAGCTGGTTAGTCATCATCATGTTTGTTTGTGGGGTTCTGTGCGGTGTTGTTTCTTTTTCTGTGATGTTTCTGTGGTGGCGTTTAATGACTGTATTGAGGGCTGGTGCAGAATGTAAACCTGCTAAAAAGGGCTCGGTGTGTGTTCTCATTGTGGCCGGATCAGGTGAGATGGTGACTTCATGGTGACGTGTGAATGATACAACACGAGTTACTGGATAGTTTTTCAGTCTCTGTGTCTGTTATTCACAGGTGGACACACGACAGAGATCATTCGTCTCATGGGGAGTTTGGAGCAGGCTTACACCCCTCGGCATTATGTGATAGCAGACACTGACAAGATGAGTGAAGATAAGATTCGCACATTTGAAGCATTAAAAGAGAAAAGTGGCACAGAAGCTCAGGTACCATGGATAAAGGTGCAACTGCTTTCTTATTCTAAGCTCCTCCTACAAATCCCAGTGGGAGGAGCTTTACAGAACTGACACCAGCCTGACCTCACCAATACCTGACACCAATACTGATATTTTCATTTAAATAAGATTCTACTGCTCATCACACCTGACCTCTGATTTTAAAGCAGGCCATCTTCATTAACATTTATTTACAGATTTTTTTTTGCGCATGTTGTTTAAGTAAAATTACTGATCAAGTAAAACGATCATTGTAGTGTTTTTGGGACATGTTGACATTAATGCCATAGACCTGTGGGTGCAGGTTTTCATTTCAACGAAGCGCTAGCCACGACCTCCACCTGTGTAAACAGAAAGTGATTGGTGTCGGGTATTCTAGTGTTTGCATGTGGCAAAACCTGAAGTCGACCTGGTGCCATCTTGGTGAGACCAATTTATTTTTGAAAGGTATACTCAAATGGTGAACAAAAAAGCTGAAGAAAACGGAGATTCTTACACCCAAGGTATACATTTCATTTTAAACCCTTTTTTTTTTCTAAAATTCATTTATACAGAGCTTTTTTGTGTTTTAATTTTTCATTTTTTTTTTCATTAATTAAAGATATCAGTGAAAGTATTGGTAAATATATATTAATTTAGGTATTTTTATCAGCAGTAAAATTTACAGGGTTTTCGAGTTGTGTTGGCTTTCAGCAGCTCCATTTTGTGATCTTAAATTAAGTTGGTCCAAGGTGGTTGCCACCCGGCTTCAAAATTGAAACACTAATGTTCATTCTGTTTTATTTATTTATTTATTTATTTATTTATTTAATTATTATTATTTTAAGTCAGTGATTGAAACAGGTGGAGGGTGTAGCTACTTCTTGGTTGAAATTAAAACCTGCACCCACACCGGCCATTTGCAGATAAGAATGGAATCCCTGCCATAGACTAATAAAGGTCATTAAGGACATGTTGGTTAGATTTTAGGGAAGCACCCTACCCCATCTCATTCCTTAATACTATGACCACCCAATAAGTGTTGTTTAAGCTTTATTTGCTGGCTCAGTGCATGGAGATGGTAGTAATACTACTACTGCTAATGATATTGGTAATAGCAGTGCTACTGATCAGAGCCCAGTAGTCATGGAACATTACTTAAATCCTTGTCCTGTGTCTGGTGTCTGCATGCCCAGCACAGGAAACACAATAAGGCTTCTGCATCTCTAAGTTGAGGCTGATTGGCTGTTATGGATTGCTGACTTGCATAACAATAACAACCCTAAAAAAATTGCCATCCAAGATGATGTAAGCTCAGCAATATTTGAGAAATAGCCCGGGAAAAAAAATTATAAGCTCAAGGTGATTTTGACAAAGTCAAACAGGAAAACTTGCAGGGCATGTTACTCCCAAAGAATCATTTCAGAATATCCTAGGGCCAACACACACATGCACACACACCTAGGGACTATTTGGAACACCCAATTAGCGCAATGTGCATGTTTCTGGACTGTGATAGCTAACTGGAGTACTCAAGTAAGCACAGGGAGAACATACAAACTCCACATAGAGAAATCCTGGACTCAAACCCATTGCCTTCTTGCTGTGAGGTGGACATAATAAACACTATGCCACAACACCCTTCTTGAGAAATAGCTTGAAGAAAATTTACAAGGTATGCAATACCCCGACAGCCTGATGGGGCAAAATCAGATTTATTATTAATAACAAAACGGAAACCCAAAAATAGAGGCGTAGTGGTTAGCAGGTCCATTTCACAGCAAGACGGTCCTGGGTTTTTGTCCCGGATTGGTGAGGGTGTTTCTGTGTCTGCAGAAGTGAGTCAAGTCGAGTAGAGTCTGTACCATACAGTGGGAAAAGGCTCTTGGAGCCTGCGTATCCTCACATGACCAGCAGATGGAATCACCCTTCTTTTCTGTAAAGTGTTTTCCGTAGGAATTATTTCTTTGTTTTGAATCTTTCTTGCTCATAATGATTTAAATCTGAAACCTTTTACTAATAACTCTCTCATCGATTTGCTAAGGACTCCCCATTTGTATCATAATCACTAGACCTATCCATAATAATTATCACACAGTGTATAATTTGGGGCGGCACAAATGTGGCGCAGTGGTTTGCACATTTGCCTCACAGCATGAAGGTCCCGGGTTCGATTACTGGGCTCGGGGTGTTTGTGTGGCATTCATCGGAGTTCTCCGGTTTCATCACACAGTCCAAAAAAAATGCACAGTAGGCTGATCCAAATTGCACTTATGTATGGTTGTATGTGTGTTGGCCAGTCAAGCACTTTCACTTCAGCCCTGTCAAGCTATCTCACATGCCAAACTTGGAGCTCAATTTGTGTACAGGGACAATATAGTGATGTAGAATGTTT
This sequence comes from Porochilus rendahli, assembly GCA_039654305.1. Lineage (NCBI taxonomy): Eukaryota > Metazoa > Chordata > Actinopteri > Siluriformes > Plotosidae > Porochilus > Porochilus rendahli. Next base: position 22,334,498 of record JBCNYG010000001.1, read on the forward strand.
GAGGCTTTAAATTTGATCATAATTCTTCAACAACATTGAGTGATGTTTTATACAATAGTCTGCTTCCACTTTGTAGCATCAGTTTGAGGAAGAATGACATCAATGTGCTGGTTATGTGTCCACACACCACTTGCTGTACAGTGTATTTGTTTCAATATTATGTAAATATAGTGTATATTTATATTATTATATTTATGTTAGTTATAATTTATTTATTATGTCATTGCACAATCTGCTGACTCCTGTTCACTAGAAATTAAGCTTTTTTTTGAGCCGCCATTTTGTCAAATTTGCAACCAGAGTCTGCACACGTAATGGAAATGGCTAACAGTACTGGTTCATGTCTTCAGAAAGGTTCATATAAATAGGAGCATGCTGACTCGAGCTGTAGCCCATCACTTCCGGGATTTCTGTCAGTCGAGTGTGTATTCATGCGATTGCCTGGCGAGCTGTTTAAGGTGTACCCTGCCTTCGGCCAGAGTCGGCTGAGATGGGAGCCAGCCTCCCCGTGACCTTAATTAGGATTAAGTGGTGTGGTTTAGAAAATGAATGAATGAGTGTATAATTTGGCTTCTTTATTTTGTTGTGGTTCAGTTCACTATTCATCGGATCCCACGCAGCCGAGAAGTTCGTCAGTCATGGAGTTCCTCTGTGCTCAGTACTCTGTACGCTGTGCTCTACTCACTTCCTCTAGTCTTCAGACTAAGACCTGATATGGTAAGTTTCCTTCACACTATTAAGAGATCTCATGGCCTCAGAACCCCTTGATTCCTTTCCTCAGCTTTGCTGCTTGAGGAAAATTCTTCACATATTTACGCTTTTTTATTTATTTCTATTTATTTATTTAGATTATTTTTATTTATTTTTCTTTTAGTGCTTCAGCTCTATTTTGAGGACAAAGAAATATAAAAGTTTTTTTTCTTCTTAGCTTTCTGTTTTTATGCCAGTGAGAATGTTAGCTCAGTAGGAAGTCATTATGCCTTCGTGTAAATCTGACTTTGCGGTTGTGTTCAAAAAATAAAAAACTAATCTGTCACTCACTCACTCACCCACTCACTCACTCACTCACTCAGTCACTCACTCACTTGACAAACCTTCTAGGGTAGCGGAAGGGCTGGAGCCCAACTCAAACAAGATGTACAGCTAACAGAAAACCCAGAAAACTTCATACCAACACCTTCATCCTTACTGTTTATTAAATGCCCACATCCAGTGAAAGATTGTACAAATTCATGTGGATTTATGAAATTTCTTGAATTTAATCACTATTAACCAAAAATCACTATAAACATCATGTTTCAGCTTTGATCTAAGAGGACAAAGAGCTAATCCACGGGTCTGCATGTAATTACTCCACTAGCATTACAGGCACTTTTTTTTCTGGCCTTGAGCGTTCATTAATAATAACAATAATAGTAATGATAATAGTAAAAACAGCAGCCAAATTACACAAGGCACTGTCCCCAATTATTTACCATCATGTAAGTCAGATGATTGCCCAAAGATTTCAGGAGGAAAGTAATGGTTATTATTTACCCCATGGCAAAAGGTTTGTGAACACTTAGTGATCACATCAAATCAAATCAAATTAGGACACCCATGTGCTTTTTAAACATCCCATTTCACATTTAATACACTTTTGCTGTTGTAATAAGCTCCAGAGTGTGTATTCATGTCTTCTTGCTTTTGCTTTATAGTAAAATAATATTTATAGGGTAAAATGAATAAATGTGCAGATTTCAGCATAGTGAGAATTAGATACCACTTGAAACAGGAGAAAAGCGATACTGAAAATGGGCTGTTTTGTCGAAAAAAAAGAAAGTAAAACACGGTTTAGCGTGAACTTGAGGAAAGGTCATTATTTCAGCAAACCACAAAATTTTCTGATTTTATTACTCTTAAAGTTAAATTATGCCTCCTAGAACATCAAAACTGGGTTCACAGCGACCATCTTTAAGGAACCTGTTATAATTTCAGCCAATCAAAACATCAGAAAAAATAATTTGTGAGCCTAACTATGACATCACTCGAGGCCACATTTATCTGCTGGTCCTTATTTAATATATGTGGAAGGTGATATTCGAGTCCTTTTCTAGAAACAGGATTGGACCAACTGAAGGGTATTGCCCTTAACAGAAACATGTAGTGTTTTCTGTTTTTCTTTAAATATGAGGAAGGTCACCGCTAAACATTGTTTTGCCAGCAGGAGCACTATGTAGTCTTTGGGTTCTAAGAAATTGCGCTGATGGCTAGCTCTGTAATACCACATGAAACATGTTAGTGCTATGCATTATTTTACAGGAATTCTCAGTGTGAACACCACAACTCATGGCTTTACATTTGTGCAGTAGATATAATAGTTTTTTCTCTTTTTTTTGTTTGTTTTTTGTTTTTTTTTGGTCTGTCATACAGGCTGTAGGCTTGACCTCTGCGGTTGTTCGAAGTAAGCCAGAAATCTTGCTCACTCACTCAATCATTTCCAAACAGTTCACTCCTACTTGGGTCATGGGGCAGAAGTCACACACTTTTTTTAATTAAGACGCATATGGAAAACAAACAGTGTGACTTAAAAAAAACAAGCAGCTGCAATTGTGATACTGTACCACTTCAAGTCTGAATTACATAAGAAAAGTTAAACGAGTTAATCTGTAAACCTGTAAAAAAAAAAAAATCTCTTCATGTAGAGCAAAGTTTATTTGTGACCTGTGAATCATTGGGGAAATTAGCAAACTTATTTGAACACAAAACAGTCTTCTGTAACTGCAATAATGTAAACTTTCATTTTATCTCATGCCAAAGAAAAGGGAAACCAAAAACATCTCAAATCCTACACACTTTACAGCATGTTTGATGTTTTCAGCTCACAGAACATAACCTTTAACACTTAGAAAAGGGCAATTACACAGAGAAATTGTTCTGTTTTGCTTCAATTGTCATGAACTTTGTAGCCCTGCAAAAAAAAAAAAAAAGTACCAGTTAATTTCCAGTGGTTTCAGGCCTACATGTTAACTTCACATGGCTTTCTCTGTTCAGCAATAACCACTATGCTGTTTTGAGTTCAAGCATTCCGTTTGCATCCTTTTAAAACTTTAACTCAGTTAATCATGGCATTTTCCTCACAGCTGATGACAAGGCTATTGTATCAAGACATATCTAAAGTACAGACTATCAAAACATCTGGCAATCCTCAGCCTGTCTCCAACTGAGTGAAAGGCGTAAGGAAAAGTGTACAGAAACAGGAAGATAAACAGACAGAGGAGAATGAAGGAGGGGGAGTAGAAGTGATAGAACAGTGCCTTGCTCTCCCTTCTTCCTGCACTTGAAAGTGGGAGTCTAACACTGTGGCAGGGCCTGACTGACTCTGCAGCTCCAGCTGTGAAGCAAAGAGGAGGAATGTAATAGCATCAGGTTTCTATACGGACTTGGACAGGGAGGAGCATAATTAGGCAGGATAGAGGGTGGATGTGAGTGAATGACAGAGAGGAAAGGAGACCTTTGCATGGGGAAGTAGCTGTCTGGCATGGAAAACTAAACAGTCATCCTCTTTTTCTAATCTTTAATTATAGGCTCTTGTTTATTCTTAATTATCTTTTTCCACTTTGGTTTTATGTGAAGTGTGTCCAGAATGTTTGGAAGAGCAATTAGGAGGGCTTTTTTTGAAAATAAAAGACAAGTGAAAGGGTGTGTGTTGTGTGTATTGTACTTAGTGATCAGCTATAAGATTAAAACTACTGAGAAGGGAATAACAGTGATCAATATGTACCACATCGCAACAGTGTGATCTGATTGGTCAGCTATCGTGAATAAAATTCATTATGTATTCAGGAAATGTTCTTGTTTGTGATTGGTGGAAAGCCATCGAAAGATTCTTGATGTTGCATTGCTGCATTTAATTTTGTTTTCTCACTATTTGTGCTGTTGTAAGGATGGAGATTGAGGTAGACGACTACAATAGCGTACATATTGAGAAAATTGAAGCTTACAGCAGGGGGGGTTGTGTTATTACCATCCAATACTGTTAATCACATAACATTTTTTCTTTTTGTGTCTAGGATGAATGGAAATGGTGCTAGCAGTATAGCATGCTAACATCGAGTCATAGAACTCACTGATGCTAACTCGCTCGCTAGCAACATAGTCATGTGACTGTGAATAAAAGGACGCATTCAAATGTTTTAATGCTCTTTATTCATAAATTGTGAGTACATACTTCACTTTTTTGTATCACAGTACATACATCTTGCATGACTTCAACACCATCAGCTTCTTCCTCCTCTGCTTCCTTAGCAAGGTAGCCTCTTTCAGGTATTTAGCTCACCCTAGTGGCAAGGATAAGTATCACTTCTACCACAAAAAAATAAATAAATAAATCTCGGTCGAATAATGCTCCATGTCATTCTTCACCTTATTCAATAATTGCTTATTTTTCTGAGTGGACAATGCTTAAATACAAATGACAAACACTTATGGTTTGTCACGGTCATTTTGAGCATTTGGTATGATTGTCATGTTTTAAATGGAAAAAACCCAGAAAATGTCATTTCAGTTTTTTTTTTATTTGGTTCCCATAGTAAATACTAAAACACCTTTACAGAGTGCAGTATAATTATTCTTCTGATGGGTATGCTGAACAGACCAGAACAGACGCTGTTAGCTATACAGCTAATATCCTGCTCAGTAAGAACAGTCAGTTCTCAAAGTTGATGTATTGGAAGCAGGAAAAATGTGTAATCTTAAGGATCTGAGTGACTGAGCCACATTATCATGTCTAGACGATTGGGTCAGGGCATCTCCAAAACCACAGGTCTTGATGGTTGTTCACAGTATGCCTTGGTTAGTACCTACAAAAAGTGAGATAATCAATTATTTCAGTTATTCATTTCATGTGTCAGTGCTCATAATGTTTTTAATTGTATGGCTGAACAGTGTATATACTGCATACATACACCCTTGCTGAATACTTGACCTTTTAATCTCAGGAATGTTGCGGTGTCTAATTTCTGTCCTATTATCTTCAGCTGCTCCTGATTTAGACAGAGCATATTTTGGGCTTTTATCCCCTTTTACTCCTCTAAGTCAGTGGTTGAAGTGTTGTAATTTATGTCTGATGACGGCTGGCGCACAGGTCTGTACTGCGTGCCTGCATTCCTTAGCATGACTTAAATCTTCTCCTTTGTTTGTTTTTACCAAACTTGAGCATGTGTGTGAGCAGTGGGCGGCTGTGGGGGCTGCATTCTCGGGAGGCATCATAGAGAAGTAGGGGGTCAGTCCAGGTAGGCGGGGAGAAATGCTGAGAGGGGTGGCCTCAAATCTTAGTTTTCCATAAAAGGACTTGAATGAATCACAGTATCCCTCAGCATAGCCCACTACCTCCAGATGTGTCAGCACAATCCAAGAGCCTGACAGGCTGAACAGACAAAACTGTAATGTAGTCTGTGTTTAGCCAGTAAAGGAGGGTTCATTTCTACCAAGTTTAGAGTCATTGAGAAACCAATTTGTTTAACAGGTTGTTCTAAAATCCAATAACAATACGTCATGGGAATCTGTACTGTAAATTGCTCAGTTTATTTTAAGGCAGTGTGTGTTGTATCCTGGATGGGTTATATATCCCATCTAACTCTTAATTGGACACATTAGTATTTTTCTGAGGTTCATGAACTAATGCTCTTAATTCATAACATGTACTATATTCTGTATACTAACACCTTTTACTTTGGCTTTGAAAGAGAAACTGGATATTTCTAAGACAGAGAAGGACTAGCACAATCCATTTTACTGTATGCACTATTAATATATATGTGTGTGTGTTTGTATGTGAATATATAAGGAATTTGTAATAAGGCCAGATTTAAAAAAAAAAAAATCCCAGTTTCTCATCAGAACTTTTCCATAACATAAATGTGGCATGCGTTAATGGATAAATGAGGTGACTGGCAAAGCCTAAAAGCCTAATAACAAGAACCTTCTAGAAGTACTTGTTTCCATTTTCTGTCTATAGAACAGCAGCCTTACAGTTCCAAAAATCTTTAGAAAATAGAACTAAACCAATCTCACAATCACAGCATTTAACATGGAATCGAGTTCTGTGTTGTTTTTCGTTGCCTAAGGGACACGGCAGTGGTGGCTCAGTGGTTAAGGCTCTGGTTTATTTATCTGAAGGTTGGGGGTTCAAGTCCCAGTGCCTCCAAGCTGCCACTGTCGGGGCCTTGAGCAAGCCTTTAACCCTCAACAGCTCAGTTGTACAATTGTGATAAAATGTAAGCCGCTCTGGATAAGGGTGTCTGCCAAATGCTGTAAATGTCATAATATATTTGTTTTCTAAATATTACAAATTTATAACAGCATGAATGATATTTATGAATGAACACAGAATCGTATCTGTGAGTGTTTGAACTGTAAAACCCCATTTCTCTTGTCTTTGCACTCCAATATACATTATATGAAAATATATGTGAACAGCTGACCTTCACACCATGCTGAAACTGGTTTGGGTATTTTTTTTTGTTTTTAGTATATACAGTACCAGTCAAATGTTTGGAAACACCTTCTACTTCAGTTTGCAAGAGTGGGCGTGTCATAATAATCTGTTATAGCATTTGTTATGAACAATTGTTCCCTCACCCTTTTTCTTTTTACTTTCTGCTGATATTATGCTGTAGTCCATACCCATAATGTAACCATAACTCTGAAAAACTTTCTGCAGTCAAAGTTATGATAAGAGTGAAAAGGGACGGTCATTCAACTTGGAATTTGGGAAATCAGTAACTTGGGCAACATCCAACTTGTCTGATGTTATTCCACTGAGTTCTAGTTGTGCGTTCTAGTGTAGTCTAGTGACAACCCTTGTCATTATAAACACAAACACCAGTCAAAGAAACTGTCCAAACTTTTGAGTGGTGGTGTACACACACGTTAGACACAGGCGTTGATTTTAATCAGCATTTTACAATCACGGTTTCAGCGTTAAAAGTCTGGTGTGAATTTTAGTGCAGAAATATTGAGAAATCGCTACAATGGACCGTTTCAGTATTATTTTTTGCAAGTTAATGCAGGTTGAATGAAATGTAGTAGCTGAACACATTTGGCACATGTGGCTTTACACCTCTGGACTAGTCCCTACAAAATGAGTGTCACAAAAATAAACAAATCTGCTCAATTTATCACCCTCTCATGGTTGCTTATTAAAACCTTTTGTGCCAAGATACATAAAGGTGCCATTTAATGAACTTTTGAGTGATTTAACTTGCTTTTGATTTAATCATATATTCAAGTTACAAAGAAAGCAAACATAGTTTCACTGGCAGTCCCACACATGCAGAAAGTAGGAATAAAGATCGACATTTTTCTACATTCCATCTGTTCTACTTGAGCACAACACATGTAACTTGTGTGGAAAATCAGGGCTGAAGAAGAGGAGGGGGTTATCCAGTTAATATGTTTTCCAAAAACAAATGACAGTGGCTTGAGAGCTGCATGGTGAGCGGTCCAGCTTTGTGGCTTTCCAGTGTGGCTCCTTTCTGCTGAGCATAGACTTCAGAAGTTTTTCAGAAGTCTATTTTTTTTCAGCATCTAGCTCTGTGCCTCCGCACCATATGTTTTTATTTTAACCTTATTAGGAAATAGTTGGAGAATGGAATGGAGTTGCCTGTTGATAGTTTTTAGGAAGATTCCAATTTTGGGTGCTTGTTTTAATTCCTGCCTTGTAATTCCTGGAATGACTGAAGAATTCCTTATTCAGATTTGTAAGAATGTTCCTTACATATTAAGACCTAATTTATTCATTCATTCATTTTCTGAACCACTTAACCCTGCTAGAGTCAAATAGAGCTGGAGCGTATCTCAGCCGACTCTGGACGAAGGAGGCATGCACCCTGGGCAGTTCACCAGTCCATTGCGGGGTCAACACACACACACAACCCAGGACCTTCTTGCTGTGAGGTGGATGTGCTAACCGTTATGAAACTGTTCCTCCCCAATGTTAAGATATGTGTTTACAGATATAAAAAGCTTGGCACACGTGTTAGACACTAAATTGTCCCTTAATAGTCAGCGTCAAGCTGCTTGAAACACACATTACTAAAGACACATCACAGGATTAACAGATGTCTGTGTAAAATGGTCATGAAAATACCAACTGGTTCAGAGAATAGCGGGAAATGTTGCAGTGGTGTGTTATCAGTCAGATGTAGGAGCAGTGATGGCTCAGTGGTTAAGGCCTTGAGAAACTGGTCAGGGGTTGTAACCCCAGTACCACCCATGTGACTTTTGGGCACGTGAGCAAGGCCCTTAACCCCAAATTGCCCAGTTGTATAAATAAAATGTAAGTTGCTCTGTCTGAGGATGTATGCCAAATGCTGTAAATGTGGTGCAGCTCAGGGTTGATAAGCAAATTAATTTATTGGGATTTCTGTTTCATTCTGTTGCTCATTCAAAACAGAGAAGTCTGTTCGTATCATCCTGATATGAACACTCCAATCTATAGGCTGGTGACAAAGAAGAAAACGGAACAAAATGACTTAAGGTTGATGATTCACTGTGCCATAGTATAGATTCTGGAGGAATGCAGCCCCTGTCTTTCTAAAGATATTCCCTCTGTTTTGATGATTGTGATGAAAAGAGCAGTTGCTGAAATCCAGCTAAATACTCCCTACAGCTTCCCAGAAGTACAACCTCTTTTTCCTTTATTTTGTCACCCATCTCTCAGGTCTGTTACTTCAATCATATTAATATGGGCTTTTCAGTTTCTCACTCTCAACATAGTCTAGTAAATGTCTGGGCAATTCTATTCCGAAACCCAGGTACTGATACCACTGACATTTTTATGGCCCTCCTCACAGCTGTTGTGTAATTAAGTGTGTGCTGACTCATACCCCCTCAGACTGAGAGGGCAAGTGAGAAAATGACACAAACTCGTGCACCTAGGGTCATTCTCCATGCAGTATAATACCTCTCACCCACTAGAGATGATGACTTCATCAGATTGCTGTCAGACTTGTCATGAGTCTCATCACCTATGTGAGAACACATAACTGGGTTTTATGCACTATAGTGTTGAATGAACCAATATACACTGATCTCAAAGTCAAGTTCCAGAGAAGTGCATACAGTACGTAAGCATGGTTTCATGTAACACGTTTTGAATTATTATGTACGAAACAATTCCATTTCTTAGTTTGGTCAGCTGCACCAGTTCAACTTGGATGCAGCTCCTCAGAAACCTGGCAGATGAAAAAGCGTGAGGATCAACTTGCTGTGGATGATTCTGTGATGCGAATGTGAGAAAGTCTGGTTTGTGCGAGGCTGAAAAGCATTTTTCATAAAAAGTTGGCTGTATGAGAATCCAGTTTCATTTTGGATTACGTTCTGTCTGTCTGTCTATTGGGTGAGTGATGGTGTGCACGGTTCCAGATATGGGAACATTTTGGGGAACATTCATGAAGAATTTTCGGTTTCTGAATATGTTGAGTTCAGGAAGTCTTTACTATCCCCGCCTGTCCTCCCTGGTGCTACAGACATGCACCAGCCACATCCATTTTAGTAGTGCTCTAACTCATCAGGTGGCATATTTTTCAGGATGACATCATGTGAAACAGGGGTTAGCATGGACTCTTTAGTATTTTATTTGCATTCGTATGTTCCAACAATTTGTTTTCCAACAATTTATTGGTAAACATTAGAATATTTTAGAGCTGGGGTTGTCTGAGGGAGAATAATATACACCTTCTCAAAAAAGGATATATTTACTTTAAAACTACTTCTTCTTTCATATCGATGATGTGGTTTTATTTTGCATTGAAGGCGTACATTCTGTCCATAATTATCTCATGCTGGCAACAGACTCCTTATTGCTTGGCTGGTACGTACAGCAAATGGTCGTGGATCTTAGCACACATGCCAATACATCTTTAGCGCTGGAGTCAGCTTCTCACTGTTGGGTGATTATTCCCCAAAGCAGACCTGCGAGTATGTGTGAAATGCAAATTTACACCCCTCACCCCACCTGCACACTCTCTTTCTCTATCTCTCCATAAGCGCGATGAAGTACCCAACAGGTCCAGCGATTCTGCTTGCTTGAATCATTTCATCTGATTATTTACTGGTCACTTTAATTAGTTTCATAACTGATACATTTAGTTCCTCTTAGGCTTTGCTAGCTGCATTCAGGCTGGATTATTCTTTATGTAATGTGCACCCAGCTCATAGTTTGCTGATGGCTTCTCCAGATCTTGTGGCTTCTTTCCACAGCAGTCCGATCACTTCCCTGTGCTGCTCCTTTTCTCCAGTCTAAAAGCTCTCATATTCCAGCTTTTAGTTTTATCCTACTGTCCCCTGAATTTAGTGTTCCTAAATTAAATAAAGATGCTTAAAGTTTGAATCTAAAGTGTTTGTGTGCTTGTGTGTGTGTTTTACAGGTGCTTTGTAATGGGCCTGGGACATGCATACCTCTGTGTGTAGCTGGATTGCTCCTAGGAATCCTGGGGCTCAAAAGGGTCTTGCTGGTGTATGTGGAGAGTATTTGCCGTGTTGAGAGCCTCTCCCTGTCTGGAAAGATCCTTTACCACTTTGCTGACTATTTCTTTGTGCAGTGGAAGCCTCTACAAACTAAATATTCCAAATCAATCTACATTGGGAGAATAGTATGAATGAACACTTGACTCGAGAGAAAAGTATCATTTTATACACAATATTCAAAGGTGACCTTTAATAGTCCAGATGTATGTACTCTTTTATGTTGGTTTTTATGTTCACTGTCTGGTCAATTACAGACGCTGTTACTGGTATGCACAGTTTAATGTTACAGTGAGTTGCACGGTGTTTGACATGCTCTATGATTTCTGCAGTGTGTCCTTATTCCCCCCTTCCTTTTATGTGATATACAGAAGACTGACTGCTGAAAAGTGCGGTCAAGAAAAATACAAGCAGCCAAGCCAAACACCACACCATACCAGTGTCTACATGTGGTGTTCTAGCTGAACAACAGAAGACTGTATCAGTCTTTCGAGTATTTGATCTTTTTAACCTAAAACACTGTAGTGTTTTTCTCTGCCTTTGTGCTCAGTACCCTCTCTTAGAAGCCTCGAGTCACATTGTAAAGTTTCATGTCCTTATACTGTGACTACTGCTACATACACAGTGTGAGTGTGTGTGCTTTCCCCAGTAATCAAAGGTATTGGGGTAGAGTAAAAACACTCAAAATCCTAATCTCAGAACACTAGTATCATAAACGTGCTATTTTTTGGAACATCGATTTAAAAAATAAAAATGATAATTGCTTTGCATATAACTGTATTAATGTGTACATATATAATTGTCTCTTTGTCATAAAGATTTTTTGCCCTCTGTCACAGGGCTTTGGTCTTGACATGACCAGGACATCCCTGAACAGTGGACGGGTGGAAGGGTTGAAGAGATTTCACATATATATATATATA
>JBCNYG010000001.1:22369570-22380243 GCA_039654305.1 Porochilus rendahli
TCTTATACCTCTATTTGCCTAACTCTAATCCTAACCCTTACCCCAATAATACTTACCATAACCCTAGTTAACCCTAATCCTTACCATAACTAACCCTTACCATAACCTGTTCACCATAAAATATAATGCTTTAGGTTATGGGGACTTGTATTTTTCCCCATAAGGAAAACAAATCCTCATAATGTGACTGTAAACAGATTTAGGGGCTCACAACGTGATGAATCTCGAGAACACACACACACACACACACACACACACACACACAGTGTTGAGACATGAAGGGGGGTGTATGAATGCCCTGTATGTCTTTAAGAATGAGAGTGAAACCTGATGCCGACGGCACTGAGCGCTTTGCCCTACAGTAACCTCCTCCATCGCTAGGTTTACTGCATCCTGCTTTAGCATGTCTCGTTTCTGCTGTGCCCATCGAACCCACTTTTGTTTTACCACATATGGCATTAAAATGCGGATAACCGAGCACAGGTCAGCCGCTGCGTTATAATGAGGACACAGCTCTGTTCGGTGGTGTTGTGGAGGAGCGACAGTGCTGCTGAGTGAGCACAACCCTCTGCTGCTACTGGACACATTGTATCAACCCATGATGCGTTCAACCGCCGAGCACAAGTAGCCGACAATTACAGCAGCGACGGAACAACTACACCAACGGGAGCTAACATGGTTGATATTTGACAAGAGGTAAGCATGGCCGATTAACCAAACAGCCCGTGCTGAATGTTATGATTCTAGTTTTTTGGAGGGTGCTCTGGACATTACGACAATACCTCGCCCAAGGCTACAAAACATCTCAGTACAACAACGACCATGTTTTACAGAACCGAGTTGGATTTTTTAAACATAGCACATATGTGAGGTATAAGTAAACAAAGAAGACGCTGGTATAGACGAGTGTCTGTGTTATCGTACTGTTCTTACACACTATTTAGCACAAGTAGCATGTTTTCGGCGTCATCTTTAGTTCCTTCACTTAAGTATAAACATATAAAAATCACACATGTAGCCGAGCTCAGCTAAGTAACTTCCACACCAAAACACAATTAACACAAGAGGCTGTTGAAGCTCGTTAAATCACAGGGTTTGCTACTTTGCATGGAAGATTTAGTAGTTACATGCTGGTTCTGTCGATAGAAATAGACTTGAATGTGTAGATTTGACAGGAAACGTCATTCTTGGGCCATGCAGCGTTCACCAGCACCGCTGTTGAATGTTTTCAAGTCATGAGTAGTGCTTTGGGCCAAACGTTCATCTTGTAACAGGTTTTTTTTTTCCTCTGGTGGTTCATATTTTCTGTGCAGTGGTGTGTAATAAGTGACAGAATAATGTGTGTAAATTACTTTTCTCAACACAGACATGCACATGGTGGTGAGGACATTTGTGCTCCTGTGGGTCTCAGTTCTGTTTCCCATGTTGTCTCCCTTTCCATGTTTCCCTTTTATTATAATAGCATGGTCACACTCACTCACTGACTCACACACCCACACACACACACACACACACACACACACACACACACACACACACACTTTTATTGAAGAATGTTAATCTTTGGTGTTTTGTTCACCTATTTGGGCTTAGGTGTGTGCGTGCTGAAGCTGAGAATGGTAATGATTGAACTGACTCAAGGCCTTGAGGAAAAACAGGCATGGCAGCAGTGATATCTAAAACAAACAGAGTCTGGTTGTGTTTGTAGTCTTAATATGGAAACACAGCACTCTAAAATTCAATCTACGTGCATTATTTTAAAGGAAAAGACCATGTTGCATGACCAGATTTGAGGAAGATTTGCTTTCTAACAGGGTGGCTGTTTTGCTTTCCATATGTTGCTTTGTGACCTGTATAGGCGTTTGTCCTTGACAACTTGGCACTTGTGTCTCTATATGAGAAAGAACTTTAAATACGTTTCCATGGCACTGATGTATTAATGTAAAAGAGCTATACTATGTTATATTAGAGGTTTGCTGTATGTTACTATCTTTGTTATAATGTGCAAAAAAAATATTATAATAAATAGTTTGGTCATGAAAACCCCAGAGTGTTTGGAAACACTGAGCAATCCATACTGTATAGAATGTGGGACACTGTGTGGTTAAGGTGCTGTGTCACAAACAGCACGTAGGCTTATTAATAAGACTGGAGGAAGCATGCAGTAAGGCTGGTTTGGCCCAGAGGAGGACAGTGATTGTATGAAAATGTCCTAGTGTGACATGTCCTGATTGCACACACTGCAGCGCTGGCACTCACTGTGTTTATCTGCTGGGTATAAGACTCAGCATGCCTTCACTGTACATTAGTGATTTGCATCTCTTTGTCTTGAAATAACACCTGTATATAATTCTTTTGTGGGTTTTTTCTTCTCTAATATACACTCTCACTCATTTGCTAAGCCGCTTAATCTTCCTAGAGATACAGGAAGGCTGGTGCCCATCGCAGCTGACACTGGGCCAAGGCAGGGTACACCCCAAATAGCTTGCCAGACAATTACAGGGCAACAAACACACAGCCCTTCACACTCACACCTAGGGTAAATTTGGAACAGCCAGTTCAACTAATGTTTATGTCTTAGGACTATGGGAGGACACCGGTGTACCCGGATAAAACCCTTGCAAGCATGGGGAGAACATGCAAACTCCACACAGAAACGTCCAAGCCCAGGACTTGAATCCAGGGCCTTCTTGCTGGGATGCTTATGAGCTAACCACTACGCTGCTGTGCCGTGCTTATTTATCACTATTGTGTTAAATGTTTTTGATTATAATTTTGACTCTATCTGTTAGAGGCCTATTACATGTTTAATATCCTGTGATGTACGGTATGTGTACACTGTAACTCAGTCCACTGTAAAGTCCCTGGGAGTAAAATGAAATGCCTTGAAGCAGTTAATTTGTAACCAGTTAATATTTACAATTCTAGTTACAATGATATGTCAATACGTTTCAGTGTCTAATGTGCAGCGCAGTCCAGTGTAATACACACTCACTTGTATACATTTATAGCTTCAGGTGAAAAATACTTGTGGGAATTTGGATACTTGGAAATGGTTGTGATAAACAGGTTTGGAAAATACATTAGTCAGAAGTGCATTTAAGTTCTGAAGATGAAATGGAGAAAATTCCTCCTCTGAACTTGGAGAGCTCCATTAATTATGTATTAGATGTAATCCCAGTTTTAGCTGCCATAAAGACTCCACAGAAAGCTTCAATTCAGCATGATGTAAGATGAATAATCCAGTACTGAGGTGTTGTAGACAATCATTATCTTTGTTCTTTGAGCAGATGCTGCAATTTACAATTAAGCATTACACAACAGTTAGTTCCACTCCACTGATTTGATTTTGGATACCTGTGCAGGGATATTTCACTGTGAGTATCATTCTGCTTGTCTGTCTTGCACAGATGTCCATTTCCTAGCTGAAAATGGTTAGTGTTGTAGTGTTGGCGTCATCATCATCAACAGAGCTCAAGTCAAATGCACATACTGTACTTTTAATGAATATGACTTTTGACTTAAAACATCAATCACCTTTAAAGGAAAACATGTGGCTTAGAGAACCCTGGAGAAAAGGTCAGTTGGTGAAAAAATTTAAATTTTAGTTTCCCAAAGCAGAACACAGCATATTTTTCAGAATGTTTTACACTGAGATATGACACCTAGAACATCAAAATAACCGAAGTGAAACCAATTTAACAGCAACAGGCCTTTAAAAACCTCACTATAACTGTAACCAATCAAACCGTCAGACGTTTTTGCTGGGATTGTTTGTTATATTAAAGCAATAGCATAGTTGAGGATTAATTTAGGACAGTGGTGGCCTGGTGGCCTCACTATCACTGGACTGTCACTGCTGTCCCCCCAGTGCAGCTAACTGGGTTATCAAAGGCCGTTCATGGCTCTCACTGTCTGTGGTGAGAGGCATAAAAAAGAACCATTGCTGTCATTCGTAAAGAGTTGACATCAGGGTGTTTCTGCCCTGTGATGGCCTGGCGAGCTGTCCAGTGTGTACTCTGCCCTCGACCAGAGTCGGCTGAGATAGGCGCCAGCCAACCCGCGACCCTAATTAGGATAAAGCTGTTCAGAAAATGAATAAATGAATGAATGAGTTTTAAGTTTTAGTTTGACAGATTATTGCTAGCCTGGGAAATATGTCATAAACACAGACAAGAAAAGAGATACAAACAGTGAAATGTACTAGTACTATGATAAGAATTAGCGCTCCTAGAATGCTGCTTGTCCACTTAGATTTAGTAGATTAACTAACTGTTGTATTTTGCAAACAGACAAGTATGTTGCATGTTTGCTATATTAGCCCACTTATATTTTAACAGTAGACATGTAAGCCAGTTGTAAGTGATTTTCCTAAAGTAGGCAGTGCTCAAGCTAGTTACTAAAGCAGGCTAGCAGGTTAGCAGTACCTTGCATGATTATTACATTGAATTGAAAGATTATAAAAACCTAACATTAAAAATAATGATGATTTCAGACAGTTATTTTTTTTTTTTTACAGTGCCTGGAAATTTCCAATCTAATTGTGTATATCTTCACCCTGAACTTTTACATTTTGATACATACAACCCCTGAAAAAAAATTATGGAATCAATACACTTGAATTATGTTCACCCTGGCATTGTATTATATAAAATGAACAAATCACAAAAATAAACTAATTAATTAATAAATTAATAAAAAAAAAATTAAAGGTAAAAGTTTTATAAAAGTATAAACTCAGGTATGAAGAATGAATTTATTTTCTTGGTTTACATGGAAGAGTATGAGGTTGTTAATCAATGGTTGTTTTGAAGTCACTGAAAATAACTAAAAAAAAACCCCAAAAACAAATCACAAATAAGTCACAAGTCAATTTTTATACTTTATTTATACTTCATGAAGCATACCTCAGACAAAGTAATTATTATTATTATTATTAATATTATCATCATTGTCATTATCAATGGCATATATTTCTTTCACAGATTAATAGAGAAAAAAGAGTCATGTAATCACCTTGTAATTTGCATTTCTATAACAAATATTAGCACAAATCTGACAGAGCAAATTAGTCTGCAGCTAAAAAAGAGTGATAACAAACTTAACGAGATGTCGGACTTGGCTTGTTATGGCTCCAACCGGAGAGTTGTCAGTGGAAACACTGGAAACGATTATAAATTACTGCTGTATCTAAAACTTTGTGCAGTTATAAACAAAATGGGGCGGTAACATACAAGTAGACCAAGGAAGATATCAAATCATGAGAATAAAAAACTCTAGGATAGAATCTTTAAAGCCTTAAAAAAATGCACAGTGAAACAAATCTGTTTCTGATCTTGTAAGGAATCAGCTGACTGTAATGGGTGTTACACAAAGAAAAGTCCAATTAACCAGCACCAATACCTAAAAAACAAAAGGTTACAGTGGGCTGAAGAGAAGCAGACATGGATTGTGGATGATGATTAGATGAAAGTGATGTTCAGTCATGAATCAGTGCATTGGCCAAGGCAATGATGCTGGAACTTCTGTCTGGTGCGCTTCTATGTAATACTGCCTGAAGAAAAACACTCAGGGGAAATAGTAATCATTATCTCAACAGTCAGTGCAGAGCAGCACATTGAAATTTTTCCATGGTTCTCATTCCACTGAAATTGGAAATAGGTTTTATGATGATAAACTCATTTTTTCCGAAAGACAGCGCATCTTGTCCGCACAAAGCAAAGGATGTTGCATTTTATTTATATGTTATATGATATATAACTTTATTATGTTAAAGGCATCTCAAATTATTTTGACTTGGCTAGCAAAAATACAGCCCCACCCAGAGTGTTCATTTGAGTCCATTTTGTACATGTAAACACTCTAGTTTAAATGTTAATCCAACATTCTGGGTGTAAACTCAAAACTGGGGATTTTGCTTTGCAGTCCAGATCTTAGTATGATTAAAATTGATGGTGTTATTTAAAATAAATAAATAAACAGTTGGTCTATGAAAAGGCTTCATCCTGCAAAGCTGATATGTTTACTGCTATATGAGAATGATGAAACAAGCTGGATGGAGAATATTGTTTTGCACTGGTGAAATCCATGCATCAAGATCTTATTCAGATCTGACAAAGAGCAGGAAACCTAACCACAGGCACAGGCTAACCACATGTACTAACAACTGATTTGTTGTTGTTGTTGTTGTTGAAAAAGTATGCCATTAGTTAAATTCCAAGTCAACACCTCAAACTTTTTATTATTAATGGCTGTTTCTCACACCATTCCTGAACGACGTTTGCATTATGTCAGGGCACATCTTGCTGAAAGAGATTTAAGCAATGCCACCATGTTCCTGTAGCTGTTTTCTTAATTTACAAGCTTTTCATGAAAACCAAAGTCGTTGTGTAAACTCTTGCATGAACTATTTATGAAGAAATCCATTTGTATCTAGCTCAGTAAATGCGGTGCATTGTTCTAATACTCTGAAGTAATGTCGGTCAAAAAAGTGTGAATAAAAAAGTCCTGTTGAATAAAAGTGAACTTCAAAATTCATTCAAAATATTTTTTATGGGAGAGAATCATAAACCATGTGGATAAGTTAAATAGCTCGACTCCATTTTATTAATTTAAAGAGCACCGATATGGGAGATCTGTGAATTGGCGTATCATCGGGGGCAGCCGTGGCCTAATGGTTAGCAAGAACAACCATTGTTGTTATTGTTTGAGTTGATTGACAGGTATAACGGATGAACATAACAGCTTAACAGCTTTTAATAGCAAGTATAACAGCTTCATGAACACAGGCATTTTCTGTCACCTGACAGCTTTTTTCACAGAGCATAACTGTGACAGTGAATTTATGTGGGTACACTGACTATTCTGTCTTTACCTGTGTAGATTACCAAATAATACTGTTTCTGTATAAAATCCATGATGTTTATATCAAAACAGTGCCACTACTGAGATTATAATAAAACTTGAGCCAGGCTGAAGCTATTGTCATTCTTTTTTGGGGTATTTACTTACTACTATTTCAGAAGATTGCATACTGCAACCACAGCACAAAGCTGTTCTTTGTCCTCTTGTGTACCTGCAGTACTTTTATCTTCATAGTTCAATGCATGTTCATAGAAAGTTGAGATATGCTTTATGACAGAGCTTTTTGGAATTTGCTTTCAGTTGCTGTTGTACAGTATTCTCTCTGTCAACAGGCAGCACCACATACCCAGGTAGCAGAATAGAACTTTTTTATTATTTTTATAGGGATGTGAATCTAACAACAGCAAATGATTCAATTTGATTCCAATTTTTGTGGTGATGATTCAATTCAGAATCGATTCTCGATTCAAAGCGATGTTTGATTCATAGCCATTACAAACAAACGGAGCCAATTTCACGAGTAACTACATTCTTCTATAAGCTGGAACAACTCTTGTATAAGAAAGAAAGAAAGAAATTATATTACTAGACAGCTGGTTTTGTAGATGTACTGATCCGCTTTGCTGGTTCAGAGTTGGTTGGGAGTTTAGTGAAGAGATGGAGTGTGTGTTGGTCAGGAGTTGGCCGTGCCTGCTGCTCCGGTTCTTTTAGCTCCGGGCGTAAGATGTGGGTACAGATTTTGCACACCATATATGTCATGTCAAGCCCCTTCTTACCTGTAAAATCAAAAAATCTGAAATGCACCCAAGCATTTTCCTTCAGTGAAGACGGCACTGGCTGTATTTCTTTTTGCTCATCCATGTCAAACCTAGGCTAAAAGCCAGTTCTGGTCCAAGAATCTCTAAGTGAGTCAGAGTACTGCTGTGAGGCACCTCTATCTGCCTTGCAACTATGTATATGTATATCCATGCATTGACCCATTTAACAGTGACATTACCAGGCAGCTGTTCCAGCGATCTTTAGGCTGGCAAAACAAAACTGTGTTCAGTTCACGGGAGAATTCCCGAACAATATTCTTTGCTATTTTAACATGATCAACGTTATGCCTGTTAGCTGTTGTGCCCCAGAGTGCACAAAGCATTTTATCAAAAATTTGAAAACACCCATTTTAATTGATTTTCCAAAGCATAGCAACAGATACTTCAACTGTCAAAGAGGTCTCAGACAGACAGCTTTGAATGAGCCTTACATTTCACCAGATGACTCATGATATTAGGTCCTCCTAATATTAAAAAACCCAGAGAACTTTACCATTTGTGGTGTTTCCCAGAGATGGATAAAAAGCATATTAGTGATGTGTTACATTAGGTGGAAGTGCTAAAAATTAGTTTTTTATCCATTTTGAATGCTTAAGTGATAGAGAGCTGGTAAGCTATCTAATGCACAGATTTTAGTCATTAAACTCAATACAGCTTATCACATATCCCACCTGGCCTTTCATCTCATGAGATTTGTCACCCGTCATATTTCAAAGGTGATAGTTCAAAATGGTTATAGGCAATGTTGCCTCCAGCAGTGTAATAATTGATTACTTTTTTATAGAGCAGGTTTTCACCAAACCGGTGTGGATTCAAGATTCAAGAGACTTTGTCATCATGTTCACGCATATCGAAATTTTGTATGAGACTCTCAGCTTTATAAAGGTACAAACGAGGCAATATACTGCAATTAACACCGTCAGGAGCAGATTATAAACACCAGTCAATTATATACACAAACTTGTAGATAGAAATATGAAATAGAAATATAAACTCTAAACACCTGTGAATAATATCTGAGCACTGGTATATACAGTATGTACATTGAAGGCATTATGACATGAAATAGAAAAATAGCAGCAGCAGAGTGGATATAAAATGTAAATGTAAATGAAGTGTGGCAGTGCAAGACAGTCATAGATTTTGTGGATTCAGTGTCCTTTTACAGAGCGTTAATGTCTGTCTGGACATGTCTGTATATGTGTAAGCGAGTGCCTATGTGGCTGTGGAGGGAGGTTGCATGTGTGAGTATGACTGCGAGGGAGTGGGAGTTGGGGGGTCAGTATGGTTTCACAGCTCTGGAGAAGAAGCTTTTGAGTCTGGTTGTTAATGTTTCTGTACGACTTTCCTGAAGGAAGAGGTACAAACAGTCCATTTCCTGGGTGGGATCCGCCACGAAGTGACTCGCCTTCTTCTGGACCCGGACAGCATATATTGTATCCAGATCTGGTAGACGGCAGCCGACAATCCCCTAACAAGTCCTCACCACCCAGGCCAAGTCCTTTCTGTTCTTTGCAGCGCAGCTGCCGTACCACATCATTGCATGGAAATAGAGTATACTTTCACAGTAGAAGTTCTTGAGCCGCTGAGAAGAGAGTCCAGTATGTTTTAACTTCCTGAAGAAGAAAATCTGTTGTTGGGCTTTCATCAGGTGTGAGGACAGGTCAGAAGAAATGTGGACGCCCAGGAACTTAATACTGTCCACACGCTCCACCGCCTCCCCATGCAAACAGGAGCATGCTCTGTCTTCCTGGTCCTCCTGTAGTCCACTATGATCTTGTTGGTCTTGCTGGTGTTCAGAATGAGATTGATGGTTCAAAACCAGTTTATCAGGTGCTGGATCTCCTCTCTGTAGTGGGTGTCATCATTATCCGCTATGAGACCCACCACAGTGGTGTCGTCCGCAAACTTCCAGCATGTTTGCGGAGTGGAGAGTAGTACAGTCGTGTGTGAAAAGGCTGAAGAGGGCTGGGCTGAGCACACAGCCCTGTGGTATTCCAATGTTCAGGATCAGGGTGGAAGATGTAGGGTTTGCTATGCTCACCACCTGGGGTCGGTTGGCAAGAAAGTCTATGATCCAGGAACACATTGAAGCTGACAGTCCCAGGTTGTAGGGCTTCAGTACCAACTTGTCCGGGAGAACAGTGAGACAGTATCCTCCGTAGAGTGGTTCTCCCTGTAGGAAGACGGGGACCCTAGCGAGCTGCAGGGACAGGTTTAAAATGTCCAGAAAAACTCCTGTCAGCTGGTCAACGCATGATTATAGGGTCCTGCCCGACACATTATCTGGTCCTGCATCCCTGTTTATATTGATCTTCCTTAGGGTTCAACACACGGTGCCGCTCAGGACGAGGGTCAGCAGCTGCTCCTGTGGTGGGGGAAGCTGTACAGTCTCCCTGCCGATCGATGAGTCGAAGTGTGCAAAGAAGCTGTTCAAGGTGTCACGCAGAGTGGGTCATGGCTGACCGCCTGGCCGCTGTGCTTGTAGTCTGTGATGGTCCTTATTCATCTCCACATGTTGTGTGGGTTGTTGTTGAAGTGTTCTGGTGTGTTTTGCCCATAAAGAATAAACATCAACATGGAGGTTGACTGGTTATCAAGTAGCTTTTATTGTCGTTATGCATGTAAGCAGTTATTAAAACATATTCGCATGCTAGGTAGCTATGTTAAATCCTTTAAAGCACGTCCTGCGCAAAGTGTAACCTATGCATGGCCAACCCAATGGTTTTTGAAAAACAAAACTATTTAAAACAACTAAGTATTCTCTTGCCAAAACAGAACTGTAATTGCTTATTTCACAATCTTACACCAATGACAGGTTACGAAAGTGTTTGAGAACGTGCAGGTCGAGTTACCATATTCACAATTTCATTCACAGAACTACCGAACAATGGCAAAGTTTGTGTACACACAATTGAGTGACGCTGACTTTGTATGGGTTAAATGCAGAGGCAATAATTTTGCTTGCAGGATTAATGTAATGTGTATATG
>JBCNYG010000001.1:22380343-22390405 GCA_039654305.1 Porochilus rendahli
TATATATAAAAACCCTCTGTAAGTCGTTCTGGATAAGATGATAAAATGTACTTACAGTCAAGCAAATTTCTGGCTGTGTCTGAATGTATTTCTCTCTTCCCTTAGTTCCTGCCACCTGCGCCAGTGATCTTGGATATAAATCCTAATTTTCTGTCATTCTTTGTCGTGTTCACATCTTGCTCTTTTCCGTTCAGACTGAGTTTTAAATACTTGCCAGTACACGTTGCCATTTTTGGCTCTCTTGCTGTTGCAATTTTGTCATGTCATCCACTTTCCGAAAATAACGTCACAGATTTTGTGAATACAAACTGTGAAATTCAAGTCAGTAAGTTGATATCCCTTAGATTTGTTGGTTTACAGTGCTTGGCTTTTATTCGGAGAGAAAAAAAATCATGATATCTCGCACTTAGAAGTGTTTTGTTTGGTATTAATGGTCGGAACTACTGTATTCCGTTGACTTTGACATTTTTGCTAATTTTTTTCTTGTGCAGGGCATGCCTTTAATAATGACTTATAAGAACACTCCGTAGGATTCAGGGAACTGGAATGTCATCATCTTCTTCTTCTTCCACTTAGGCTTTCATATTTATTTATCTAGTCTTTAATTAGCTGTAACTATGTATTGTTTTGTTATGGTAAGCTTAGAATGAGCCCTTCATATTTATATAGGGAGCAGGACCTCTTCCACTTAGCTGCATTGTTGTGTCGCTATTGTAACCTAGCTTAACCAAGCCTAACCAAACAAGCTCTCTAAAGCATGCATTTCACATTTTGCATTAAAGAGGCAGCCAGCACTGGAAGGAAGGCAAATATGTAGAAAGGAAGATGAAGAGCATAGAAGTCATTTTAAGAAACTGATGATATTCAGTATAGGTCATAGTAATTTATTAAATGTATTTGTTAAAGTTTTGTAAACTTGGATCTAAGGCTTATTCTCAGAAGACTGGGAGTGAGGCAGGAGTATATCCTGACTAGAACAGCCGTCTATTGCAGTGCAGAATGAATATCTACAGTATATGATGCAGATAAGGTACATTGTGTAAATGCATTTTGATTTTTTTGGCAGGGTAGTTAGAAAGAAGGAAATTTTGCTCCAGTTCTTGCATTGTGGTCTCTAAAGTTAAGAGGCTGAAGCAGGAACTGAATGCGTGTGTCAGACACACTAAGGACAATAGACCTTTTCACACACTGTCAGTCACGTATAGAATTTTAACCAACCAAAATGCCTTTTTCTGATAATATTTCTTTAGTGCCCGCCTCTGACTTTCACGCCAAGATGCTGTCCCACATGGAGATGCTGACTAATTAAAAAAAAAAAATGTAAAAAAAAAAAATATATATATATATATATGAAACCGTTCACTGCTCCTAGTAAAATGGTTCCTATTTACATTTAGGGAAGGTGTAACTGTCATGAAAATGGTATTTTGAAAGGCTACAGGAAGCTTGTTTATCTTTTTTCTAAAGCCAATAACCCAGTTGGATAAGTGCATACAATGGATTTAAATGATGTGCCAGGCCAAATACAGCTGAATTAACACATATGTAAACAACACGCATTTCTCGTCATAAAGTAACCAGCAGCTTGCTTCAGGGGATATTCTGAACATTGCTGAGATTTTCCCCACAGGCAGGTTGTAATATAAATCAGTGAAATAGGCATGTTCAGGACCGAGCATTTCTCATAAAGTAAAACTTAATCAAAATATATTACACTAGTAAATCAACTTGATCAAGTTCATCAGTGCATTTTGTTGTTGGTGTTGGTGTAATTTGGGCTAAAGGGCAGTCATTGTGTATATAATTGTGTATATTACCAGTGTTTTGCTTGTGGGATTATTGGTACGCTTGTGCGTCTCTGGTGGCTCTTTTTGGCGGGGGCGGGGTTTAAGGCTGTCTGTAAAAAAATCATATTTGTCATATTTGCCATTCCACCCTTATCACTTTGCTGCCCACATAATTTGTTTAAGCATTGCATTCTGGACAATGTTGAACAACAAACTTGGCTTGTTTTTCTGGAATTTTACTCCCACCCCTCCCTCAAAAAAAAGATGCCATAATCAACAACGATACAGCTGTGACTAGACAAATTTTAATTTTACAAAATATCCTATAATATGAAATAAATAATGTTTGTACACAATAACAAATTTAAGGACTGTATTGATTTTTTTAACCTTTTTCCAGCAAAATTACTAGTGCCAGTTAATATTTAGTAAAGCTTTATAGGGAATAATAGCACTGTGTCCAACAAGGTTGGAGACATTTATAGATGGTTCGTGTCTCTGGACAGATGTATTGTTAATTTTTTTGTTTTGGTATTGTTTTTTTTTTTTAATAGCCTGTCTTGTTATTGATATATTGCCATTTAACCAGAATAGTTGCAAAATGTTTCTCTAGCTGTTTCTTTATAGTACCACTTACTTACTGCCTTTTCTTTCACATTCAAAATAATCCAGTATTTATTTAAGAGATTTTCAAATCATTGCGTTCTGTTTTATTTTACATTTTAAACAGCGTCCCAGCTTATTTGGAATTGTGGTTGTATGCTTGAATCTGATGCAAACTTCTATAAGAATATTTACTTTTTCATATGAATTGACCAGTCATAACCTTAAAAGCATGATCACTGAGAGAGGAAGTGAATAACTCTGTCGTGTTGCAGTGGTAATAGCCAAGGAGTGGGATGTATTAGGCAGAAAGTGAACAGTCATTTCTCAAAGTTGTGTTGTAAGCTGGAAAAATGAGCAAGTACAAGGATCTGTTTGTGATGCTAAACGACTGGGTCTATGCATTTCTAGCAGGTGTTGTGGGGTGTTCCTGGTTTAAACGTGGTCCAATGAAAAACTAGTGAATTGGAAAGAAAGTCAGGGGTGCCTAAGACTAAATTGTGTGGTGAGCAAAGGCTAGTACATCTGGGCTCATCTCAAAGAGCTACTGTAGTACAGACTGCTGATACTGTTGTCTGGTGTCAACAACACAGTGCATTGAAGCGTGATGAGTATGACTGGCCTGTATATGCTATATAGCATAAAATGAAAAATCATTACAGTGGCTAGTCATAAATTGAAAGTATATTTTTTTAAAAGTGTGTGCCTCATGCTTTTGCTTTAATCTGAATCTAAGAAAATTAAAGACCATTAAGATGATAGTTATTGTTAATAGAAATTTCTTGTATGTTTTTTAGTCTGAGGTTTTTCATAGACAATACATTATGGTACTGTTATAGATTTTAAGTCAGTTTTATTGTACGAAAATGTCAATAAAATATGTTATCAGAACCATGTAGTTATCTCTTTTTCTAAATATTACAGCATCACTAGTTGCTATTGAGGCCCTGCGATGGCCTGGCGAGCTGTCCAGGGTGTACCCTGCCTTTGCCCAGAGTCGGCTGAAATGGGCACCAGCCTCCCCGTGACCCTAAATAGGATTAAGCAGTTCAGAGAATGAGTGAATGAATGAATGAGTTGCTATAGTACGACGGAGTATTAGGGCCACATTAAGAAAAAATGTTTTCTCAGACTTAGAGAATAAAGTCATACTATTGCGAGAAAAAAGTGATACTATTGCAAAAAAAAAATCATACTATTGCGAGAAAAAAGTCATACTATTGTGAGAAAAAAAAGTCATAATATTACGAGAATTAAGTCATAATATGATGAAAAAAGTCGTAAATTTACGAGAAAAAGCAGAAATTTGCTCAAATGAGAGCTGTGGAGCATTTCGTGAAGTTATACTTCAACATAGGTTTTACAAGCCAGAAGATACTTAATCTTTTGCCACATCAGCACCACATTATTCTTACTATTAGGATTTTGAACAGAATCTGCAAGAAAATGCATCTATTCCGCAGAAAGAACCAGGCGGACTTGGATGAAATCACTGCGTTTGCGGAGGGGAAAATGGCTGGAACTGGTCGGCTGCAGGGTTAGCGGGACATTCAGAGGGGTTTTGTGGTTTCCTAAGAAACAATCTGACTGATAATTAAGATTTTGGATCCAGAGGGAGTCGAGTGCCGGCGAGCACGGCGTCTCCGACACTGGCAGTACACCTGCAGTGCACCTGCTTTATTCTTGTAATATTACGACTTTATTCTCGAAATCCG
This sequence comes from Porochilus rendahli, assembly GCA_039654305.1. NCBI lineage: Eukaryota > Metazoa > Chordata > Actinopteri > Siluriformes > Plotosidae > Porochilus > Porochilus rendahli. The sequence goes on from JBCNYG010000001.1 coordinate 22,384,449, forward strand.
TCAAAAAACATTTTTCTCAATGTGTCCGTAATACTCCGTCAAACTACAGTGAACTGCTTCTCTAAACGGAAAACTGCATTTAAGCTTGCCAGATCTTTTTTAGCTGCCGCAGCCATCGCCAGTGGCTTCCGTTCGACTTGTTATTGGGCTTAGTAGGAAAGATCACCAAATTTGGTGCATGGGTCCCCCTGAGGGGAGAATAGGGTAGAAGTGTATATGGGTGACCTTGACATTGTTTCAAGGTCCAATGATCACTTTTTGTATATTGAAAAATGAACAGTATTATCTAATAGTCCTGGAGATGGGTTTGTTTTTGGCTTGTCTAAGAAACTATACACTCCACCTCAGGGTGGATGGACCAATTGATAAATTGTTGCCCCTCAGTGGAGGACACAAACAGGGCTGTAGAGTCCTTCATTCCTTGTCGCCACCACCTTATTCTTATGTGTCAAATTAAATGGATAACTTGTCTTGTCTGTTCTAATGGACTATTTATAGATCCCAGGGTTGAATTGTTGGAGCTGTTCCAGGGCCCCGCAGTATATCCTATGACATGCTTGACGTTAATCTATGGCAGGCAGATGTATGGTGCTTTAAATAAAGTAAGGCATGATAGTTTGTCAGTGTTTGTAGCCTACAGTACACTGAACTCCACTGGTGTTCCTGTATTCAGTACGTGTGTTAGTCTCTTTCCTCTGAAACCCCAGTCTCCACAGCACAAAGGTTGTACAATCCGAAGGTTGTTTACTTTCTTCCTCTTCATCAGGTACGTGTACAGTGAGTCATCAGTGTAGGCAGGACTGAGGTGCAGGTTATTTTGCCAGTTGATTTTTTTTTTCAACAACTTGTCTCTGCACTCTTCTGTTTCTTAGGTGGCCATGGATGCCTTCAGTCAGCTGATCTTGCTTATCGCAACAATCAGTTTTTGCACCTTCCAGTGGCTGTTCCACAGCTTAAGTCCCTGGTTGTCATGCAGGATCAGCCCAGGCTTCCTGAAACTTAGCCTCAAGCAGCAAATTGAGTGGAACTCAAGGTAACATACAACACACATCTTGCAATGTGTCCACCTTCCAAACATTAGCTCAACATCTGTTGACATTACACCAGTGTAAAATTTTGATTAAAGAGGATAAATTTTAAAGTTACAAAATTATAGTATTTATGGTTGTTTTATCATATAGTGTGTTGTGCTATGATGTGGTGCAGTAAAGTAGGTTTGTGTTAAGCAAATAGTTTTGTTCGCTTTGGGTAGTCAAGGACATCTTTCCTTCATGGAATCTGAAAAACACAGAAGTGAATTAATTACAATTTTACTTAATCACATGGATAAAAAATGTGGACATGTATGAGCAAGAACATAATGAGGAAGAGTGCTGTCCTACAAGGCCAAATGGAAGGAAGTGACAATTTGATGATTTTGAGAGATCTGATCCGAGACTTTAATGTTGCTTACTTCTTTCTTGCATTATAAAATATGCAACATGTTTATTGAAAAACAAGAGCAAAAGGAAGAATCTTCTTTGTGTGAATTAACATATTATTAATTAATGGTCTTTTCAACGGCCTAGTAAAATATATCACAATACAATAATATAAGCATGCATATTATAATTGAGGTCACCAAATGGTGCCCAATAATATGTTTTATTACACAGGCAGCATTACATTTATTAAAATGCTTGATGGATTTGTGACTTTTCCAAAAATGTTAATTTGCACAAAATAGTTTAATTATATACATCTTAAGAAATAAATATCCCCCAAACAGATAACAAGGCAAACATACAAAACACTATAACATAAGATAAGTAATTAGTTTAATAGTCACAGTGTATCTTGTATATGTATAAAAGTGCTAAATCATTTTTAAATTGCTCAGTGTCTAGCGGATGTGGTGAACTGTCACATACTGGCAGCTGTTCCCAAAACTGCTGTCAACTCGCTGACATCAAATTACAATGCTTCCCTGCTGTAAGCCATATTAATAATCAAGTTATAACAAATAAAGGCTTGAAATATTTCCCTCTGCATGTAATGAGTCTGTATAATATATTAGGTTCACATTTTAAGCTGAATTACTGAAGTAAATGAAGTTTTGCACGATATTCGAATTTTTCGTGTTTCACCTGTATTAACAGTGGTCAGTACAAGGCTATCATCACTTGTGAAAACATTGTCAGTCAAGTGACCACGGTGCTATGGGGATAAATTTTGCTGCACAAATTGGCAATAATTAATTGTTGTTTTATTTTCACAAAATTTCCATCATTTGGACTCTGTCTGTTGTTGTTTTTGCTTCTCAAAGAATACTATAATACAACAGAGCCCATTCATAAAGATGCAACTTACTTTCAATGCACTTGCTTCCTTTTGGCGTTGAAATACGAACAAACTGTGTCACTTACTTCTTTTTTCAAATTTCATTCTGCACTGCTGGTTTTTATTTTACTTTAAAAAGGTGTTAACAGCTACCCAGAGCCCATTTATTGCAAAATCTCATTTTTGACCAAAATGTCACTTACTTCCTTTTGGATTTGTAGGGCAGACTGCTTGCTAAATACTTTTTACTTTTGTCAAGGATTTAGTTCCACGAGCCACTCAGGGCTCCTTATATACAGATGTTGCACTGTATGTTGATGTGACACTAGGTATGTACTGTACACTGCCTGTGCCATTCCGATATGTGTTTTTGCTTCTATACTGTATTTCTCCTTGTTTCTCTAGGACAGTGTCCACATTCCATGCCATATTGGTTGGGCTCTTTTGCCTCTATATTCTTTTCTTCGATGAAGCCATCAATCAGGACCCTGTGTGGTAAGAGGGCTGTCATACTGCATGCAGTAAATTATGTGCCAGTGTTGTACTGTAGGAATGAACACAGCTGGAGCCGGCTCTCGGTCGTTCTCCTCACCGCAGGGGCACAGCAGTGACTTATTTACTCTGTCTTTAACCCTGTAGGGGAGATCCAACATTGGTGAAGATAAACGTGGGAATAACAACAGGCTACCTCATATCTGGTGAGAGATCAATCCTGCAGTCTCATTATATGCAGATGGCTTTTTCAGATATAAAATAAAATAAAATAAATTTTGAAAGCACATGAAACTAACGTACACTGATGGGAAACATGCCACAACACAGTATGCTTCCTATCTTTACTAAACAATAAATGTTCAATTTATGTTTACTTCATATACTATATTTTTAACTATGAACCAGATTTACCTCAGAATGATGTTTAGGCAGATTTCTTGTTGCCCAAGTGGTGTTTTATGGTATGTTGTCCATCATTAATGTATTATGTGTATGTCTTTAATGTAATATGAGGCAATAAATCTTTGCTTAGAAGTGACACTCACCTCTGAAATTAGAGGAATGGCAAGACCAAATATTAGTTTTATAAAATACACTGAAGATATTTGGGTTTGAGATTAGTAGATTAATATGTCTAAATAAAAAATTTTATCATTTTCAAATCTAAATTTGTCAAACCATCACAGCAAAGTGGCCATTAAGTTGGAAATTATTAAATACTTGATTAAAAGTTAAATGCAATTTTCTTCAAAGTTAAAAGGCTGAAAATTTCTCACAGGTTTTGATTGGTTACTCCAAAACTAGACAAATATGTTAAAAATTTGGTGTCATTTTAAAGCTTAGGATATCAGCTACAAGATGGCACCAATAATTCAAAACAAATTTATGACTTAAAACCCACTTTACTGTGATGGGTCACATTTGTTAAACAACTTTGAACTGGCACATTTGATGACAGACCAACAGATTCATATTTATGGGCAAAAGTACTGCCAAAAATTATTTGTATGGAGAGTCCCCAAGTAAATAAATACTACTCATTAACCGAGCATGAAGTCAGTACGAGGAAATTCCAAACCAAGACTTTGCTGTGTTGATTCAACGATAGCAAGATCAGTGCATCAAATCCGAGGTCTGGTATTGCCGCTACTGACCAAACTAACAAGGCTAATAAGTTGTTAATTATATGGCATAATAATTATATCCCCCCCTCGGATCAAAAAGAAGCAATTAAAAATTAAATAAATAAAACCAGGAAATTGATGCCTAAGTCGGGTAGCCAAAAGCTCTGCTTGTTGGATGCAGGTCTTCATGCCAACCCAGTTCATGCTGCCTGCGATAGCATATAGGCTCCGTTACCTGCCACCAAATAGAAAAATTCCACATATAAAAAGGATGGATGAAAGAGCTTCCTAACTAATAACTAACTTTGTAACTGCATATGGGGCTTCAGTACTTCTCTTTGTCCCCGCACCTTGAATAGCAACACACAGTACCAAGATGGCAGCACTTGCCTCACCAAGTGAAGAGCTCATCTTGAAAACTGGCAGCCTCTCCTCTGTAATTTGTAAATGGTTTGGTTATGCAAAAGTCCGACATAGCACAAATAACACGCTGCTGTAATGTTTGTCGAAGATTTGTGGTCAATAAAGGTAATAGGACAATAAACATATTTCAGCATCTCAGACTGAGGCATGCAGGCATGTGGCAGGATGATTTTATTGCTATTATCTGCTATTTTTTGCTTTTCTTCTTTGTGCTGTTAGTGTTAAAATAAATGCATTTGAATACATTTAAAAATGTAAATCAGAATTCAATGGTAATTCCAAAGTCAATTGTAGGTTGAAAAAAAAATCTGAGGTTTTATTTTTAGGCTACATCACCCAGCCCCAGCGCTGCTACTGTTTATTATTTTTGGTTGTTCTTTCTAGCTCTCATGTTGTTTCTGTGATAAACTGCCGTTGTTTTCTTTTGCTGACCTTTCTGATATCTGGCTGTTACTACACCAGTGGTTTCTTTCTTTTTTTCGGAAATTCCAATTTGTTGCATTGGCTATGCCCAAAGCTTGCACAATGACTTTGATTGATTTTTTTGCCTTTTTTCTCAGCTTCAAAATGGCTTGCTTTTTTCTTATAGACAGCTCTCTGGACATCACGTCAATTCATTCTTTTTAATAACGAATGCAGTCGCCACAGGCAAAACCTGGGTCTCAGACCAAGAGCAGACATTCAGAGCTATTGATCCTTTAAAAATGCCAATCTAATAAGACACACCATCTTTCATTCATTCAGCAAACTGTTTAATATTACTAAGGTCGCGGGGAGGCCGGAGCCTCTCTCAACCGACTTTAGGCGACGGCAGGGTATACCCAAAGCATCTTGCTAGTCCATCCAGGATCGCCACGCACAACCATTCACAATCACTCCTAGAGGTAATTTGGAACAGCCGATTCGCTTAATGTGCATTATTTTGGAATGTGGGATGAAACTGGGGTTCCTGGGGCAAACCCACACAAGCACGGGGAGATCGTGTAAACTCCCCATAGAAATGTCCTTGCTGAGCCCAGGACTTGAGCCTAGGGCCTTCTTGCTGTGAGGCACACGTATAACCACTACACCATTCCACCCCCTGTTAATCAAAAGGTTTTTATTTCGGTCGCTTGAAAAATGGCTGGTTTCAAACAAATGTTTACCAAATCTAGATGTAACATCAGGAAATTAAAGCTTAATTTTCAAATGAAGAGTTTGAGTTCAAAAACAGGTAAGTGGCATTGTTTTAATTATGAGAAAACAATTTTTTAAGTAGCTTTACAAAAAAAAACTTTTTTTCAGTATCTCTTAACAACCAACAAACTTCTTTCAGTAGCTTAAAAGCTTTGTTTTTCTCATAATTTAAACAATGGCACTTTTTTGCACTCAAACTCTTCAAATGTCTTCAGTGTGTGTATAGCAAAAGGAAAATTTAGCCTTGCCATTCCAATATTTTTGCAGGGAATTATATATTACAGATATAATCTTTTTAAATGTATGAAGAAATCTTCACACTAAACCCTAATAAACTCATATTTACATTTAGAGCATTTGGCAGATGCTCTTATCCAGCGTGACTTACAATAATATATGTATATATATATATATCTTTTT
>JBCNYG010000001.1:22390505-22400552 GCA_039654305.1 Porochilus rendahli
CTTTTTTTTACACACAACAGCAATTGAGGGTTAGGGTCCTTGCTTATGGGCCCAACAGTAGTGATAGTGGGGACTGAACTGCTGAGCTTCAGATCAGTAACTCATCGCCTTAAGCTTAAGCACTAAGCTTAGATTTCTGTTTGCCCCATATTTACAATGAACTCCTGGACCATGTTAAATGTTCTAGTTCGTACACTCGTGAATTTTACGTCGAGTGTGTCAAAATTTGTCTGAACTGCTGTAAGTTGTTATCATGAAGTCATTGAATCTCTCTTTATCTTTACATGAATGTGAGTACTGTGAAGTAGTTTGCTATTTCTATGTCATGATGTAAGTACTGTATGCTCAGTATGGGACTCTTAATGAGCTGTAAATGAGCCACTGCTCTCAGATGGATTTCGTGTCAAATTAAAAAAGTTCTAGACCGAGAAGTCTGATGAGTTTTTTTGCAGTTTATGTATTTCCCCTGTTCTTGTGCTTTTTCAGATCTGCTGCTCATATGTTACTATTGGAGGGCGATAGGGGACAAGTTTTTTGTAGTTCACCACCTGGCCGCATTGTATGCTTACTACTTTGTACTGGTGAGTTCCCTATTGTCCAAGAGCAGAATGTGCAGCAGGCAAGATGGGAAAGAAACAGCCAAGGGTGAACAGTTGTGATGCCTGAGGGGTGTGAAGTGGCTGCTAAAACCTCACTGTTCTCTACTAACACATTCAGGCTTGATCAGATGCAGTGTGTAATACTAGCTTCATTCACAGCACATAGATAATATCGTAGTCAGTGAGTATGCACAGGATTGTATCTTATTATTATTGTTATTATTATAATTTTTTTTATTCATTTTAAGAGTGTAGCTGCTTAAACGAAGTTTAAATGAATGTTCTTCAATTAACTTTGGCCTTCATAAGTTGTTTTATTGTGATGAAGTAACACCTTCCTTATCATTTTGGAGCTGTTGGAACTGAACAGATTTTTCCAAGAAATGGTCTTTTGCTTGTTAATGCATGTTATGGTTTAAGACTGTTTGCCCACTCCAAACTCCCATTTCACTAGAAAAATGACAAACAGTGATCTACTATTCGTAACAATAAACAGGTTAGAAAAAGCAGCCTGCACTGGAATTCTTCAAAAAATTTAAGACTATTGCGTTCACCTGTTATACTATGTATTCTAATTTACTGCGTTATTAGTGTTATCTGTAGTTCTAAAGCAGTGTCCACACAGGAAGCGATGAGTGATGAGCGAATCGCTTCGCCTCTGTGATGCACGTGAATTACAGACCTGCTGGCTACTAGCGTGGGAAAGCCAACGTTCTCATTCAGTTTTGTGTTAGATGAACCACACCAAGTAGCAGTTACAGCTGTTCACCCTTGTCTCTGTTAGTTTGTTACCCTCTAGGTTGCCAGGTACTGTACTTGACTGTGGCTTTGATAATGGTACTTTTTGCATGGAATGCTACGTGACGTTAATGGCAGACGCTGTCCCATGTGTCCTTGCCCTCCCTCCACCATGCTTTTTCTCTTACGTTGGCTGGGTGCATGCAGTAACCTGCTCACATACTGCTGCCTCTGGTGGAGGTTCTGCTGAATGCATGCTTATCTTCCCTTCTTTTATATGAGAGAACCTTCTCTCTATTCTGCATTTCTCAAGCCCTCTTTTGAGATCTGTCATCACACAACTTCTCTTTCTAAATCTCATAACCACAAAGTGCTTATGATGGTGCAGAACTAATGAGCTGACAATAGCCAGGTTTCTGTTGCAGTTTTGTGTAAAATATCAGCAATATTTTACAATTTTCAACAAAAGACAATTACTAGTGATTAATTGATGTTTAAGCGTGAGTTTTCTCCTCTCGTTATAGTCCATGTGAAATGCTCTTTTGTCAGAAGGGTGGTGTATCCAGTTGTTCATGTTGTCATGTGAAAAAGAATTATTTTTTCATTTTGAATTATCTGAAAACCACCTCATGTGAGTGTGAAAATGCTTTTTTGGGATATTTGAGCATTTATTGTTATTATTTTTTTACTCATGTCTGCTACTCGTCTTTTTAGTTAAGCAGAGAATTCACTTAGAAGGTGAAACCATATAGCTGTGACTGAGAACATTACAGAAACGTCAGTCCATCCGTCCAAATACATCGAACCCACGGTACATGACAGGACTGAAAGTGCTTAGTTTAGCAAACACGTCCAACTCAAAATGTGCATGTGAGCATGTTCAGCTCTTTGGTGCAGAGGGTTCACACTTTTCATTATTTGTGTCTTTTGGCTGATTTCTAAAAATAGCACCATGTAAATAGTAGTAGGTGAAATAGGTAGCGAGCTGTACCAGCCTCCGCATCAAACTTAAAAGAGAAACAATAAATGAATGTTGTTGTAGGCCATACTGTCACTGGACACTCTCATAACTGCTAAATTAAGTTGGATGATACACTGTCTAAGACTAGAATAGATTGGTTACAGTCCTATATTCTGACAACCCTTTGGTCTGACAGCCCTTACCCTCCTACCTGTGTGTTGTGGTATGAAAAGTCATTAGCAATATTTGCTGCTGTTTTGCTTGTGCTATGATGGTCTGATTGAACCGATGCCAGTTTTTATAAATCATTTGCTGGATATTAATTAATGAGATGGTAACAGATCATTTGCTTTCAATGGTCAGGTTACTCTGAAAGGATATAGTACACTTTTAAATACTTTGATCGACATTGATGATTTCGTCTCAATACGGACAAGAGTAAAACTGAATGGCCAGTGCATTCAGTGTATAAAACACTGACGTACTGTGTGTGTGTGTGTGTGTGTGTGCGTGTGTGCGTGTGTGTGTGTCTATAGTGCATGTTGGACAAAATAGTATTGTTGGTGTTGCAGCTTTTCTGTTGTTTTTGCTTTCAATCTGCACCTTTCCCCCCAACGAATATGTCCTGTCTGTCTCTGTCTCCACCTAGCATTACATCTTAAATAATGCAGTCCCTCTTTTACTGACTACCAAACATGCAAAAAATACCAGAGTAAAGTGAGTGCTTCCGTAATAAAATGGACAGGGCTTGGCTGATCTAGATCTAGATTTCTTCCTGTCTTGTCTGCTGATGTGCTGTTGTGGAACACTGTGCAGCTATGAAGCCCAGTTACAGTATGGACTTACCAGTGCATAGGGGTACTAGCATGCAAATGCTGGTGTTTTTCCCTTTTCCTTTTTGTGGTCCATGTCCATTGTTGAGTAAGTATTCTAAACCTTTTAATTCAGACCTCAAGGTAAGTGTGCTGTTCATGTTTGATAGTTTTGAACTAAGAATAAAAGAGCGCACAAGAATACAGCTGTAATATTAACAGCCAGATACACAGAAGAGTGGCTGTTAATGGAACCTCAATAAAAAACCTTTGATCAAGAAATTTGAGCAAAGGATAGATGTAATAAAGACAATTTGAAGTCTGATCATTTATAGAAGAGAATGCAGCATGTTTAGCAAAAGAGCAACAACACCCGTCTATTACATCATCAGTGTACATTCCAGTTTAGAGCACGGTGGAGTGATGGTTAGCAGTCTCGCCTCACAGCAAGATGGTCCTGGGTTTGAGCCACTTGGTTGGTGAGGATGTTTCTGTGTGGAGTTTGCATGTTCTCCAGGTTTCCTCCAAGTACTTGGGTTTTCTCCAGCAGTTCAACAATGTGCACATTAGGCTAATTGGCTGTTTCAAATTTCGCCTAGGTGTGAATGGATGTTTGTTACAGAGGTGTCAAGGGGGCATCCAGCCCTAAAAATCCTGACCAAAATTAATCAACGTAGAAGTGCTTAGGGTAAAAATGGCATCCCTTCTTCCCTTTCATCTTCATTTGATGAAAGTTCATATTCTTAGCCAAAAGTTGTTCATCCTGTGATGTCATGACAGTCATAACTATACTGTAGTACCTGTTTCAAACTAGGAAATGGAATTGTACAACACAAACACAAATGTTGTGGAGTGATGCAGTTCTATGAAAAATAAGCACTTAGAAGACTGATGGGCCAATTCAATGAATAGACTGGAATTTACTGTTGTATAAATAACCATTTATATATGCTACACGGAAACAATGCGATCTGATTGGCTTGCTGTCTTGCGGTTAATTAACAATTATTAACTGAAGGTTAGGTGGACGTCACTGAATAGTCAATTAAAAATGTTCAATTTAAAAATAATCACAGGTGCCTAGAGAAATACAGGGTATTTTAGGAGACAGTTTCATAGCACATTTTCATAAATCCAGGCCAATGCAATTTAGTGTGTACTTTACAGGAATGGTGCAATTTGATAGGATTGCTATTTTGGGATAATTACCAGTCATTCAGAGTTTTAGTTTATACTACACGCAAACAGAAAAATTGATTTATATGGTTTATTTCCCCATTTTAATGCATGATGACAACTTTATATGAGATTAAAGGAAAGCCTTCTAAACTCTTCTTTTACACTGGAAAGACATTTTCATCATCAGGTTTTTTTTTGTTGTTGTTGTTTTACTTACATTTTCAAATTTGCAATATGCTAAAATAATTTTTTTATTTTGGATTAGATGGGCCTTTCTTTGTTGTTTGTTTCACTCCTGCGACTGCAAAAAATTACAAGAATAGGACTTGGACGTGTCAGTTCGTGTCAGGCAAGATAACCGCAAAAATAACAGTAAACAAAGTAAAACAAATCAGATATAAACCAGTTAACTTCTAAACAAAATAAAACTAGGCACGTCTGCACATATAATACAACATTATGTTTACATACATTAGACAAGCGTCTGCTTGTATGCCTGAACAAATGTTATATGCCTCAGTGCTTTCTAAAGCAAACACTTCCATGTTTACAGTTTCTTCCACATCTGTCACTTCCCACGTTCCTCGGTCCATTGATGCCTCCAGTGTGAGGATTTATGACTTTTTAAAAATTTTTTACAATCAAGTTTTTATGAAGCATAGCACTGTTTTGATAGGAATGGACATGAACTATGCAAGAAAGCTTTTAATAAGTTTTGGTTTACCTCCCCCTAAAAAGTTAATACTCCAAACTTGATTATTGAGTGAATTATACAGACTCAGAAATTTGGTCTGATATTGCCAGAGTCTGATATTTTTTCTGATAAGAGATTAACTGTGGTACAGCTCCAAGGTGCTAGGCTCAATTCTAAAAATAAAAAAAAAAGCTTGGGTTCTAATTAGTATGGAGCTTATGTTCTCCCTATGTCTGTGTGGGTTTCTTTCCACCTTCCAGAAAAATACCAGTGTGGATTGGCTGAGATAAATTGCCTCTAATGTTTGAATGAGATGCGATGAAATGTCTCTCATCAGAGTGTTCCCACATCACACCCGGTGTTGTCTGGAAAGCTTCAAATCCACCGTGACCCTGACCAGGATAAAAGTGGTTACTGAAAGTAAATGATTAGGTGATTAATTTGTAAATAAATAAAATTATATTAATAATCACCATCACTGCTGCTGTAACTACTTAACTTGGTACTTTGAGAAGTCCGTGTTGGATCCATCCTAGGGCTGCTCACACAATATCCAGTGACACTAAAGGAGTTTGATGAGGGTAATTAATAAAGGTCATTGGGATTGCCCTAAGCTTTGTCCAACTGAGGATATGCTCAGGGATTTCCACAAAACTAGGGATGGTTTTTAAACTTTCTGCGTATTAAGTAAGTCCTGCTGCCTGTTTTTTGTTGTTGGAGGTTTTTTTGTCTGTCATTTTCTGTTTCTTCTTTACTGTGTTGTTCCAGGGTCAAGGAATGTTGCCTTATTTTGCTAACTTCCGTCTACTTGCAGAGTTTTCCACCCCGTGTGTCAACCAGCGGTAGGTCCTCAATCATTTTCTGTGCAGTTACCACTGTGAGGAACTTGTTCGCTACAATAACACTATGAATTAAACTGCATTTAAATCGCTTGAAACATGTATGAATTATACATTACAAGTTCTTGTCATGGGTGTTCTTACCTGTGTTTTGCAGCTGGTTCTTTGAAGTGTTAGGTTACCCTAAATCCTCCAGACTCAACATTGCCAATGGTGTGCTCATGGCGGCTGTGTTTTTCATGGTGCGCATCGCAGTCATGCCTGTTTACTACAGCCGAATGTACTCTGTATATGGCACAGAGGCGTTCTATCGGGTGTCATTCGGTGGCCGTAGTGCCTGGATCTTTTCCAGCATCTGTTTGGACATCATGAACATCATGTGGATGCATAAGATTGCTTGCGGATGCTATAAGGTTCTGCGCTCCACTCGGCATGTAAAAAAGACCCAGACACAAGAAAATGGGAAAACGGACTAAGCGTGAAAGAAAGCTCACTCTTTGGAGTGGAGGAAGAACCTCAGTTCACTCTGTTGTTTTCTAAGTGACAGATTGTGAGTCATTCAGGGCCATGTCGTTTGACTGATTTTGAAGCTGGTCAAGGGAGAATCTACCCCAGAGCAATACGGTACATGATCACCATTTTCAGTGATGTTTGTTCTGCAGGCAGACCACTCATTTCAGGTAAACATGGCTGCTGATATCCCTTCATTCCACCTACTTAAGTGGTTTAGACACAACATATGAAAAAGGGTCCCGTTTGAGCACTGTTTCTTTTTTTTATGTTCATTGTGATTGGACTGTTTATATTTTTATTGCCTGAAAGTGAGACTTTTATTTTAAACTTTAAAATGAACAAAGGCTTTCTAGGACAAAATGTGCCATGTCCTTCTTATTTATTCATCAAAGTCACTGCCATCTATAAACCTGAACGGCCACCACTTTACTTTCAAGGGACATTTCATCCACTAACTGTGAACTCACCTCAGAACCCAGACCACATCTGAACAGGACAACATTTTTACGCCAAGGATGCTGGGAAGGTTTAACTGTGAATGTGCACGGACCTTTTAAATTTACATAACGATTTTATACTGATATTGTTATGATCGAGAAGAGTAGCCCACTTTCTTCAAGGGCGGGTGTACACACTTCTGTCTCTCTGCTTTTTGGAAATTGAAAGCTATGCTGAAAAAGACATCACCTCCTAGATTCGGTTTGGAGGGAATGAAGGACAGTTTCGTACCCTGCTCTGCCATTACTGCAAGACAGCTTTGATTTTTAAACTGGCATTTGGAAATGGTTTACATTTACACACACTTGAAATTCTCCACAACACAGCTTTGTTTGTACAGGGAACAAGTGCATGCTGCAGCGTGGATCTCCGAATGTTTTGCGTTGTCGATAGGAAAATTACTGGACATGCACAATTGCTCCTTTTAGTTTAATGTACAGTAACATAGAACATAAACCCTCGTTGGTCATGGACATTCCTCTATTGCTGATGTTCCTTATGTGCTCTCATTCATGCAAAGGATGTTCAACAACCTTTTTTGTGCATCAAGCCTTATTTATTTGAACCAGATTTGAATCAGCATGTACACGTCTATTTATTCTTTTAAATGAATTGTATTATGTATGGAGAAACCGTGTATGTGATGTATCTTAATAGAGATATATACAGAATAACAAAGGCAACAAAGACATTAAAATCAGCTATAGATGCATCATGTCACTTTGTATGAACTTGTAGTGTAGGATTTTCATGCACAGTCTTGAACCTGATTGAAAAATAATTTAATGATGTTAGTGGATACCACATATTATTTTATATTATAAAATTTCAAAGTATTTATATAAGTATGTATATAAGATGACATGAAATGTAGAGGAATTACTTGCTCTTTAAAATTGAAAGTTCTATTTTTATCAAATAAATTACTTGAATCCTTGTTCTTTATGTAATAGTAAACAATATTCATTGCAGATTATTTCAAGTTATGTACTTACACGATGAGCCCAGTCATCATTGTTTGCATTGCTTGTTTTGCTGACACTTGTTCTAGATGCCTTTGTATTTTTAAGGAATATTTTTGGCCATTTTTAATACCTTTTTTTGCCATTATGTGTTAAGATTTGACTGAGCTTGTCTTGCATGTCTTACCTTCTCTTTTTGCCATATTTTATGCCATAGGGCTAATGAATGAAAGATGATAAAGTCTGCTGTTTTATTTTATTTATACTGTTTAGTGTGGATTCAGGTACACCAGCATAAGGTACGTCTTAATATACTTTTAAAACTTTGACCAGTTCCCATGTATCAGATTCCTTCTAACATTTGCCATGTACTGAATAAAATATAATGCAAAAGGTTTTTATGTTAGATGTAAGTACAATCTATTTCTGTAATACATTAATGTAATGCATAAATCCATTTCTGTAAACTTTCAGTGTGAGAACTAAACCTCACAGTAATGACAGTAAACTGTTTTCTCACATTTGGAATGTTAATTCTATATCAGTACATAAGAATATACCTTTTGTGTAAACTCATTTGGATTTTAAGTTTAATGTAAGAAACTTGATTGGGGGGGAACTGTCTATAAATGTATTTGTTGATATTGCATTTGCATTAATCTACACATAGCTAAACAGCCTCACTGTGTTCCAATATGTCTGGATCCCTCTGCGTGAGAACCAAGATTTTTTTTTTAACCATGTCATATATATATAATTTTTTTTCTCTGATCCAATAACCCCCTATGCTCAATAAAGCAATATGTTTATTGGAATTTAGTGTAATTTAGCTTCACGTGATGATCAAAGTCCGCAACACCTTCACTAACTGTTTTTTGTTTCAAACACGCTAGTCTTATTAAAGCAATATTCCATGGAAAAACCTAATTTGCACAACATTCTATCCGTCCTCTTTTTATATTTGTGTTAACAATGCTTGTGTAATGAAAATATATTTACTATTTCAGGAAAGTGATGTATATATGTATATATATATATATATGTATATATATATATATATGTATATATATATGTATATATATATATATTTGACACTAAGCGCTCATACATGTTCTGTCTTGTGCGGTTTCAGTCAGAAGTTTATAGAAACTCATCCTGAATATGACTATTTTGACAATATTAGGCTTTCCATGGTTTTTGATGAACTGTTCTTTTTCTGCTATAGGGCACACATCTTTATTTAGAAAAAAAAAAGAAGAATTTGTTGCACAGTTAAATAATGTGGGTGTTTTGTTTTATTTATTTTTTTAATCAGTACAGGTCAAAATTATACCTACAGAGACAAAGATACAAAAACTCCATAGAGTATTACTTCAGTGATACCGAAATAAAATTCAAGATGTCTGAACTAGCCAAGGCCTCTTAACTTTCATTTAGTTGTAATTAAGTACAGCTGGTAGCTTCTCAGTGCCAACTTCAAAAGGGTTTTTGGGAATTGACCAACATTTGTAATTCATTTATATCACCTGTATTTAATGGGTTTATGATCTGTCAATCTTCTGATTTCAGTGTTTGCCACACATTTATTTACCTCCAGATTTGTCTGCCTACATGAATTAGACCAATTGTATAATCTGTGCGAGTCTTCGAGGGGGTGTATTAGCCTCAAGTCTTTTGGCTGGGGGGGGGGTCAGTTTTACTAGTAATAATAAATCAGTTTTGTTTTGTTTTTGTATTGCTGCATGTCATCATGCAAGTCAGCGATACATAACAGCTAATTAGCATCAACTCAGCAGTGCGGCCTTATTGGTGTGCACGCGCGGATGCTGGGCAGGACACAGTCATGGAATATGGCATGGATGGATTTCCTGTTTCTCCACTCTGGAGTGCTGTTAATACTGGGTAAGGTCTACCTTTGCTCTCAAAACAGCCTCAATTTTTCATGGTATGCATTCCACAAAATGTTGGAAACATTCAAGATGCTAATCCATGTTGTCATATTTCATTACAATTTCTGCATATTTTTCTGGTGCACGTTCACTCTGAAATTTCTGTTCTACCACGTCCCAACTGTGTTCTGTTCTAGATTCGTTGACTGGGACCTGTTCGTCAGGCCAGAGTTAATATAATAGTAAATTATATATATATATATATATATATATATAATTTTTTTCCTTTTTAAACCTGTCCTGTCCAGCATCATAGCAAGCAGAATGGCAGTCTGGTTGCAGTGTTGTGCCGAACAAATTTGC
>JBCNYG010000001.1:22405773-22417893 GCA_039654305.1 Porochilus rendahli
CAGAGTCGGCTGAGATGGGCACCAGCCTCCCCGCGACCCTAATTAGGAATGAGCGGTTCAGAAAATGAATGAATGAATGAATGAATGAATGATGCTAGTGGACCCAAATGTGCTGTCAATGAGCCTTGACCTAGAAAACTTGCGCATGCGCACATGCAACACGCACTTCTCTTATTCTGAAAGCGTGAGACTTTACATTTCTAGACCTCTAGATGGCGATAGGGAGCTGTTTTAACTTGCTCATATTTGTCATACTATTTAGGCAGCTGGATCAGACTGGTGCAGGAATAGGGTGTTGGTTAAGGTGTCATTGATTAAAAAAGTATGACGGGAACAGGGGGCGGCAGGATGTGCAATGGAGTGGAACTTTATCTCCTCTTTTTTCTCCCTGCTAGAAATCCAAGTTCTGTGTTTAATTATGTTTGGTATGAAATTCATAATTTGCAGATCAAGCTGCTTGGTCTATTTTGCACTTCCTCACCGCCAGGGGCAGTGTTCACACACCTGGGTACTTTCTTGACACTCATGTATAACTCAATATTTTATATTTTAAAAAAATAATATCATGCTCTGTCCCTTTTTTTTCTTGCCTTTTATACACCATTTGTATGTTTTTAGATATTTTGAAACTATCTTCGCAACAGCTTGTGACTCACCATCAGCGCTCCAGATAAACTGTACTATAAAGCAGAGTAATAGGAAAGTATAAATGTCTCCCAATTTTCACTTATCAGTAAGGGTTTGTTTATTTATTTATTGTGAATTCCTCCAGCCCATCACTTATTAGGAACGGAGGTCCTCTTGACATGCTTATCATCCTATCTTACATTATCTGCCCTGTGACAAAGCAGGATTATTATATCTGATGCTAATGTGGTCAAGGTGTTTTCCTTCTTCTCCTCCTAATCATCATCCAACACTTCTACCCTGCCAAATCTGTAAATTCGCTTTGTTGCCTTTTCTTATATTAGTGCAGGATGCATAGAACTACTGCATGCACCATGGCCAAACCACTTGTTACAAACCCGAAACTCAACCATTCTATAAGCTGCCAGTAAAAGTCAGTACAGCACTCACATCACTGAACTTAACCAAAATTATGACTTCACAGTGTTTAATGCAGAGGGGAGAGAACAGGAGAGCAGATGAGACCTGTCTTAAGCCCCCAGTATACAGTGGTGCATGAAAGTTTGTGAACCCTTAAGAGTCTAAATTATTAAATGTAATTACATTTAATTAAAATATTTTCTTATTTATTTAACTGGGTTCTCTTTATTTACTTTTATGACTTGTGTGAAAATCAGATGAGGTGTTCGTTCATATTTATGTAGAAATGTATAAAATTCTTAAGGGTTCACAAACTGTCAAGTACCACTGTGCTTCGGTGCACACAGACATATACATGTTAAAGTACACTTGTTTTTCCGCTGAATGTCGACTCCGAATGCATGTGTATCATGACAACTCTCTCATTCTCATTAATTACTAACCATCAGCATCCAGCTGTTCATGCCTATTTAAAAAAATCTATGATGAGAGAACTACACTATGCTGCCTCATTTTAAGTGGTTTTTATTTCATTTCAAATTCTTTCTTGTGCTTAAACTTGGATACTTTTATTTCGAGTGGAATTGTTACATATGTTCATTCAGATGACAGAAATGTTTTGTTTATACAAGTTGATACAAGATTTCCACCCAGTCAAGACAAAAAAGGTATACAATTTATTACATTTATTAAAATAAAGACAGACAAACACACAAATAAAAATTAAATATATACAAGTTACAAACGCATTAGCTAAATCTACACATGTATGCTAACATACTCTAAAGAAGAGACAGTGGGAGACAGTTTAGCAGGGTTAAAAAGTATGACAGCATAGCCTTGTAAGCAAATTTCTAAGAATGTAAAACTGTATGACCTTTTTATGGTTTGTTTGGGTTTTTTTTTTACCCATTTGGGTCGTTTCATGAGGGAGAATTAAAGAAGAGAATACTGAAAGCTACTTGAAATAACCTGTTACACAAGTTATTTCCAGAACACACAATACAACAGAAAAAAACGCAGGGATAATTCTATGTTTTTGAGGGAGATTAAACAAAAAAAGAAAAGAAAGTACACAGGTGTTTGTCACAGTCTGCCACCCACTCGTAGAGAATCTATATTATTCTCTGGTTTAGGTATGTGCTTTTTATCCTGCTTTATCCATGTCTGACTTGCTCTTCTCTAACCGGTTGATGAGAAAGCCATTAGGAGTCCGCTCATGAGTCTTAATAACTCAGCCGTTAGATTTCTGTAAGAGTAACTTGGAAGTACTCTGTCTGAGGCTCGATGTTTAGTACAAACGCATCCTCATTGGTGTAGTGCTCAATGATGTTGTCATCCATGTTGACCAGAATCCTGAGAGTCACAAACAAAATACCACAAGGTCAACAATACCAATAATAGCAGAGTTGCCTGATAATTAAAAACGGGAATCTGAGTAATACGTTAGCCTTGTTATAGTCTACAATCATAAAATAAACTGTCAGTGAAACTGATCTCAATCCCATTAAATCCCTGTACATATCTGGATGCATCTCATCACAGCTAACTCACAAAGATTTGTCAACCTTATCTGCAGGTAGGAAAGCAAACACCATTTAAAGCTGTAATGTATTCATATATTTTGAGCATTATTGATAAAAACAAGTGAGGCCCCACAATTACAAATATATGCTAATGTATGCTCCTTTTATGCACATATTTAATCATTCACAACTTTAGGGCCCATTATGTGCGCAGCGCAGCACCCTGGGAGTACATTTTCATGTGCTTTACACAGAAAGTTGATTTTCGTTACTGAGAATCCAAAATAACTGCTCAAGATAAAAATATCTATGTGCATATAGTATGTGACTAATAGATCAAATCAACTGTCACACGCTAGCTGTTTTGTGTTATGTTTGTTGTACTTCAGCTGTACTTTGACCACACCCATTGATTATTGTCACAGCCTGTCCCTTGTGTCTAGTCTGGTTTTTTCTATAGTCCTATCTTGCTTTGTTGTAATCCTAGTCTACCCTGTCTCTATGGCCTGCATCTGTGAGCATATATATGTGTGTGTGTGTGTGTGTGTATATATATATATATATATATATATATATGAGAGAGTGTATGAGACACAGCAGTACCGATTATCAGAATAGTCACACCAAATTTCTATTACTCAGCTTTTACTCACCCTTTCTTATTCTTCTTGTAGATTTTACTTATCTTCTCAACAGGAAGGGAATACTTCCCTGATATCTGAAAAAGGAGTGTACCCTATTACCGTTCTGTACACTTCAAATTGAATTTAAATGTGTGTATATGATAAGCAGTGCAAGCTGGTACTTACAGCCTCAATCAAACTCTTCACTGTTGGGGACTTGAGCATCAATGCATCGAAAACCTCATCTGACTCTTTCCTTACATACAGCAGAACTGTTAAGAAAGTGATTGGTTACAGGTTGAGAATCCTTCCCAGGAAGGATCTGCAATTAATACAATGCTCATTTATACTGTTTGGGCACATTCTGTGGATCACCATCGATTCAGAAATCAGATATAATGTTTATTAATATTCTGGGTTTCTTTTTGCCCTAAGACACAAACATGTACACACACCTCTCCTTGGTGCATCGGCTTTGCTGTGTTTGGCTGGTGGAAGGCACGGATCATCCTCTGACTGTCTGAACACTCTCTTCGTCATCACACTGCAGTGATAGTAAACAAAACTGAATTCAAACATTTTTCAGCAATTATCAATAAAGCATCGAGGATCACTTCTGCCATAAACAAACATAAGAGAATATAAAATATGAATATTTAACAAAACTGACATGAAGCTGTGTAATTTATCTTTTTTTAAATTTATTTACTTCTTAAATTTTGTGTTGAATGTTATTTTATGTATGGTCATAAAGAAAAGAAAAAAGCACCAATATCCATCCCATAATATTGCTATAAATAGCTAAAAGCCCTACAAATCAGTACATGCAATCAGAAACAACATATTCTGACTGTTTAATGACTGCACTTACCAATCACTCTCCACTTCTTCAGTACTGTAGCCAAACATCTGTAAACAGACATGCAGTTAAGTTAATGCTAAGACAGGATAAAAAAAAAGAAAAAGCTAATGCCACGAGGACAGGAATAGTACTAAGCAATAATAAGGGGGAATAGGAAGGGGGATGGACCTCCGTGTTAGTTTGCATATGCTTGGCTGCACTCATTAAAACATCAAAATCAATGATTAATAATTACAAACTCTCTCACCTGTGCAGCTCTCTGCATGTTACTGAAATGAACATCAGGGATAAACAGCACTGGCTGAGAGTCCAGGTCTGCTATGGATTTGAAAAATGTAATATCTGATCTCTTCTGCATTAACGCTCCAAGACTTGCTCTTTTACCTGCCAGATCTAAAAGGAAAATAAACAATCAGGAATGATACTGTGTTGGCTTTCACTGTATTTCACAATATAGAAATGGTTTTAAACGTGTGCACTTTATTACTCCTCGCAAATATTTAAAGACTTAGTGAACATCGAGAGACATGCATTCAGTACAAACAGTTATACAAAGTTGCAGTAATCCTTTGTGTTTAGGTGCAAAACCTGCTGTTTCATGTTATAATAATGTTATTTATAGGGGTGTAACAATGCACCATGACAAAGCAGCATAAAGCAAAAATCAAATTCATTGTGGGAATGTGGGATTCACATAGGCATCAGCATTCTGTTAATTGTGAGGATAGAATATTTTAAGCATTTTGAGCGTCAATCTATTAAATATATAATAAGCGTCATGCTTATTATATATTTAATAGATTGACGCTTTATGCTACTAATTCATCCAAAATGAATTCCATGACCATGTTCTAACAGTAAAAGCTACTGAAAAGCTGCTTTAAATCATCACTGGAAGATATTCATTGTAGCAGACTCTGGAGTCATTTCTGATGAAGTGGACCTCTCCAATGCTCCAATACAGAGATCATTACTTAGCTCGGTTAGGTATTTGCCCCAGGTAAGAAACTAAATAGACATTTCCATGCACTCAGTTTGTTTTGCTTTGTTTATGATTATAAACAATTAAATAATCTCACTGGTTATTTCTCTTCATTCAGATTTAGAAAATAGTTTGGGAATGGAATCAAGTTTCATATGTGCTTCAACTCACCATTGTGACCTTGCCCTCCAGTCACATGACCTTTTGTCTTTTTCCGCATCTGCTTTCTCTCCTCATCACGAATCTTCCTCTCAGCTCCCTGTATAGAAATGAGACATGCCGAAGCAACTACTTTAATTACAAATGTAGGTAATAATTGGCATAATGTTTACATAAAGTCCAACCACAGATTAAATATTAGTTGTTCAAACGGCAGTAGTTGTCATAATATTTACTGATAAAGAAATACTTTACTAACCTTGTCACAGAAAACCTTGATCTGGCAGTAAGCTCTGTGAATCGGTTTGTTACTCCTGTTGTTGTAGCTGTATGTATCAATCTGAATCATAAGCGGAACCCCTTTAACTCCTTTTTGAGAGGAGAAATCTGTGCTCAAACAGTTCACTGTGATAAACACCTATGAAAATAAGAAATACTGAATAAACCATGATGTAAAAGCCATCCCTCCAATGTTTCCTTTACACCCAATATGCACTTTATTAACAGGGTATTATTTAACACGCCAATATGACACCAGTGTTTCTGCATTCGGTCAGGTCTGATTAAAGTGATATTTGTCATCCTGACCATCTGCCTGTCCATGGAAACTTGTAAGTGCAACTAAACTGCTTGATGGATTTTGATTCAACTTGTGGTGTACCACCTGAAGATGTGCGTCAAGCAAAAATAATCCGGTTCCGATGTTTTGAAGGGGAGAAATTCAACTTATTCAATTCTTCATTTTAGAATATATTGATAGGCTTGTAAGGGCAACTCCCCCTAAACTGTTAAATGGATTTGGCTGAAAATCCAAGGCAGTTAGATCATGATGCCTGGGGGGATTCTGTGGTGAGTTTACTCATAGTTCTCGTTTTGTTAGTTTATGGTGCGGGTGGTTCTTCAGTAACTCAGTAAGCTTTTGATAACTGGTGACTATATTAATATTTGTATTAATTCTAAAGTGATTACATAGGATTTCTCTACTCGGTTATGTTTGCATGATCTAATGAAGGGAAAGTATCTACCAGACCAAGCTACACAGTGGCGGACACTACACTAAACACAAAAATAAACCTATCCAGTAAAAAAAAACAACAAAGTACATGGGGTCACTTTGCTAACTCAGAGCCCACATCAGCGTTCAGTACCAGCTTTTGTGGAAAAACTACGTTTGAACTGAAGTATAAACGAAATCATGAACAGAACGCTGTCTGATCCTTACTTCTCTTGCGGCAATCAACTTATTCAAATCAACTGAAAGACGTTTGCTTGTCATGCTCCACTGCAATAACACCATGTGCCAATATTTCAAGATACACTGGAAAAACTACTTTTGCAAAATGAAATGTGGGAAATGTTTTTGCCTGGAGTAAAAATACTTTCCCACTGATGGACTAGTTTGCCTTCATGTCTGTACCTGCATTTTCTGTTTAATAAGAAGTGCAATGTTGTGAGAACCACTTCGTTTCTCATGGTCATGTGACCTCTTTCAACAGACATCAGTTAATAACCTACAAACAACAACGAACAATATTTTTCTCTCAAGTTTATTACAATATAAGCAGGAAATGCTGATAGTTTAACACCAGAATAAGCCTGGAATTGGATTGACTGTACAATACGGATATGCTGTAACTGTAGTGATTGGGATTAAAAGATATATCTAAATTCTGCAAATAATTCTCATCTACTGTACAAGTTATTAACTCAGATGCTCTACAAGTTAAACTTAAATACAGAGTACAGTCTTGGAAAATCAAACTGCCTTTAATGTACATTTTATACTAGACGTTGCAATTAAAAATTATGATTATTCAGAAAATATGACCATGACACGATCATTTGAAGCTAATCGTGATGGAAAAGTGTTTCTACATCAAGAATTTCTTAAAAACATACTCTTTGATACAGTCCTGCTCTAATATTAATGCTAAATGTGAAAAAATCCCTTGAACAATGGATTCGGTGTGTTAGAGTGTGTTAGATTAATACCTCACCCTTCATTGTACCTGAATAGATCTTCCTCACACTGAATTATTTTTATTTACAATAAGTTATGTTTATTTTGGGGCAAACTGGATGATCTCTTAAACCTCGTGTTAATGAGGGTTTTGATGCATAAATGTGTATTTTAAAATTGAGTTAAAAGGAAAAGGTTGCATTTATTCAAAGTCAAATTAATGATATAACACAAATGACTTTTGACATAAAACATTTTACAAATTCATCACCAGGTTAAATCAAAACACTCCCAGCTGAACATTACTGAATAATAACAGCTCTGCATACTCACCTTAGCCTCCTCGTTTATGTCCCAAGTGAACGAGACAGCATTGTAGGCGATTTCCTCCAGATTACCAATAGTGTTGAAGCTCTCTTTGTAATCAGCTTTATAGAGATAAAAAAATCAGAGGGAAGTTCAGGAGTAAAATAAAAAAAAATCCGATGAATTAGAATCATTCTTTTTAAGCCTAAAAGGGAATTTCCAGCAGTTTTCATGAAAAAGTCTGGGTCACTTCTAACACTAAATATATTTTACCAGATTACAGAGATGATGACATGATTACCGCAGAATTATAGTACAACAAAAGCAACTAAAACAGTGTGCGATTACACAGGAAATGATAAAATAACATTATAATATCAGCCAGATTAGGCATATCTCATTCCCTGTATCTGGAAAATGTTTTTTATTTGCTAGCAGTTCCCCTAAAATCAATAAATATAGCTAATGAAATCTTTGTCTCTAGCCTTGGGCAATATGAAACATCCTGGGATACTTTTATTCAGAACATCCTTAATGGCATATCAGGTCCCAAGCTTTCGCAAATATAGCTTCCACATGCTGTTCATCACACCACCAAGGTGGTCCTGAACAGTAAACCTTCCACACCCCTGTCTGTGGCCTGACCAGACATATCCATTGTCTACCTGTTTTCCATCTGGGAGTAAAGGTGATGGATTACACTGCCCTAAGCCTTCTACTAATGTTGCATTTAGCAGGGTACAATATGAAGGAAAAGCAGACGACTAGTGAATGAGGGGGTTAGGGCAATGTAATACATGTTGATGAAGGTGAATTCCCCAAGTAGTAAAGAACAGATTCTTACCAATATCCAGAACTCTCTGCTTGGCAGTGTGCTGACGGGTATGCCAGTAGTTCCAGTGCTTTAACTGTTCATCACGACATTTGTCCTCTCCAAACACCACCATCACAACACTCTAGGGCACAAAGAGGACATGAAGGCTGGATAAGCACACTGAACATCATAACACACACATGTGTCTAGAATACGGTCTAGATGATTACCCCTGACATAAAGTAATGGCCACATCAGTGAAATCACATGTTTCACTGTTCACAAGAGTCAGAGTGCCTATCATGTGGATGGTTCAAGAACTCACTCGCACTTTGCTGATGGGATGTCGCAAGCCTTTACTGATGCCCGTCTCACACAGAGTGATGCCGTAGAACTGACCTCTGTTCAGGTAGATCATTGGACCCTCGCCAGGCTTCTGACGAACTGAGCGGCTCGCTTCTATATTGTACTGGAACGTGTCCCTACAACACAGGACATGAATTACTAGTCAACCCATTTGACAGGAAAGATATACATCTCAATTTCCTTTTTTTCTTAAAATGCACAATTAAAGACATTACTTAAAGTGAAACTTACATTCCAGGAAGCTCAAAGAGAGAGTCTTGGACCCCTATACTGGTAGGTACTCTGAATTTCTGCTAAAAGCACAGAACGCCAGGTATCATCACACTAATAAGGCTAAAACCTAATTGTTTACAGCCACTGAATCATTTTAGTACAGTGCCTCCTGGACAACCTTCACATTCTACATTCAGAGTGTTGGCAGATGCACTTATGCAGAGTACTGTGCAGTCTCTATCAAAACATATCTGGCAGGAATGCACAGTTGACAAAGTGATGCTTTATCAATAAAGTTGTGCGAACACAATCTCTTACCACATTCTCGCTAGTATACGAGTCTTCAAAAGTGCTATCTGGCATGCTCCTCTGCTCTTCCTTGCCATAACTGCTGTGTGCCTCCCGAGGAGACTGTGACTGCTGGTAAGCCACATGATGGTATGGCTGTCTCTCATGCTGCTGGTTAGGATACATCTCTGACTTTACGGTGGCCACCAATCCCGCCTCTGTTGGTAAAGTGCTATATGAGTCTCTCTTCACCTCTGTGTTGCGAGAGTCTGTGTTGATGGAGAGATTGACTGGGGGAGATCTGGTGCCCTGAACACGCTCATTAATGGCTTCCACACCACTGTGGCATATTCTATGAAACACAAACATATCAGGAAAAAGAAATTTACATTTTGCTGCACATTGTCAGTGAGATGTATTGCACAAAAGGTCACAGAACAATTCTAACTGTGTCGAATAAATGCTATCATTATCAGATTTCACACGCATGTGTCCAGCTGAATGACAATTATGCATGACAAACCTTTTTTCTTCCTCTGGAAATCTAGCCACAGACAGAAGCCTTTTCTCTTTTGGAACCTGAGAGGCACAGGAGAATATTGTTACACTATTTTGTTAAATAAACTTCTAACATGTCCTCTTTATTGCCATGAAATGGAAGCACAAATAAATTGCTCTTTCAGGCACCAAAAAACAAAACAAAAAGAAGAATGCATGCTGATTTGGATAGCTTTTCAACAGAAGAAAGTCGTCTCACCTTGTAGTATTCATACAGTAGTCCGAGAGCTGCCACACTGTCCTCGTCTCCATTGATGCTCATCATGGCCTTGGTGGCTGCAGTGAGAGGGTTCTCCAGGTAAGCCCTCCAGGCTTCATCCTCGTTTGTAAACACACGGCGGGACAGTAAAGACGTCTCATTGGGAACCACTACTACAAGTCGCTTACTGTCACAGAGAGGATGATTTTGAATTTAGATTCAAATATGATTTTTTGCACTAAATAGGGCAGCACAGTTTTACAGTGGTTAGCACATCTGCCTCACAGCAAAAAGGTCCTGGGTTCGAGTACTGCGCTCTGAGAGGAGTTTATATGTTCTCCCAATGGTTTCCTCTGAGTATTCCAGTTTTTTCCCCACAGCCCACATGCACATAGGGCACATTGGGTTGTTCCAAATTGCCCCCAAGTGTGAATGACAGCATGCGTGTTTCCCTGCAATGGTTTTGCAAGCTGTTCAGGGTGAAACCCCGCCTTCACCCAGTGTCGGCTCACCCAGGTAGGATTAGGATGCTCAGTGAGTGAGCACTGAAATGAATGAAAGAGTGCAAAGGCAATGTTCTGGTGTAGGGGAGTATGTGAAATGTAATCGTTGAACTGTAAGGCACTTTGATATTAGTGCTGCAGCTTCAAGCTCGAATTGATTCGAAAGACACGAGTTAATCTTCTCTCCAAAACAGACTCTTTTGCTAAATAAAACCAACTCCTTTTCTAGCTTGAGGCGTTTCTGGAGTCAACAAAGAGATTCAGCAAAATCCTGATATTCCCAGAGCTCTCCCTTTACATTCCCACACACAATACACTATCCCAGTGGATATGGATACTGCCCAGTGCAAGTGCACAAAAGCATATCAGGAAATCTGGGTTACATTTTTACATGAGTGATCAAGAAAATAAACACTTCACTTACAGTCATTTGATTTCTGTCAGTAATGCTAAAGGACATTAGAAGACATACTAGGGTATATACTAGTAGTAGACAGTACAACTATTATAACAATAATAATAATAATAATAATAATAATAATAATAATAATAATAATAATAATAATAACAATAATAATAATAACACATTTGTTTCAACTGTTTTAAATTAAGGCTCATAACTTGCAATAATGAAAAGCAATGACAAGTCTGAGGTGTTTCATAGCAGTTTGCTACAAAGGAATCATTTCTAGCCTGAACAGGTGAACTTACCTTTCCTCCTGAGCCATGACTCTAACGGCTTTATCCACCGTTTCTCTCAGCAAACTCTCCAGGAAGCGCTAAGCTTTCAGTCGGTAAAAAGCCTTCAGGTGAATCACGGAGTAAATGTTAAACGTTACCTGACTCCTTACATCCGTCTGACATTAACATTAACCTCGTTCCGCCTATATAAACAAAGCGGAATGACTGGATGTGGGCAGGAAACACTTTCCAAAGATTCAGCGTTCTCCGAGACGCCACCAGGTGACTTCAGTGCAGGTGGAAATGAATCAGTCAATTAGAGGGCGGGGCAAGTGCTCACCTCAGACTGATTCACGACCGTCGGGTTGATTCGAATGAGTCGATTCCTGCGCGCGCGAATGGCTCTCAGGTTCAAACCCCAAACCCCTCTGTTCTTCCTCCAGAGGTCCCGATACAGGCCACGTGACCCGAAATAGTACAGTGTATATCAAATAATGGGCCAAACGGGGTGAGACTCAAGTAAAGGGTTCAGAACTGTACGGAAAGTGATCAGGATTCTTAGCGCAGTTGAAAAACCAAGCCAAATTATAATAATTAATAGTTTTATTTTATTATTATTTCCATTTTAATGACTATTTTATTTGAAGCATTGATCCTTCTCTTAGTTCATGCCGCTCCACCCCAAATCTACCAAAATTCCTACAATGCACCCCAATGTGTTTACTATAATGTCCTTGCACATGTCTTTCATGAAATTATTTATTTTCTGAACCGCTTATTCCTAATTAGAGTCACAAAGAGGCTAGTACCCATCTCAGCCAACGCTGGGTGAGGGCGGGGTACACCCTGGACAGCTCATCAGGCCATTGCAAGGCCAACACACACACAGCCATTTACACTTACACCTAGGGGTGATTTGAAACAGCCAGTATGCATGATACATACACAGTATGTATATGTTAGTGTGTGTGTGTGTGTGTGTGTGTGTGTGTGTGTGTGTGTGTGTGTGTGTGTGTGTGTGTGTGTGTGTGTG
>JBCNYG010000001.1:22441069-22454282 GCA_039654305.1 Porochilus rendahli
TGCATGTCTTTGGACTGTGGGAGGAAACCGGAGTACCCGGAGGAAACCCACACAAGCATGGGGAGAACATGCAAACTCCCAGGTGCTGTTTTAGCCTGTAAAAACAAACTTGGAGTAACCCTCTTGAAAAGTCTGAAGGTTTGGTCTACAGTTGTGGTTTCACTCATTTTGCTGCATGATGGGCTGAACAACTAAGCAGGAATAAGAAAAACCTTTTAATAAAGCATTTGCTGTAAGTAGTAAGTACCAAGTACCAAACAAGTCACAAATTACAATAAACAACAAGCTGAAGGCAGAACAAATGCTTGCTATAATGTTAAATTCCACAAAGGCTACAACAACAAAAATATCAGTAAACTTACACATCTATCTAATTTTATTTAACTGAATTTTTACTTCACGTTTAATTTCCATTCAATTGTCAAATAAGCATCTTACTGAATTAATTATTTGATCGAGGCAGTGCTATTTCACCAAAATCATACAAAAGCTAAAAATAAACAAAAATAAAAAGAGTAAAAAACTTTATTATTGGGGATTGAAGATTTTTTAAAATCTTGAGTGGATTATGCTTAAATTAAAGAAGGTGGGGTCATAACTGTCACACTTTAAAATAAAAAAATTAAAAATAAACGATAAAAATCTCATTTTAGTTTGTTTTTCTTGTTTCTGAGTAGAACATACTACATATGAGACTCAAGAACACACCATTAAAGTGCAGTTTTCTTTCACACGGTATGTACTAAAATGGAGAACTCTAGATGGGTATGAAATGAAAGCTTCAGTTACACCGCTTAGATCACCTGAGCTACGTCTGTTATAGTTAAAATAAAAACAAACTATAAAAATCTATTTAAAATCTTGTTGTAACTTTCTTTCTTTTTCTGAGTAATATATAATACAATTCAGAATGAGTTTTAAAAGACACCATTAGCTACAAAGTGCTTATGCTCTGCTTTTATTGGTAATTATTTTACCCTTTTCTAATTAAATTGATTAGAGAAATGCAGCCCTAAAGCAAGTGGTTGCAAAATGGCCTTTTCAGGATAATAACCTTAACCAGTAAACGTAAACCGACCTCACTTTCAGCAAGTCTCTAGTAAAATATAAAACACACACATATACTCCCTAATTTGAAATATCTTTGCAGATGATGGTAATCATTTTGGGGATAATATTAGTTCATTCATTCACCTTCAGTAGCTGTTTAATCACGATTAGGTCACAACTGGAGTTCAGGACTAAGCCTTGGACACTGAAGCAGAGAGTCAATGATGCTACATGCTGCACTAGCATAATGCTTTGTTCTGAAAAGGCCAGCATATTGTCCAGCTTTAGCCAATTAAAAATCTACCTTTTCATATGATGCATAGTATCCGTTCGCAAACCCCCATTTGAAAAAAAAAAGAAATATAAAGCACACAGTTCCTTAACATGGAGCTACGATGTCATGCGTTAGATGACCATAAATTACTGCTAAACTACTAAAATTAGGTTTCATGGTCAGAGGCATGAAGTCTTACTCATATCGTCTTATACCATGTATTATCACCCACTCAGTACACACATACTTACACTTATGGTTTCTGCTGCAGAGAGAGGCAAGAATATATCCCACAGACAGTCTGTCATGAATGACTTCTGCATGGTGTTAAAATGATGGTACAATGAGAATGAACAAAAATAGGAATAAAATAAAAATTATTCAGCCCACTAACAGCAATGAAAATTGTTAGCAACTGTCCCTATATATTACTTTTCATTATAATTTTACAGGTATTCCAATTTCTGAATTTTTACATAAAAATCATTGATCTCATGAAGTTTAAGAGGCAGTCATGTAACATTTATGGAAGACGTTTTGAATGCCAGTGGACTGTACAGTTTTTACCCCTCAGCCGGTTATGGATGGAGGAGTATTGTCGTTGGCTTGGCGGCTGGGCAGGCAGTGCGACAATAACTTTTTCTGAGCCATTGCTCGGCTCATGCACATGCCAGCTTTCTGAGTGCAAAGGCACTTCGTATGACCTCAACCTGTGCGTGGGGTAGCTAATTTGCAGATGTGACCTTCAACATATTACATTTCTCCGGGCCATTGCTCGGCTCATATGCATGATAGCTTGTTAAAAGAACCTACACGCTTAATGGATGCAGGATATGTAGTGCAGCCAGCATGCTCATGTGACTGCATAGTTAAAAGCTAGTAAATCTCTGGCCATACACATCTCAATAAACATTTTAAACTCTATGGTCATGTTTACACACATTTTTTATTTATAAGTAAAATATGTTTTACACAATAAAAAAAATCACAATAACATACAAAGTCTGTCAGCTTTAAGTAAACTGAGATTTGAGTAAGTATTTACTCTGAACTTTACTACCTGTGTTATTCTAATCAAACTCCAAATGCTCATTTCAGTGAATTACAGAGTAAACAAGAAGGACTAAATCATTACTTATTTACTCCGGGTCACTAATCTAAACAGTAAGATATGCGGTCTAAAATAATAATTCATTATAAGTACAGGCTAATTCTGACGTCTGACATTTGATTTTGCCTGCATATGCCCAGAGGGATGAGCCTTACCCACCATGGATTTTCTTCAAACTATGAGGCAAAACAGAAATTATGCATTTATATGCCTGCCAAGTCCTTTTAAATAAATGGTTGACTAATTAATTATTATTAATTAATGCATATGGTGTGTAAATGGCATAGAAATTAATAACATTTGAAATTGGCCATTGTGAATAGATGTTACCGTGGTAACCCAATAATAAAACATAACTAATTGGACCAGATTTTTTATTAAAGGTTTCTAAAGAGGAACAGGCATCATAAACTGCACAGTAGTGCACTTATATAAAGAACGAGCATTGAACACTAACTGCATAAATGCTGTGCTGTAGAAATACTGAGCATAGCCATGAGAAAGTGCTGCTTTTGGAATCTGACATCACTAAACAGTCTACATATACATGATCTGCCAATATATCAACACCCCTGACCCCTTCTGTTTCCTTTCTTTCATAGCCAGCATGATACAGATGCACTAGCTGTAATTTTCCTGGCCATATTTCAATTACTCATTTTTCTCCAGGTGTGACCTGCCGATAATGGTTTTTGCAGATTGCGAATTTCTTCTGAACAGCTATAATTGAGAACATATAAACAAACAAAAACTTTTCTTGAATGCTAAATGTATTTTCTTAATCATACCCTATTACAATAAAAATATTAATATTTTATTAGGATTATTATTTATATTATTAGTGCAATTATCATCAGTAGCAGCAGCATCATTATTAGTAGTAGCAGCAGCAACAGTATTCGAAATATTGCCAATACTATTATTACTACTACTACTACTACTACTAATAATAATAACAATAATAATATTAGTATTAGTAGTAGTAATGGTGGGTTATGTAACTAGTCACAGGACTTTCTGTCCTGTGGCAGTAGATATGTCGCTGTTATCGCTAAGGGCGTATTTCCTTTCTGCCATAACAGTTTGCAGAAGGTTAAGGAGTGGGTGGCTCATGCTTCGATGCTCATGGGATGTTGTCAGTATGCCATTTTCAAACATTTTTACTTTGGTAGAAACCAAGATGCTAGCTAGCACTTTCAAAAATGTTATTTAACGAGTTAAATGCACCAGAGTCTTGACCAATTCTAACAGTGATTTGTCTATGGAGCCATCACTGGAGATGATACGAGCCCAAATATCTGAAATGACTAACCTGCTCCAGTGGTTCATCGTCTACTACAAGATCAAGTACCTCCTCTTCTTTAAAATTCCTTGACAAGATTAGGGATATTTGATATGGTCTCTTAAAGGCTATCTCTACTGTTATCGAGGACAGCAATAACATCGGCATAATCAAGGACGGCATAATTAATGAAAATAGCAAAATGACGGAGGCTGCATCGTTTTCAGAATAAAAATCCGTTTGAAGTGGTGCTCCGTGACATTGCACTATTCATGATCCAGTTTAGGACTATACTGAACAACAGAGGAGCTTGAATGTCATCTTGTCCTGTTCCTGACTTTTATGCAGTCAGTCAGCTCATCCCCGATGCGAACAGCACTGACAGTGTTGGTGTAAAAAGCTTTGATATATTTGACATGTATGCCACAGAGTTGCCATGGAGAGCTGTCCAGATATAGTCAGGGTTAACAGTCAAGTGCTGCCTTAAAGTCGATAAAGTTGATGAACAGAGGGAGGCCATATTCCAAGGCTTGTTCAATTATGACGAGCAGCGAGAATAGCTGGTCTATACGTGATCGATTCCTTCTAAACCCACATTGATTTTCACGTAATAATGACAGACAGACAGTCATGGGGAAATCTCTAACACTTTCATAAACAGCCAGCAGGCAGACCCATACTAGTGGTCATGACCTCACTAAGTACAAGTAACTAGCCTAGGATCTGAACCTTTCCTGAACCACCTCCAAAGAATGGTTTTAGCAGCGTCAAATGCCTGCGCATCTGTCCAGAAGTTGTTTTAGTGCCATGAAGGCTGGAACACGCTAGATCTGCAGTTCTTGTTAGCTTCTTCATTCTTGGAATGTGCAACTGATTACTATGTGATTAGGTTTGCAGTTCCAAATGTTTTCGTGGTGGTTTTTACTTTTACACATTACAGATTGCACGCTTTATGTTTACACTCACAGCTAAAAAAGCTTCCACACTAACAATGTTAGCCTGGGGCTTCAAACATGCATGGAAAAACCATAGGGACAGGCTCCGAATCAGAAATATGTGAGAAACAACCAACCGATTACCATTCAACCTGAAAATCAGCCAGTTCAAGGCTCTAAACAGTTTTAATGTGCATCTTTACACAAGACTTACCATTTTCGAGATGAATCAACCCAGTTTTTTAGCCACTACAATGTAGTGCTTGTTAAAGATACTCAGAACTATACACTTGGTCATATTTACTGCTTCCAACACATAAACTTCGAGAACGTACTGTTCACTTTCTTAATAATACATTCCACTCCTTAGCAGGTACTAATATGATAATCAATGTAATACCCATTCATTCAATATTATTCACTGTCATCTGTCAGTGATCATAATGTTTTTAATGCTATGGCTGATTGATGTGTATGTACAGTTGATAAGCTGCACTTAATTTATCTGCATATACACAATAAATAATTAAAAATCACAAATTAAAAATAGTGTTAATATATAAACACCATATTTAAGAGGTGTGAAAAAAGTAAACAATATATAATGCAAATATTAAAAAAAAATCCTCACTTAAATTTCAACTGACGCACCGCTGGTATATTTTCTGTCTGGTGGATAATTTCTGAATCCTTACTTGGCTTACGACAATAGTGACACTGATACTATATTCAGCTCAACAATTCAGCACAGAGATATGAATGAAGAGAATTTAGGAATACAGATAACTCTGTGCTCTGCTCATTCTGCCAGCTCTAGGACTCTCAGGTAATATAACTAGTCCGATTTATCAGGCAGTTGCCATGGTAATCTGTTCTGATCATTTCACGGCCTGACTGAGACTAAGTGAAGCAGAGTTCACCTCGATGTGTGACTGGCAAACAGAAAGAGAAGACAGCAGGAGAAATGTTGGAGTAAGACATTAAGGTTCTGCTTTATGAAAGCCTTTACTGCCTACAAGAAACTGGACAATTAATCTCATCGTCACAGTAAACGCCTGGAGGAATTTAAAGACCTTAGACAATCATTAGCTCTGTGAATCTTTCATCACAAGCAAGCAGTTACAGCTCCAAAACATTGTCTCCAATCTGAAAATTGCAAAAGTACCTGGACACATTTTAATTACCTGTGCTGTGATACAAACTTACATCTGATTGGTAAGCATGGGAGACTAATGCACCACAGAGAGAGAAATAATTAATTAGTACGGAAAGTATTGCGCAGTGGTCTACCAAATATTAAAAAACTAAAGGTTAAAGCAATACAAAGACAAACATTGCATGTAATGTCAAGTTATATAACACTCTATACAACATCAATTCCTGACCATTCGATTGGTTGAGCGGCAGTCCACGAGTGACTACATCTTCTGTAACTTACCATGGATGTTTCATGGAACTTTTCCACTGCATGGTAACAGCTTAAGTCGATTCAGCTCTATGCATCTTTTAGATTTTCACCTGAGCCAAAGTTGTGGTTAGTACCTGGTACCTTTGGGTCCATCCAGGTTTTTCTTGCTTCCAACACCTCAACATCAAGACCCTCACACCCTGAGAGATGCCATTGTAATGAGAATTACCGTTATTCTTTTTTCCTCTTAGTGGTTACAAAGTCATGGCTGATCAGTGTATGTTATATATGGCACAACTCTGAAGGCAAACGACTACTATTCCAAGGATCTGTTTCCTGTTAAGCAGTATTTTGGGAAAGTTTTGCTTCAGGTAAATCATCTAAAACTGGTCCATCTCTATAGATATGTTGCCTAACTGCTGGTAAAACCGATAAGCATACATGTTTTCTGCCCACTGTCAGTAGGCACCAGTCATCATATAAGACTGGGTGGGGCTTTGTGTACATGAGTGGGAATAGGGGTGCTGCTAACATGGTTTCTGATTAATTCTAGACAAAGTCCACAAATATATGAAACAAAATATGGAATTAAAAGTATTTTATGGTACGGATGTTTGTTTTTTTTTCATAAATTTCACTTTCCCTCCACCAAACATTTTTATTGGCTTGTTGCACAATGCACGCCTCTAGCCTTTACAGCGGTCAGCCATTTTCTTCCCAACTTAGATGGGAGGCGGAACATAGATAGACAGTCAGCGCTGTCTGTTGCAGGGCGTATCTTCTCTATCTTATGTGATATCTATGAGGAGAAACATTGGAGTGTGTCAGTGGGCAATAATCATTTAACTTAAACAATGTCACTGATGGATAATTGAGCTCATATATGCATACCAAGAATTAGCTAGCCGCTTTCAGAAATGAGAAAATATTGTGTATTAATAATAATGTTATTTGTTCACTGTGTCAAATTCAAGCATTACCCAAATGTTAGTATAAACCCAGGACACTCTCGTGTTTAATTAGTCAAGGTTGAACTATTTCCATCATACTATGGAAACAAAAACTCTATACTGAGAAAGCAAAAAAACCTCTGAGCAACAGATTATAATAAGCGATACCTACTGTATCACTAAACTCTGTGAGGGAATCAGTGTAATGAGTAAAGCTTACTTACTAACTTAGATTTTTTATTTGTTTGTTGTTTTAAGCATTGTTATTGATAAATATGAACCATGTACTTAATTAAACCAGTTTTTTTTAACAGCTCTTTACAGTGTTGCAGTTCTGCATAAACCTATGCAAAAGAATGCACAAATTATTAGGTCATGTTTCTGTTGCTGAAGCAGGTTACCAAGGTCCCCACCATGATGTTGATCTCATTTTGCTTTGTGGACCAGTAATTCTGCTGAAGGAGCTGGTGAAAAATTTTAGCTTGGCCACAAACAGCTTTCCTAAGAAGTTACAGTTCTTTAATAAACCACAATTCGATCGCATCTCCAAAAATATTTACAAGGGGGTAAAATTTGTTATATTTGTTATATATGTGGTCATAATAAGGCAGTTATACCACTCACTCTCATTGTACTTGGCTTTATAAAATTACACTTATTGAGAGTTATGAATGACTGTAACTCGCAACACTTACCTTCAGAAGTTATTGGGAAAGATGGAGAGCACATCTTAATTATGAAGATTTCAGATTAGAGTCTCTCAGTCTCACAGTGTATGAAACAGACTGATGAATGAAAGAGAACGGTGCCAGGACTAGTACTTCATTTGCATCAGTAATACTTCTTATAATTACTTTTTTATTG
The DNA here is from genome assembly GCA_039654305.1 of Porochilus rendahli. Classification (NCBI taxonomy): domain Eukaryota; kingdom Metazoa; phylum Chordata; class Actinopteri; order Siluriformes; family Plotosidae; genus Porochilus; species Porochilus rendahli. The sequence goes on from JBCNYG010000001.1 coordinate 22,448,944, forward strand.
CATTCTTAAAATATATATTTAAAAAAATAAGCAATAGAATTGTTTTTTATATACCGTAATTTTATATGAGAACTGACTTTAAAAAAACACTGCCACGATTTAAAGTACTACTATTTCAATATTGACATATTCTCATCCATACTCATCCATAATAAGAAGTAACTCAGATCAAACAAAAATATTTGATCTAATTCGTTCCATTATTAGTCAAAGGCAGCACTAAACAGAGCAACTATTATACCATGCACTCCAGGAATAATATATATACGTTTTTGATTTGACTAGTGAATCTTCCCACCATGGCTAACCTGGGTGTGAATCAGATGTTGTGTGTTACATAGTGTAAGAGGTAAGCAATGTCAGAGAAAGATTTTCTATGAAAGTGTTTAGGGTGATTTTTTTTAAACTTCCTCAGCTGTAAAGGAGTGAAAGCAGTGTAACGATATGATCTCAGTAGCAGCCTGGTGCCTGTTTTCACATGGAAGAAGGACTGGAACCGCACCATGCACAGATTTAAAGCCAATCTGTGACTGTTTGATCATCAGTGTGGTGGTGGTGTTGCTCCGCAACCAGACTCACATGCTTTAGGCTGTGGACATGTTCTGCTTCATTGTTTCACATAAAAGTATGAATGTAATAGAAAGTGCACTTCTGACGAAAACTGAGAGTTATATTTAATAAACATCTTGAAAGGCTTGTGAGGGTAAATAAAATTGACATTTGAATTTGATGAAATAATGTACAGGGTGAGCAATGACATCAAGTGACTTCTGGTATCAGTTTGAGAGACTGTAATGGACAGATCACACAGGTGTAGTGTCACCCATGCTTACATCTAACATGTGCAAAATTTCTAGGTCACCAAGGACCGAATAATCACTGAACATCCATTTGAAAAAGGATATGAAATTAAATCTGCATGGGTTTACGAAAGGATTTAAAATTTTTTATTGTGGTATACTGTATTAATCCTGCAAGGGAAATTATTGCCCTTGCATTTAACCCATCCAAAGTGAGCAAAAACATGTAAACAGTGAGCACAAACACTCGGAGCAGTGGGCTGCCGCACACATTGGGGTTACCTGTAGAGCAGCTCACTCCCCCACCACCACACATTTTTCCTGCTGGTTCGGAAATCGAACCAGGGACCTTTCGGTCCTAAAGCCACTTCTCTACCCATTAGGCTACGGCTGCCTCCAATGATGAGTTTAGGTATTTATTCTCTTTTCCTTTTTTCTGACGACACACAATCTTTCTTGAGTCATAAATCACTTGCTGTTTATTCAAAATAGGTTACTGCCACAGAGTGTAAGGATGATGTTTCATGGTAATGGGTGAAAGAATGTGTGACAATAATATTCTTTAAAAGCTCTAATGGTACACACAAAATAAGTTGGCAGGCTGGATTTGAGCCGTGGGCCTCGAGTTTAACACCTATGATAAAACTCACCCCTAATATACCCTGTAATGCACCTTATGTAAAAATTAAACATGTGATTTTACATCATTATATTCTCACTGTTTACAGGTAATGACTGTAAAATTGGCCAATTGGCAGAGCAAGAAGTTTGCTAGCAGAATAATCGATACCCAGCAATACCATGAGCCACCATAATCGTTAAATAGCTCCACGTATCAATTGGTGTTATGACTATGATATTCCTCAGCAATAATGAAGCCTAATTATATCTTATATGCAGCACATCTAAATGAATAATAAGTCCTTGCTTTTAAATATAAATATGACGAATCTGCATGCAAAAAGGTCCAAGTTGTTTTTTAAAACAGAAACCATGCAGAAGGATCCCAACCAGTATGCAGTTCTTCAGCTGTCTAATTCTCACTAATAGTGGCTGAGCTGTAAAAAGTGATGGACTTGCTGGAGGAACACACAAAATGCTCCTTACATGGACACATGAAACCATAGATAGTTATCAGTACACAGTTCAAGTGTGTGTGTTTGTGTGTGTCTGTGTGTACGTGTGTGCGCATGACCAAAACAAAATTAGGAGGCAATAACAACTGCCAAATTCTTAGACACAGAATCAAAAATTACATATGCAGTGAACTAAACTATGCATGTAATGAGCTCTTCCCCCCTCCCTTTCACCCTGTACCACTAAAGAAATACAAAAGACGAGCAGCTGCGTCCAGCTTGCTGTGAATCAATAGAGATTCTGACACCATTCTTCGACCGAGGGAGACAAAAAACAAAAGTAATTAAAAAAAATAATAATAAAATAAATTGAACAGATTTCTCATTCAGTTTTAGACTGTTGGCAAACTCTATAATATCCTCTGGCAGGCGCAAGGAAGCAGCATCTTAAGACCCCTTTTATCAAAGCCAACCCCTTAATGAGACCCTATTATGCAGAAGCCTCAGTGGCCTCTGACCTTAACCTTCTCCAAATAGGTTATTCAGAACGCCACAATGGGTACGCCCACACAGCTGTCCCTGACAGCCATGCGTTCACTCAGCACTGGCTCACAGCCTCCACATACAAGCCTAGATATCTGAGAAATGATTCAAAAGACATCTGGATTGGTTTTCAAAAACTTTGACGTAGTTGATCAGTGACTCCTTAAAAAGAAATGTACCCCATACACACACACTGGCCCCTCCCCTAATGACAAGCTTCACATTATGCAAATACACATCTGATGCCCCCAGCATTCTACTACCTTCCCATTTCCTGTATAAACTTTAACAGCTTAATTCTACTTCATGGGCGAGCCCTGTTAATAACCACACTGTAAATTACAGTACAGAACTAACAAACATTGTGCATTAACATCACTCCTTCACTTTACTCACAAGCCGACTGTCTCTGCCACATGACCGATTGTGATGAATGACAGTTGACAGTGTTGATCCTCCACTGAGGAGTAATGACAGTATGTATTAACTTAATTACCGTAAGATGGAAAAGAAGGAATCTACAAAGCCGAGCAAATCTACATGGCATCAGTGCTTCTCTCTCAATATTAATCTTTGGATTGTGGTTTAAAGATTGGACGCTGGTCAAGGGTGCCTCCTGAGCCATAAATGTTATTACATAAACCAAGTTTCATCGAGGCGGGAAAATCTTGGTCTGTCACTGAAACACCTCATCAAAAACTAAATAGAAGGGTTAGGATACTAGATCATATCCATCTTTGATATCCACTGTTATATTACAATTCATTCATTTTCTATGCTTAATCCTAATTAGGGCTGTGGGGAGGCTGGCGTCTAGCTCAACCGACTCTGGACAAAGGTGGGGTACATCCTGAGCAGCTCGCCAGACCATCGCACGGCCTAAATTATAATTAGGAAACCTCTTATTGCATTTCATTTTGTATGTTCAATGTTTTACTATTAATATGCAGAATTTTAACAGAACCTTCAATTAGGCACTATGTGTGCGCTATATAAACTCTCACATCAGCATTCGGGACAAAATAGCACATTGGGAAGTACAACCATGTGCTTCACACCCGATCTATGAATGAAGAAGGCTGAACCCTGACTAAATACCATTTTGGTTATTAATATTAATAATTTTTGTTAAAATTTTGATCATGACTAAGACTAATATGAATAATTCAAAATCTGACTACTGATGGCCAAGTATTAGTGCAGTACGTTACACACACACACACACACACACACACACACACACACACACACACAGTAATAGAAGGCAAGATAGATAACACACAAGCAGTGGTTGCTGTGAGCCTAATCTCCCCCTCGTGTGTGGGTTGTGTTGATGTAGCTAACAGAACTATATCTGATTCTTAATTTTAAGGAGCTTTAAATGATTGTGTGTGTGTGTGTGTGTGTTTCAACAGGCATTCAGAAGGAAGAGGAGAAAGTGCATGTGTGAATGGACACTACAGCTACAACACTGACTTCCTTATTTTCAGCACTGTTTTGGGGCACACAGCCATCTGAGGACAAGGGATCATGGCATAATGCTTTTACAATATGCTTTCATAAGCTATTGCATAATAGAGTCTAGTGTAGTGTAGATGTCTCTCAGTAGACTATAAAACAGAGCCACACAATACAACAGCTGATAGACTGCACATACATTTGAAACCCAAAGCTCTTCTGGCAATCAGAAGAGAAGCAGCTGGTCTACTAAATGCTGAAGAACCACATATAATACTACTGCTTAAAGCAGATGAGGAGTGGGTGAGCTGAAAGCAGTGAAGGAGTAGGAGGGGAAGAGGAATTAGGAAAGAGAGAAAAAGAGATAAGGAAAGAGAGAAGAGTGGTGAGACTCTCAGCATATCTATCACTCTCCCTCTGTTTTTCACATTGTTTACTTCCATCAGATGATTTCCGATGATTTAGTGTGACATGAACATTAAAAATGGTTTCAAAAAACTCAGTAATATAATCTCACATGTAACCCATTCCTTCATCTTTTCTATACTTCTTTCCTTTCCCTCACACTCATCAAGTTCCTCCAAATCTCAGCATCAACATAAACATACATACCAGGTCAAGCATCTTGGGAATATACTGACCTCATATCCGGGAGAGAGAGGGAGAGAGAGAGAGAGAGAGAGAGAGATAGAGAGAGAGAGAAAGAGAGTGTGTGAGAGAGAGAGTAAAAGAGAGAGAGTGTACAAGGCTGAGTATGTGAAAGAATGAGACCGGAAGAGAATAAATAGGTGGGAAATGGAATAAGTGTCCCTGTGTCTGTAATAAGTATAGGAAGAGCAAGAAAAAGGGTGAACAGAGATGGGTGAGGATCAAGGGGAAAAAATATGAAAACTGAGTCTGTGTGTGAGATATACAGAATACAAAAATCATCATCTTTCTTCTCAAGAGATATGCTTGCCTAACACTTGCACATTAGCACCAAAAAAACATACCTCTTCCTTTTAGTCAAACAAGTCCTTAGAAGTCCATAACCAGGTAGTTTCCCCTGAGACACAAATGCAGACAGCAACAGGCAGCTAAATAAACCCAGCAAGACTAAGTAGAGAGCAAGCAGTTTAGAGATCAGCCTCGTCAAACTCACAACTCCGAGACACTTGAAGCTGCAAGCAGCAAAATGAAAAAGCAAACTGGGACCGAGTTCCTCCCCTTGTGACGCAAACTCCAGTCACATGGTCTCATCAAAAGCAGAAGTGAGCCTTAGTTGCCCTGGCAACAGAGACATGGCTATGCACTGATTTCAATAGGTCAATCTCCTTCAGAGACTCCCCAAAAACACAAAAGAGTCACTAAAAAACAAGACATATATATATATATATATAAAATTATAATTATATATATATATATATATTATTATAATTTTATATATATATATATATATAGTTATAATTTTATATATATATAT
>JBCNYG010000001.1:22464046-22482253 GCA_039654305.1 Porochilus rendahli
CAGGATCACAGTACAAATCAAATCAACACCAATGTATTAAGATATCGTAGTCATCAAGTGATCCCTGGATGATTCCCATCCCTAATATTATTGCTTGCAAACATGCATTACTCCATATAGTTCAAAATATTAAACATACTGTACCATAAACAGATACTCATTTCTATGCAGGGTTATCCAAAGTGTGAGACTACTGGATGCAAATGACAAAATCTTTGTTACTCAACAATCTCTTCAGGCACTGTTTAGTGCACTGCACAGAAACATGTGCAGCCTGTAAGACCTTTAATTTTCTTCCAATAATGTAGCCCCTCCTTCATTTCGAATGGTCAGTTGTTTTTAAAATGACAAGACAAGGCTAATAATAATGCTAATTTGGTTGTTTAAACAAGCAGAGATGAAGATGGAAACATGTCCCATTTTTGGAGAATTTTTTTTTCACCTCTACCCAATTAACACAGTACAATCCTATTGTTATTTAGCTGCTAAAAGATTTTTGCAATATTCTTAACACCAGCTGATTAACACTGATCTCGATTCTGAAAAGTGTCTCAAAAAAACACAACAAACTGTGATGACAAAGATGAACACAGATGATGACAGGGCCCTCAGTGACTACAAGATTTGTAACTTCTCACGGCAGAAGTGTTAACTAAGGATAGACATAAAGACATGCAAAGACACAGTCAAACACAGTGATGTGAATGAAGGTGTATTAAATACTGCTATTGCAGCACTAGATATTTCATATGGAATCTCATTCTAACTGAGAGGTTAAAGTAAAGCACCCAACTGTAGTAATATTTAAAAAACCAGGGGGTTAACCGAAAGGATAAGCTGATATTGAGTGTATTTAAATGGGGTTATGTCCCTGGCTGGAATCCCAACAAAGAAATTATCAGAACAAATCATGTTTCCACAACAAAACCTCCATTATATTATCATTTCAGGATATTAAAATCCAGAGCTGTATACTGTGAGCACAGTGAATTTGCCGTCCCTAAATGCAAGGCAGAAGTTTAAAATCAGCACAGCATTCATCCATAGCTAAAAGCCTCACAACACTTATTGTCAAGGCCGAGTCCAAATCGTGAAAGGTTTGCAAGGTCTACTGAACATTATCATTTACTGACTTACTTAATTCATCTTGGTTTTTACTCAGATTCAATCAGATACAAAGGAAAATGTGGCTTAGAAAGTAACCAGTGACTTGGAATTTGACCTACTAATGTCACACTCATTATAAATCACAGTATCTCTCAACAGAATGAGCTGCAAGTCAAATGCATTGGTTTTGTCACATTTGTACTCATTAAGATAATGGGTAGACGACAGCAGCAGCTCAGCATAGAGGAATCTTTGCTGTTGCCTAGTTACCAGGGGTTCAGGTAGTCAGAAAATAATGTACAGTATGTACTATACTGCTAAAAGAAACGACGGAACTGCCAAACAAGTAGATTCAACTTGTCTGTGTGGATATCTCGAGAGATATAATTTAGAGATTTATTATATAAATTAGAGATAATTTAGAGAGAGAAAACATTTTATGCCCAAAGATTTGTAGGATAGCTTTGCAATAAACCTATTGTATTCGTTGTAGTCAGTTATGCTGTTCAAGGCATAAAATGTCTCGTTTGTTGACATTTTTAATATTGACATGCAAGCACTAATATTTCAATTCAGCAATATGTGAGTGCACACACATACTCACAAATGTGTACGTGGTCTGAGTAGAAATGTATGTCAGAGCATGGGAATCTCTAGCCAGAGTTCTCTCCTTGCCAGTGAGTCATGGGAACATGAGCAGTCTCTACAGTTAGCGGTGCTTCTGAGTCATAGGTCAGGTCACAACAAAATGGAAAATGAATGGATGATGTCACATGTTCTATTCCATATACTAGAGCTGCAAATTATATAACCATGTAAAGGGTTTGGAAAGCTGTATTTCATGTAATAATGCAAAGCATAATATAGTCTGCAAACACAAATCAGTGCATGGTTGTTTACACAACATATATACAGAGCAAGATCATAACACAAAAAAACAATGCACACAAACATACAGTACCCACATTTAGTACTCACTAAAAGAGTTTGCTGGACGTCTGCGAAGTTCCCCACTGTTGTGAGAGAAAAGCCCAGAGCCAGCTAATCTGCAGAAGAAAATCAGCAGCCTGTTAGTCTTGGCTTCCAACATTGAGAGTTATTTTAAGGCTTTGTCATTACTGCAATCCTAAAGAACTATGAGAACAAAGCGTCAGGCAGCAGAGAAAATTTTACACTTGACTCATCAATTACGTGGCCCTAATTACCCAACAGAAATTTTTGGCTCACTGAAATCTTTGTATGCTTGGCTCCTTGCCTTAACTATATAGAATTCTTTCAGATGATAATAAAGACCTGAACATTTTCTTAGGAAGACTATAATATTGGATAGGGCCTCCCTTTGTTCACAAAACAGCTTGAATTCTTTTGCGTGGATTCTACAAGTTGTTGCAAGCATTCCTTTGAGATTCTGGTCAATCATGAAGTGAATGCATCACACTCTTTCATGCTGCAAGTTTCTCAGTCTACCACATCCAAAAGGTGTTTTATTGGATTCAGATCCTGCTACTGAGGGCTAGACACAAGGTTTCATATGTTGGGGCCCCTCTAGTGGACCAAGCTGGACCACCAGCCAAGGAATTTTGCCCACAGGCAACAAGTTACTGAATGTTTTTAACAACTTGAAAGTTATAGATGTGAATGTGTGGGGTGAAACAGGTTTGATGCTGATTTATGTTCTTTTCATGTCGTGCTCCTAATACATAGAATTCGTTTGCCATAAAAATGCATTTTGAATTTTTTCCTATGTGGAGGATGACAATCTTGCATCCCTGAAAATTTCAAGTTGCGAACTCCAGTTGTTTTGAGGATATGGTTTTATATGTTCCACTAAAATGCCAGTTTTATACTGTCGCATTTGAAAAAAGTATTATTTTAAATGCAATTTATTCATATTTCACCAACAGTGTTGATGCTGAAACTGTTATAATATTATAGAGACACATAGCCTGTAATAAATGTTGGTTGAATTAAAGAAATCCATTCAAAATTACAAATTTTATTCCAAAATTTCTAATGACAGTGCTTCTGTTAAAATGCAGTAGTGTCTGTAACCATGTCATATTCATGTTGCAATATCTAATGTTAAAATCATGTTAAAAACTATGCATCTCAGAAAAGTATTCTGTTCATGTATAATGTGTTACTATGTGAATTAACCCGAATTAGCCAAGTTTCATTTGTATGACCCTTAAGATCCTTGAAAAAATTGAAATAGCAAAAGTTACAGATACTACAAAAAAATAAGTAATTAAACAAATTTCTCTTCATCTCAGTAAAAATGTGTGATTTTCTACTGTTGGTTGAAGCTTGGACGATGCAATGTTGCATCATTTATTAGACTGAAGAAACAACGCATTATAAAAAACAGTATCATATAATCCTAAATAAAAATTAAAATTTTCACCTAAGTGAAAAATACTTCAGCACCAGTACTGTGTTTTAGCCGAGTATATGTTTAAAAACGAGTATGGCTGATGCGGCTCTAGCAAATAAGATTTGCTTGAAATGGTTATACCAAAATCACTCATTAGATCAAGAATACACTGGATCAAATTAGAAATGAAATTCTTATCTTACATGCCCTGTTGAAATGCATGGACTTGCACAGCATCGGATACAAGATAATGTCAGGCCACCAGCTAACTGAATATGTGGCGGCCCAAACATTGATTTTTTTTTTTTGGTGGCCCCACTTGAATATTAACTGGCCTCGGGCCAGCAGGCAAGTAGTTATGTGAAGCCCTGAATATTATTTCCACATCCAGGAAATAATATGTACCGTTCACAATATCAGAAAAGAGGATTATTCAGCAAAACCCTGGTCCTGTCATGTTAACACCCTGGTGAAGAAGGCCCAGCAGCGTCTCTATCATCTCAGATGCCTGAAGGACTTTAAACTACCCTCAAGGGTAGAACTGCCTTTCTACGCCTGAACCACTGAGAGCATCCTGACGGGAAGTATCACAGCCTGGTTTGGAAATAGCACCAAACAGGACAGGCAAGCTCTCCAGCGGGTGGTGCGATCAGCAGAGCGTACCATCCGTATCAAGCTTCCTGACCTGGACACTATATACAGCAAGCGGTGCTGGACCAAGGCCAGGAAGAGAATGATGGACCTCAGCCATCCCAACAATGGACTCTTCTCTCTGTTGCAGTCAGGAAAACGTTTCCATTCCTTGAAAGCAAACACTGAGTGAATGAGGAGGAGCTTCTTCCATTCGCAGGCCATTCGGGCCCTGAACCAGAACACTGGTACCTGGACTTTGTAGACTCTACCCCACACTTAAACATCCACTTCAGCTGATTGTTGCACACAGACACTTCTCACTTTGCACACAGACACTTTACAGACAGACAATATACTTGAAAAATCGCCAAAGCATTATATTTCATTATATTTCATTTCTATTGGCATTGATATTTCAGTAATATTTAATTTTATATATTTTTTGTATCCTATATTTTATTTTATATTTATATTTTATTTTATTCTACATATTTTCTTTATTTTCTATTTTTGCAACTTTATATTTATACTGACCATTAACTTTAAAATCCTTTAAATAGTTTTAAATAGTTTTAGTTATAGTTACTGTTATTTTCTTCTTGTTCTTGATAGCTTATTCTTTACTTTTTTGTGTCCACAAATTTGACTCTGAAATCCATTCTTAACTGCAATAGCAGCACACATATGTATATGAGGCAGAAATTAATAGGTGTTTAACAAATTACTAAATGAAAATATATCACTCTTTTTAAATTGTTCCTACAGTACATTATTCAGACATTCTGAGTCACCGAGAGTCGGCTGAGATGGACGCCAGCCTTCCCGCGAACCTAACTTGAAATAAGCAGTTCAGAAAATGAATGGATGAATGAATTATTTACTGAACTGAACCCCATTAAAGTCTCCATAATAGGGTTGGGCAGTATAATACGGTCTTGACAGTATAATCTGTCCACTAGTAGTTTTAGTTTCTGGTGTACTGTTTGTACCATGGAGTAAAATGTTTATATATAATGCAATGCATAATACAATGGAGGTACATTTTTATATATAAAATTCCCAAATCACCATGTTGACACCGCCATAATACAAGGGGGAGCCAGCACTACAGCAGATTGCTTGGCTGTAAGCCAGCTTAGCTACCTGTTTGTGCATACATCAAACTTTGCAAACATCTAGAGGCACGGAGGAGCATACCAGTGCTACTGCCATATGTTTACATATTTGCTCCAATTTAAAATGTTTTCCTATGTAGAGGAACGCTATGCCCCAGTGAACTGCCTAGTCCTCATGTGTGGGTGAAAAAAACTAATGGCAAATCAGAATGGCGTTTTAACATCCTAACCAATGAGATCATAGATAAACTATCCAATCACAGTTAGCCTGTGGGTACAGGCATGCATGGCATGCACAGCGCACACACTTGCACACACAAATTATCAAAAAGCTTATGTGAATTCGTGACTAATTAATCACCATAAACAGTCTTTTGCAAGAGGCAATCCGTATGACAATAAATCTCAATAATGTAAGGAAAATACATACACCACAAGGACACAAAAATGTAAGGACATGATCTTGATTCACATTGTTGAAAAATCAGGGTTCAGCGCAGTGTTCAGGGGTCAGCACTCTCGATCCAAATATGTAATGCCTAGCCACAAACACGTCCCTGACGTTGATTTGCCACATTTGCCTCATTGCCACTTATTAAAGGAACATGTTGATCACATGTATACATGGGCACTATGAGCAACTGCCAGGCTGATAGTGATCTATTAAGTCACCACTTTCACCTTCCTTCACAGAAGAGTCTGGAAAGAACATAGCAAAACATGTTATTATGTCCCGTTTTGTATTCATGCTTGAACAGGTTTGAGCTCAGCTGTTTGGTTCCAGTGAAGGTAACTTATAATGTGCCCAAATTAACGTGCCAATAGATTGGGAAATGCCTACATATGAGTGTCATGATCAGAAGTACACATACCTTTGGCAGTACAGTGCATTTGCCTGCATACTGTAAACATCATATTCGAGAAGCTAGAAGTCCAACAGGTTCTTCTAAAGATTCTCCTCTGGATCAGGTGCTTTCCCTAATTCCCTGGATTATTAATTTTCTTCACTGATAAACAATGGCAAGTCATCATGATATACCACTCTAAAAAGGTCTTTGCTTCTGCTACTTGGGCATGTGTCCATTCCTATGATGCAGTCAGTGGCAATTTTTCTTATGAGGGCACCTAAAGATGTGCCTCCATCCAAAATGTGAAGAGCTTTTATAGCTACCGATGTTGGCAAAAAGAAGCCAACTAACATTAACTCAGCAAAACTTGCAGGGGTAAGAAAACTAATTGCAAGATGTCTAACAACCAATTCTGGTTATTTACTGCAGTCTTTGCAGAACAGTCACAAAGGGCAAGGGGAAGCAGGATTATTTTGTACTGGGCTCATCCATAATAAAAAATCATGAGCCATGGGAACTCGCACTGCCACAAGATTTGTAAGGCATTCTGTAAAGCTTGGTCTGAGTGACTTCAGTCAGTGTAGATTGTACAGCAGCTCATTAAACTCTCAGAAGCTATTGCAAGCAAAATGAAGTCAACTTAAATTTTTTTTTTTGCGATTCCTAAGAAAAAAATTATCATTCCCTTACTCCAGGTTGCTTCTGCTGTGTCCCATATCAGTGTCACAACAGAACTATAGATCTGTTAAACAACTGGCTAGCCTTGTCGCACATGCCATTTTCAAGGTATGAGCAATATGATGAGCTGTTTTTGAGCCAGGGAGAGAGCACACTTGGTATTTATTCATGCATCCTTAAAAGCTCCTCACCCCTCCTCCCTCTCTCTTTTTGATGAGGTACACATGGCAGTTCTGATACCAGTGATTCTATTCCTTCTGCTCTCTGAATCCTGTGAACTGTCCTGATGGGGTAGTTCTGATTGGAGTTCTCATCTTAAGCCCTTCGCTCCTGCTGATGATGTTCCATATGGACTTAAATATACACTCAGAAACTGAAGATGAATTTTCACTGAACTCTTTTATCTAAAACCAAAGTAATTATCTTTTACAGGGTGAAAGTAAGAAACTGATGCCCATACAGGTTTGGCAACAGCCAGATAGATGTCATTGATGATTGTGTATTTGGGGATAACTTTTAACTATAATGGATCTTTTAATAAAGCAATAAACAAGCAACTTAACCAGGCAAGGAGAGCTTTATATGCCTTGCAAATTAAAAGCCAGGAGGCTCTCTCTTCCAGTGGATGTTCAGTGCAAGCTATTTCATAGAATGATATCCTTTATACCTTTATATGGTTCTGAGGTCTGGGGCACAGTAGCATGAATCATGTCAAAGTTTTCTACAGGAAATCCCTGAAGCATTTGTTGAAATTACAGCATTCTGCTCCTAACTGTATGGTTTATGGCGAGTTTGGTAAAGCTGCCCTCTGTAATACTATTGATGATACATTTCTGGATTAGAGTGTCTGAAGGAAGATCCTCAAGATTATCACAGTTGATGTTTGACTTGCTTGTCTTAGTCTATCCTCTTGAGACCCCACTGTCCTCTTAGGAGGACATTATATTTTTCCCCACACAGTATTGTGTGTATGTCCTTCTAAGATCCTCATAAGAGAACCAATGGGTATTACTCTTTTGCCAAATGTCCCAAATTTTTGGGTCTCAGGATTATATTTGTTATGTTTTATGTGGTTATCTTGTTTGCTATGTTTTATGTGGCTATCGTGTTTGTTATGTTTTATGTGGTTATCGTGTTTGTTATGTTTGTTATGTTTTATGTGGTTATCTTGTTTGTTATGTTTATTATGTTTTATGTGGCTACCTTATTTGTTATGTTTATGTTTTATGTGGCTACCTTATTTATGTTTATGTTTTATGTATCTTGTTTGTTTTGTTATGTTTGATGTGGCTATCTTGTTATGTTTGTTATGTTTCATGTGGCTATCTTGTTTGTTTTGTTATGTTTATTATGTTTTTTATGTGGCTACCTTATTTGGTATGTTTATGTTTTATGTATCTTGTTTGTTTTGTTATGTTTGATGTGGCTATCTTGTTTTTTATGTTTTATGTGGTTATCTTGTTTGTTATATTTATGTTTTATGTGGCTATCTTGTTATTGTTTGTTATGTTTTATGTGGCTATCTTGTGTTTTTTGTTTGTTATGATTTATGTGGCTATATTGTGTTTGTTATGTCTAATATGGCTATCTTGTTATGTTTATGTGTTAAGTGGCCATCTTGTTTGTTATGTTTTATGTGGTTATCTTGTTCATTGTTTTGTTTATTATGTTTTATGTGGCTACTTTATTTGTTATGTTTATGTGGTTATCTTGTTTGTTATGTTTATTATGTTTTATGTGGCTACCTAATTTGTCATGTTTACGTTTTATGTATCTTGTTTGTTTTGTTATGTTTTGTGTGGCTATCTTGTGTGTTCTGTTTGTTATGATTTATGTGGCTACCTTATTTGTTATGTTTATGTTTTATGTATCTTGTTTGTTTTGTTATGTTTGATGTGGCTATCTTATTTGTTAGGTTTGATATGGCAATCTTGCTATTGTTTGTTATGTTTAATGTTGCTGTCTTATTTGTTATGTTTATTATGTTTGATGTGGCTATCTTGTTATGTTTGTTATGTTGTATGTGATTTTCTTATGTTAATGTTTTTGTGGCCATCTTGTTTGTTATGTTTTATGTGGCTACTTTATTTGTTATGTTATGATAGTTATGTGGCTATCTTGTTTGTTGTGTTATGTTTGTGATATGTATTTCTTTCGTACCCCAGAAGGGGTCCCTGTCTCATTAGAGAAAAACTCAAACTCAACTACAATGAGTTCTAATTTACAATCAATCTTATCAATCTAACATGGCAAAATTTCACTAGTGAATCTAAAATCAGCCCCAGTTACGAGTTAAGGATAACACCAACATTCTCATCTCCTTGGAAACCTGTTGTGCTTATGTGGGTTTCTGCTTAAATGCACAAAATACTGCATGCAGTTGTGAAGATGCTAGCAGGTGTGTATGCTTGTATGGGGGAGCTACAGCACGCCTACTTGTGCTTCAATCTCTTTCTCACGAGAGAGCCAGCAGTCACGACTCTCAGCCCACTCAGACAGAAAACTTCCCCTCTCATTTCATATGGAGGCTTTAATGTATTTGCTCTAGCAGTGCTGGTTTCTCTATGAAGGCAACTGCGTGCAACATTTCACACCTCACCATGAGGACTGGCTGCTCACAAATCTGAAACAATGAATGGTTGACTGACTCATGTTAAATCTGTGGTTACTTTCATCCAACAGATCCGAGTGGGTGATATCTGTTACAACTCTAGACAAATATACAAAGAGACATATTAAATACTACTTGTTAACTTCTGGAAACAAGCATTCATGTTTTACAAATGACGAAACTGCAGTGCTTTCTCCAGTATTATTCCTAACAACAAACTGAAACTTCACAAACTTTTATAGCACTCAGTTGAGCGGAATATATATAGGTGGATATAGATTCAGATACCTACAAAAAAAATACATTTAAGACGCATAATAAAAATATTAAATACATGTAAGTAATCAAGAATAGAAGGCTGTGTAATCAAACAAAACATGTACAGTCAGGTCACAAATGGAATCCATATTTCAGCCTAACCTTTAAAGCCCTTTCGCTGAGGAAACCGGCAGAGCAAACGCCTGCCCATAGACTGTTTTCCCAGTGACACAGCCGTGAGATAATTACTCAGTGAATGAAAGATGCATTTACCCCTTAGGAAATGAGTGTGTGCCCCCAGGTGTGCATAACAACTGACAGCTGTGCAAATGTACTTATGGGTCTTATTTTTGGTTACCAACTTTGCACAGCTATATTAGGTCACAGTTTAAAGCTACAATTCAACATTTGTGGCACAATTTAAAAATTTCAAGTCATGTAATTTATTATTTTACTGAAATATTTTTCACTAAATAACAGTAATGCAGTCTGTCTCTTCTGAAAGCTGCATCATTTTTATAGAATGGCAAAAATAAGACTGACCAAAATATGTAATCACCAAACACAAAGAATGCTCAGTCAGCTTTTTTACTCGATATAGAATCAATAAAATAAACTTGCAAAATAAAAAAAATATAATGAAATAATGGAAAGGACTATACATTTCCTTCAAGAATAACATCCAAAACAGTGTGGGAAAGGATGGTTCTTTATGGAAAACTTCAATCGGGCCCAGACAGTAATCCTCACCATCCTCAAGACTGATACCGTTGTGCCAGTGCCAAAACACGCCATTGCCACAGCCCTTAATGAAGCCATCCTGTTGCACTCAACACATCACTGCCAATTGCTTTAAGAAACTAGTTCTTTCACACTTTAAAACCCTCCCGCCTGCCATATTGGACTAACATCAGTTTACCTACTGCAGCAACAGGTAAACAGAGGATTCCATCCCCTCGGCACTCTGCTCTGCACTGAAATGTCACAACTGAATGCCAGAATGCTGATCATTGATTTGAGTGCAGCATTTAACAGGTTATTCCCTCCAAGCTGATCCATAGGCTAAGGCAGTTTGGTATAAGTACATCCCTTTGTAACTGGACTCTGACTTTCTGAGTAACAGAACACGGTCTGGTAAGTTAGACAATACACAACCACCATTATAACTCTGAACTCCCTTTTAAGCTTGAGATGCACATCAGCTCAGTGACATGGCAAGCAAACAGTCCACACTCAATCCAAATAAAAGTTTATGGTGAAAATAAAAAAACACATTGGTCTATGACACTGTCATCCGGCAAACCTCTGTCAAGCACTATTTAAGAACTTTGGAACCAGCTTCATTGAGGATTTATTGTATTATTATTTATTCATTCATTCATTTTCTGAACCAATTAATCCTAATTAGGGTCGCAGGGAGGCTGGCGCCCATCTCAAAGGCAGAGTACACCCTGGACAGTGCAGGGCAGAAACTCAATGGCCTACACTTCACGAGTGACAGCAATGGTTCTTTTACATGCCTCTCACCATAGACAGTGAGAGACATGGCTGGCATTTGATAACCCAGTTAGCTGTTAACCACCGTGCCACCACTGCCCTATTATTATTTTTGTTATTGTTGTTGTTATTATTATTATTATTATTAATGTTGTTGTTGTTGTGAAATGCCTCCACGTACTCAAGAGGGCACAACAAAGTACTAATTGTGGAAAGAAATAGGCCATTGGAGATACATACACTACCCTTTTTGCAGTTGTTGTTTATAGTTATAAACCTCTATACTAGACTAATTCAATAGATTTTGCTCCTAATAAAACAAAACTGGAACAAAACATAAAAGGAAAATAGGGCCCAGGTTTATAAAACTGGACTATACCTTTATTATGTTGTGAATAATCAGTTATTAATTTCACTGAAAAAAGCACCATTTTCAAGCTGAATGTGCTGCCTGTGCTCACATGCTGTGCTGTCATGGTAACGTTGACAATAACACACAAAGTAGATGTGTGTGTCTTTGTTCATGTGGTACACTATTTCGCCAATCGTTCCAGCACACCACAATTACTTTTATTGATTCAGTACATTAAGCTCAATATCATTTATCTACTGCTCACATCCTCACTACGTATTTGCCAACTTAAAGTCTAGCCTTCAAAGAGTTACAATTTATATGTGGGGAAAGAGTTCTAATCTAAGGTGCTTAAATTCAAAAATATATCATTTTTCCCCCTAGAAATGATTATAATGTATTAATAATTATCAGTTCTGAGTGAAATGTGATTAATTTATTGTGATACATTTTCCAGCTCTAGTTTATACCAACTCCAGAATCCAGATTAATTCCCAATTTTCTAAAAACATTCATTCATCATTTATTCACCAAACCACTTAATCCTTCTAGGGTGGCGGGAAGGCTAGCGCCCATCTAAGCCAACTCTGGATGAGGGCAGAGTATACCCTGGATGGCTCGCCAGGCCATAACAGTTGATTTTTTAGGGAAAATTATAAATAAAACTACGGAGGAATTAGTAGTTAGGATTGACAAGTAAAGTTTAGCACCAATTATTGAAAAGTACACAAAAGACAACTAAGGAAGTACGATAAGCTAAATATGTGCCTATACCTACACACATATCTTCATGTACACATACATACATGTACCCTGTATACGCAAACACATATACATCTATCCACATATTCACACATGTACAGTCTTATACACTTAATATTTTATTATTATATTATTTAAAACTAAACTCTTCTGTCTTATTATTCACTACTTATACAAATTATATTATATATAATAATATTGTATTCATATCCTTATTATCATCATTATTACTATTATTATTATTGTTATTGTTATTATTATTATTACAAATTAACATGTTGTTATGGTTGCATTTGGTACCATACTTTTCATTCATATTTTAAAACGGTGTCTCAATACCATACAACTGACAAATACATTTTTTATGTAACACAAAAATACCACAAAGAGAGCTTGGTACATTCCACCAGTTGTCTCTCACATAAGTCCATGGCAGTATTTGCATAATGCTCACTGATGCTAAGCTTGTGCGTGGTTAAAACCTGGAGCTGCATTCCACACTGCATTTACTCATACTCCTAAAAAACCTCAGACAACACCCAATACCACTTGATGCACTATCGGACTTAAGACTAGTAGATTTCTGGGCTAATGACAGACGGTACAAAATGACTGATCTTGCTTCGTGATTAACGATAGCACAACGTAAACCCAGCAAAGAGAGAAAATCAACAAGTTGCACTACAGCATCTTCCTACAACACACTCAGCCTGTTAGAACATCTGAATCCTATTTAAACAGTATCTTAACAGAGAGTTTGAGGGTGGCTGGGCATGCACAGCAGTATCAGGGAGTGTAGTCATTAAACATTTTAGATGTGACAGCATTTCACTTCCTCAAGCAGCCAGCACTTCTTTCACACTCACTCACCATGGCGTATACTTGCATGTTAGTCAAGGAGCAATCCACAACACCCAGAGTTCAACTTTAATGAGCACACTCATTGATGCAGTTCTGCACACTTAGGTCAGCCAACCTTACACACTAAGCATAACCATATTAAAAATGCTGTCTAAAAGAAGCTCACCACCTATTTTCAACCTTTAACCCTCTTTTTGGTGGCTGGCAAGCATTCGTTCTCTGTTTAATGACAGAAACTGAACTATGAGACTAAATCAGCTAGTGTTCACTAGCTTCCAAACAAATCTGACTATACACACATTACTTAAATGTTCATCAAGAGCTATATAAAAACACATTTCTTCTATAATGATAATTAAATGCTTTTTTCCTTATGACTTTCTTATACATCTTTGCTTTTTTGATTGGCTGCACTTCCTGCCAATCACAGTGTAGTTGGACTTCTTTCATATCAATAGCTGAGGCATGCTAATGTTTATGATCTGAGCTGGTTCAGGATACTAACTCCCGACCAATATGGACCAGACACCCTAAAATAGGTATATCAAATGCCGCTAGGAATGCTGTGTGCATTCTGGGCCCAAATTCCATGGAAAATCTGTGACCTGCCTGGTCTGACTGGTCTCACATCATATTTTTAGTCATTTATAAATCGTATACAAATCACTGGAATTCCCTATCGCATACTCAGATCAGCCAATGACCATTACGGTCAACTCATCAGGGTCTTCAAACAGCAGAAAAACATGGTGGCTGGGATATATGACTGCATAAAGTTTTGGTTCAGTGGTCAGAGCTTTTCCTGGATTCATGGGTCCCAACTGGCACTTTTCTCCAAATACATAAAATCTTTGGAATGAGTGACCATATCTTCTTCATTTGAAGAGACCTGTGATCCCGAAATGAAAAGCTACCCAGTGATATTTTTCTCATACGTAAGTTCCTACTTTTACATTTTGAACTGATGTACCTACGGAAAAGAAATATTGAATTACTGTTACTGCCAGCACAGCAGTTTAAGAACATCGTATTACACAATATGCTTTAATCTGTCTAAAAATTATTTCTTATTATATCTACTGCACGGACTACAGCGTTAAACAAACGCCTATCATTCACCATTATCGGTGCAAAGCAATCACCTATAGAGCTACAGGCATAACCTCTTCCTGTATTTTAATTGTTTCACTTCAATTATATTGCTTTAAAAGAAGAAACAATTCCTCATTTAAACAGTGAATTTATGAGATTATGAAAATCTGTCAAATTAATTAGAAAAACAAATAAACATTTACTGCATTTTACAGAGGCTCTTGCAGAGTGACTTACACACGTCTCCATCTCCTGATAGCGTTTCTCTAAGTCGTACAATTAATACCATCATCCTAAAAAATGCTATTGGAAGTTTTATTGAAAGAAAATTAACATATATGTAATTAAAGCACAAAGTTAAATCACGGTGGTGTAGTGGTTATCACTATCTCACCTCACGACAACAAGGTTCTGGGTTCAAGCCCTGTGGTTGGTGAGGGCGTTTCTGTCTGGACTTTGAATATTTTCCCTGTTCTTGAGTGGGTTTCCTCTGACTATTCCAGTTTCCTCCCACAGTCCAAAGACATGCTGGTTAAGTTAATTGGCTATTCAAAATTGCCCCTAAGTGTGAATGTATATGTGAATGGATGCTTGACCTATAGCAGGGGTGCCAAACTCATTTTCACTGAGTGCCACATCACTAAATTTAGTGATCAAGGGCCGAATAATCACTGACCATCTACTCTAAAAGGGCTTAACAGCAACAAGCTGTTTACTTGAAATAGTTTGCCGCCACCTAGTGGAAGTATGATGAATTAAGTTTCATGGTAATGTACGAAGTAAAGAATGGACGATAATCATACTCTTTGAATTCTCTTGCGGGCCACATAAAATGAGGCAGCTGTTCTCCCTGTGCGAGTTTCCTCCTTGTACTCTGGTTTCCTCCCAGAGTCCAAAGACATGCACATTAGGCCAATTTGCTGTTCCAAATTGAATGATCTAGAGGTCAACTGATCCAAGTCATTTTTTGTCAGTTGAAGAAAATCAATATTAAAGTGATTTTGAAAATGAATATTTTACCTGACTAAAACTTTCATCATGTTATTTTCTTACAGCCTGCAAATTTTGTATTGGCTAATATTCTTAGTAAACTATACATTTGCAATAAATTAAAAATGTAAAAAAAATTGACCCTTAGGTGTGAGTGTGAATGGTTATGTGTGTGCGTTGGCCCTGCGGTGGTTTGATGCACTCTTCTTCTGGCTTGCACCTTGGCTTGCTATCTTGGCTGAGATAGGCTCCGGGCCTCCCCATGACCCTAACAGGATTATGCAGTTCAGCAAATGAATGAGTGAGTGAGTAAACATGTTGTCTTTGGCTGTCATTTGAAAACAACCAGGGATTCAGTTGCCAGAACAGAGAAAGTCTTGATACATATTCGCACCCCAGGTAACCTGAGAGAATGTTCAAACAGCTGTGTGAAGTTGCACCCACCCCCACCCACCAACACACACACACACACACTGTCTCCAAATTTCAAAATAACACTGCCATTCCTATTAAGGTAAGGTGCTTTTAAGGTGTTCAAGTAATCATAAAATGCATTTTCTGGCATCTGATGTCACTCAGACAGGCCCCCACACACACCCACCATCTAACCCTCACCTAGGTGGTCTCAAGGTTTGTGCTGTTGAGAGAAATGATCTAGCTGTTATGATTTTAAAGTTATTAACGTTTTATTTCTTACACGTGTGACGTCATCACCCCCCCCCACACACACACACACACACATATATACAAAAAAAGTGAGGCCACTAACATGTGATTAGGACATTGGGGGGTTATGACGTCACATGCGTAAGGAATAAAACATGACTAACTTTGAAATCATAATAGCAAAATAATTTCAGCAGAACAAACCATTCAGACCACTTTGGTGACTGCACATGCTCTAAAACAACAACAACGTCCTGACAACATCTGACTGTCAAGATGGTTGTGGAGAACCAACTCCTTTTAAATCTCATCAATCAGTCGCCGACGCGCCACAGGAAGTGACATCACTAATAAATAAACAACTCACCGAGTGTGTTCCCAGACACAGCTCTAACAATTCTCTCATCAGTAACGAGCATCATGAACCTCATCCAGGGTGCAGGAGTGTTAAAATACAGCCGAGCAGCACCACAGAGAAGAGAAGAGAGCTGCTTATAAATCTCGGGCACGTCCTTAACAATTATATATTTCTCCAGTGTGAAAGAGTTTCCCTAAAAAAACAGTTGTGACTGTCTGTGGCTGAAACGAGCTGAATGGATCATCCTCCGACGAACATGTCGAGCTTTGCGAATGAAAACAGTTCACTCTAACTTGTTTACTTCGTTATCGATAACTTGTTTCGGTTACGCTTCCTATTACAGATTAGCCAGCTAGCTAACTGCCTGTTGTAATCATTTAAAAACACGAACACTGCTCACAATGCGAGGTTCAACTCAAGCACAGTCTCTCTCTCTCTCTCTCATCTTTAAGTATAGATATATTATAAATGTCTGCGTGAACACTGTTAGCTAGCGAGCTAACCGCCGATGCCAGAGCAACAAGTTGCACCAAACAAGTCATATTTCCAGTTAGCACGAAGCTAAACCGCTAAACAACAAAGTTAGTTTCCTCCTGACGGAGCTCAGAGAGACATAACTCACCTGTACCAAACCTTCGCGGGTGAACAGGACACTGTACAGCCTGCGGGTGTTACAGACAGCAGGAAAAGCAGCGGCTTAAAAGACGAATAAACGGCGAAATTCTGAAGAAAAATGCGGTTCCTGTACGCGGCGCTGCAGAATGGCCCAGGAAAGTCTGATGACGTCACTTCACGCGCCATGTACGCCCTCGTGTAGCCTCTGTGAAGACTTATTTCTCTCCTCCTCACCTTTATATGCGCGTTATAACGCAGAAAAGTGCCATTGTTAAAGATAAAGGAGTTCATTCACTGAACTGCAGGTTACAGTACTGTAAGTTTAGGTCGAGCACTGTTCGTGTGAAGCTCGAATACACCTTTATATCATTACATATGAAACAAAATTGTACTTCATGGCCAAGTGTCTGAACAGGGCAGTGACTGTGGAATATCACATTACTTTTAACTTCACTTACATGTCTTTATAAACTACAGTTTACCTTCAATACAGCGCGGTGGGGGCGGGGCAACCATTCCAACCACAAACTATGAAATATAAAAAACCAAAGATTATTAAAGTCAGGATGTTATTCTGAAAAATTGACAATATTATTATCTGTTGTGTGTATGGGTTTTAGTCTCCTGGTTGAATTGTATGAATAATAAATAAGGAACTCTTCTTTTCTCTATTTTTAAAAATTCTTTTTAATAATATAGTTACCATGCTTACCTTATTACACTAATGCAGTCAGTTTCCAACTTGATAGATAAAGAGATACCCGTAGATTCCATCCATTCACTATGTGTATACCACTGATCTATCAGGGTCTTGGAGGAGGCTGGAGCCAGTCCCACCTGTCTTTAGGTGAGAGTTGGTGTGCACTCTGAGCTGGTCACAAATCTATCAATGATACACAGGTTGAATGATTGATTGTTGTTTGATTGAAAGATTTTTGCATTTCATCTTCTAGTCGTGTTCCTTTATTGTGTTGTGCGAGTAGTTCTTCTTGCAGTAATTTTGTTGAACGTATGACATGGACAGAGCTGGAGATAGTCATGATGACCATCAATATGAATGCCATACTACTCTTCCCACAATTTCTAAGAAATCTGCATTTTGACATAAAATTCACTTTCGTGCTACAGTTTGTTATATAGTACCATTCATTCATTCACTCATACATTCATTCATTCACTCATTCACTCATTCACTCACTCATTCATTCATTCATTCATTCATTCATTCATTCATTCATTCATTCATTCATTCATTCATTTTAGTAACATGGCCAAGTGTGTGTCCTGATCTGGGAGTTGTAACAGTTACTGTTACACTGAAAGTTTATGGTTAACTCATGATTTTACTGCCATCTATTGGTGTATAGTAGATATTCAAGTTTTATTGTCA
>JBCNYG010000001.1:22526869-22550362 GCA_039654305.1 Porochilus rendahli
TCTCTTTCTCTCTTTCTCTCTCTCTCTCTCTCTCTCTCTCTCTCTCTCTCTCTCTCTCTCTCTCTCTCTCTCTCTCTGAATCTGGTCTGGACACACTGTCATAGGAATCTCATCAAGTATACCCCCTCATCTTTAATGCAGAAATCGAAATGTTCTCATGAACAAAAAAGAGAACAAAATGTCATGTCTTAAGCATTTACAACAAATATGTATGTGTATTTATTCATAGTATTCTAAGTCAAAACACCATGAGCTCAGTGAATCATCATTTGGATGATTCAGCATCAGTCATTCTGTTTGATGCTGTAGAGGTCGGCGCTTCTAAAAACTATGTACATATCACATTACAACCACATCACCCCTGCACATAAACGCTAACCTGTAAAACTCGCATAAATAAATCTGCTGCCCCGGGCTTATGTTTAGAATCACCATTACCATTACTGAGCTGTTTATTGCCATGCATGTGCATATTAACTTCACTTTTAGTTCTGTAAACTCTCAGAACATCCTGATTCCAACTAGTCACTACGAGACTCAAGCATTTAAACCATGAATGGATTTTTCAGAATGAACCTTCTTGCCAAAGAAGAGTCCATATAGTCCAAAAGGGTTCATTTCTGAAGGCCTGTAGGATATCAAAAGAAGATAAGTAGAAAGACCAGAAGCCTGAAAATCTTTTTTTATTTTCACATATTCTAGCTTGGTAGGGATCTGGGGGCAAACAGAAGGTCACCATTTCATAGTTTGTTTAGTGTACTTTTACTCACTTTTACCATCCTGCATAACAGAATGACAGCCGTTCAGCGTCATTTGCACAGGTGCACAACTATTTGCAGAGAACCGTGTACAGGCATCTGAATTAACATACACTGTATACACACACACTGGTAAAATATCCTGTATGTAGATGAAGTGAAGGAGGATCTAGAGAATTTCTGAATAATAGACACGAGCACTCACAAACATACACAATCCTGCAAAATGTGCTGAACATTTACACACTCTAATGTGAACTGTAAAATTAAAAGTACAACAACTTCCCATTAATAGCCTTTGTTATCTCAGTACACTTGCTGAGTCGGATGACCTTCACTTGCTTTGTTTACTACAGCTATACAATCTGTTCAAACATTTCTGGACACCTGATCATCACACCTACATGTATATGTGCTTGTTGAACATGTTTTTGGTTATATTTTGAAGACAAACCCCAAAAAGTGCTTAGGGACAATACATGGTTAATGCCACAAGAGTTGTTTGTGTGTTTTCAAACTGAATTTAATTATAGATTTAACTGTAATATGCAGTTCTTATGTTTCTTATGTTATTAGATACTTGATTTTTATATGTTCGTTTGTGTTTATGCAAGGGAAATGGTAATATTTATGTGATGAAAAAATGTGTGTCCTTTTGTATTTCTGCATTCCTATAGACTCATTTTCAAAACCCAAGCATCCCATCAACCTTTTCAGTTCCCTCCCTTAGAGTGACTGCTGCATTCCACTCTATTCTTCCTCTCATGGAGCGTAGCAGGGAACGGGATCAGAGATGGGAAGAGGCCGTATGCAGCGCTCCGGGGCCGCTCACTAGAAAGACGCAGAGCAGATGGCGAGCTTTTGTCAGAGTCCCGTCTTTTCAGAATGCAGGAAAGCCCTCTATCTCTCTATCCCTCTACCTCTCTTTCTCTCTCTCTCTCTCTCCTTACTCTCCCACTTGTGTTCTTTTTACCTCTCATGCACTCCCTTTCTTCTTTTTTTCACTCTCAGGCCAGTGCAGAGGTATACACTGGGCAGATGGTGGGATCACTGAAAGCTAATTCTTTAAGAAAAGAAGTTGTCTTCTTGAGGGAGCAGTGCACATTAGTAAAAAAAAGGAACCAGGTCGCTGCTGTACCTCTGTGAATAGCCCACTTAAGTTAGAACGTGCTTTAGCTAAAGATTGCAATAAACCATAAAGAGAAGAGTGTAAGCACAATAGATACCTCTTAATATTTTAGCCAATTTCTAAGTTCTTGTGTACACTAAACTAATTCAGAATTCAAGTTGTTATTTTTCAGTGGCTTCATGTTTGTTCAGCATTGCAGTGTAATAAGGAACAGGGTTCAGCTTCCTACTTAGTAACAACCACTGGATAGTTTTTACTGAAAGTGAAATTTTACTGAAAACGTACCATTTGTGCATGAGATGGCAGTCAGTTAAACACAACGATACAGTGAATTTTAATTCAAAGGAAATATGTGGGAGCAGATTTCTGAACGAATGCATTAATAAGCCACCTATCAGGAGTTCAAAAAGGAGTGGGTGTACTGTAACCTTTTATAGACTGTACATACGCACACAAACCCAGTCCCGTCAATCTACATACACTAATATGAATCTATAAAGAATAAAACTTTGCCACTTTGTAAGATAGGCAGGGGCCTTTCTATGTGAGTTTCTGTGTGAAGTTTCCCTGCACCTGTGGGGGTTTCCTCCATGTTCTCTAGATTCCTCCCACAGTGCAAAGACATGTTGGACTACATTAGGCCCATAGGTGTGAACGTGAGTGTGAATGGTTAGGCGATTTAAGGCAATGGATGGAAGGATGTAACTGAAACAAATGCAGTATATGCCTGAGGGGAAAAAAAAGATTGAAGCAATAGATGTCTGAAACTCTCCCTTCTGGAGGTCTTGTTTCAAAGTATATACAGCTTCAAGGACTGTCACTCTCCCCCATCTTGAATGCTCAGAAAAGCAAACATCCTTGTTAGCAACAACATTGCTAAACAGCCAACATTTCCAAATACAGAAAAAGTATGTAGTGTAAGATAACTATAGTAAATGATGTTTGTAGGCTAGCTAACTCCTTTCACAAAAAACAACTTGGTAATGAAGTGCGCTAATAAAGTTTGTCTAATTATTAAAACTTTAACTATTCTAACAATTATGTTATGAATGCGACATACTAAATTTTGCATTCTTATTTTAGTAAGACAGCTAGTTAAGTACAACGTCACAGGGCTTTCCAAAGTGTTGTGATACAGTTAGAAGAAAAAAACTTACTTAAATGTAATGAGTAGTTAAATGCAATTTGTATAACTGACTGCTTACCTTCAGCACTTTCATGAAGAAGTGGCTGAGTGTCTAACACTTTGGGATTATATTGGAAGGTTGTGAGTCCACATTTCAGCACCAAGAATCTGTAGACTGGATCCATAATCAAGATCAGTAGCCCCTATCCTACTATTGTTCCACGGTGAGCCAGGGCTATATCAAGGATACCTGATGCTTGTAGCCTGGGACTTTAAACACAGAGACAAAAATTTCCCCTTTGTGTTTCTATTATTGCACCTATAGCCTAGCAGTTTTCCAGTCCCATAAAATGCCACCTTGTAAACATCACCTAACCCTCCTAAGATGCCTTACCAGTAGAAGAACGACTGAGAAAAAATTCACTGTTTAATTGCTGCTGTTGATCTATACTTGGTAGAGAGCATTCCAGCAGAGAAAATGAAAGCAAGGCAAAGGTTACGCGTACAACCTCTATTGACTGCACGGAGACCAAACAACCCAGCAACACATAGCATGGTTTAGCAAACTAAACTGTGTACCAACTTTTACATGAAATGCCTATTACAGCTAACAAAAGCTTTTTACATAAAGAGTCCATCAGAGCAAACAAAAACAAGTATTTATTTAACCTTTTACATAGAGAGCCCACATATAACACAAAGAGTAGTCTATATTAAGCATTGTAGTATACAAGATCTGTAGATCATAAAGTGTGTTTGGGAACGGAGTCCTCCTTAAATACTGTGAGTATAATCAGGTGTGATTTCAGGTAAGTGGATACAGGTGTGTTCTGAGTCATGTGACATGTGTGACCAAAGTCAAGTAACAGGATCAGTGAGGTGCATGCTGGGAGATGTAGCACGTGGACTGATTTGAATGCAGGGAAGCTGTGACAGACTTTTATTATTGTAAGTATTTTCTTTTCTTTTTCTTACATTATGTGAATGAGCTTTGACACAACAGCTGAGGTTAACTGAGGTTAGGTCTAAAAACAGATTTAAGCTAAAACAATTTTGTCGTTTGACAAGATAATACATTTTTGCTGGTTTACTGAAACAATAAATTCATATTTAAAAACTCTGCATCCTAAATAATCTAAAACAACCTTCCACGTTGACACTTTTCTAAGCACCAGTATTGTGGCCTTGTGTGGCCTATGGGTAATTGGGGGGCAAAATACCCCAGGCTTCTAGCCTCAAATTAACCCTCTAAGAAGTGCTATCAAAGCCTATACATACCAGCAACAACAGTAATACCCTTGGCACATACTAGCTCGGCTGGTTAGGACTCAATAATGGGATTGTGGCTAATAATCCTTAGGTAGTATAGCTGTATAATCTATAAACGTATATAACAAATATTTGCAAAATTAATAATTATGTCAAGAACATGAACCAATCAGATTGTACAATTCCTGTGTAGCGTAAAACAATTACATATAACGTATAATCAAGCTGAATAAAAGGTGGCAGTGAAGAAATAAATGTAGTATAACATAACTTTACTTTCAGCAAAGTAAGACAGAGTTTTTGTATTCTGGATATTCTTGTTTCCTTGAATGTTTCTGATGAGAACAGGAGCCTACATGTTTGTAAGTTCTTTTAACACTGATGTTTGAAATATATTTTGCCTCAGTTATCTTGCCAGTTGCTTTGGATAAAAATATCTGCCAAAGAAATATTTGTTCAGATGAGTCCAAATCATAACCATTTTTAAAACCAATTTCATCTTATTCCTCCAGAAACCTCATTTGCAAGAAATGTTATTAGTTAAAATAATAATAAAAAATTTATAAAAAACGTAATTCAGAAAAGCAGTGGCACATTCCTTCTCTTCTGTTCTAGTATCTTTTTGAGGAGGTTTTCTTTCCTGAATTTATCACTGTGAAAAGATCATTATCACTTGGCAGTCAGTATAATTTATTTCCTAAAGGTTAAGATGACCTTAATACCATGATGCTTAAGGAAACTGGGGCTTAAAGTGACCCAATTCATTGTGGAAGGAAACTAAACCTACCCCAGAATACTTATTGCTACCTTCTCCGGTTTCAATGCAGTCTTATCAAAGAGGTGATGATGCCACATTTTATAAAATGTTAGTTTACTTTTGTAGTCTTCTGGAAACTCTTATATATGGATAGATTCATTAGTTGTTACAAGCTTATTGTGTTTATGAATCGTGGTCCATATGTTTGATCATATTTTTTCTTTTTATATTTCTTATAGATTTTCTAGCCAGAGCTGGAAACAGAGCCAAACTGATGCCAGTGTTTTTCCAGGGAAGATTTTATTCGGCTTGGTTATCCCTTCTTGTGTGTGATTTTCAAAAAGCGAAATGCCTTTATCGATCAGTTTGGTGAGCAAATTTCTCTCCCGTCCTTAATATATTTACAAACAATTTGTGAATCAGAATTTAAAATATGATGTTGTAATATTTATATGCAGGTATAAAAAAATTGGGAAATAAAATTGTCTGAATGCTGTCAAATGCTAATGCATGGAGTAAAGTGTTTTTTTTTGTTTTTTTTTAGGGGGGTTATCTCTCGGACTCTTTACATCTTTTAAATTTCAGATCTCTTACTGAACACACACACACACACACACGCACACGCACACACTACAACCTCAGTGTTTCCCAGTGTTTGTAAAAGAATGTGTTTTAAAGCTACACAAAAAGCACTCTTGTGGGAATGGGAGAGGATTAGCAGAGAGGGTTGTAATGAGAGCAATAGGCCAAAGCCTGATCCCTACTCATTAACTCATCCTTTCACCTTCGTCATTCCCTCCATGCACTTGCATCTGATGTCCTGTCTAATCCCGCCACTTGTTCCACAGTTCATTAAATGTATTCAAAAGTCATAAAATAATATTCATTGCTTTCATTAGGTTCTAATGTGTTATCACTTCCTTTTGGAATTGCATAGTGAACATGGAAGAAAGCAGTAAATGGATCATTTGATTATATAAGATCCACCTTATTGTGGTCTATGTTCTTTGAAAACATGGTAGTACCTGATGACTACCTTACGAATGAAGCCTCCACCTGCTTTGAACTGAGGCGAGTAAGGAAAAGCCGTGTGGCACAGATGGCTGGATACCAAAAAAAGAGGAGCTTTTTTTTTCTCAGGGTCTCTAAAAAGGAAAGCTCTCTTTCTTGGCTAATATTTAGCTGCTTCAAATGCTAATGGCGAGGCTTCCTTCTCCAAGGTTAGCATGACAATTATGGGAATGCTTTAGATGTGGGACATTTGTTTACTGGGTGAAAGGGTGCGGGGAGGCAGTGAACAGAGAGGCCCAGGCTATTTACCTCCTGCCTGTGAAGCTCAAGTCAATTTCAAGGTACAAAGCTGCACAGTTTGTATAATTAGTGAGCTGTAGTTAATTTTCATCCATCCATTTTTCACTACAAAAAATGTTCAAAAGCACCCAAAAAGGATTTCGTTTTTTTGGCCCATTAAATTCAAGCTTTGATTGAAGGCTCCATTTTGTTGGCAGTTTATTTTTTTATTTTTCCTCCTCTCATCTCCAAATTGATAGAAATGATGAGAGAAGAGATGAAGTTTGTCATTTCTCAGCAATTCAAGCCCAGTTTAAAATCAGGCGTGAAAAGCAAATGATATAATTTTATTACACTGCCATGCTCCTTGAGAAAAATACACTTTGAGTACAGATTTCTAAAAATGTTACTGATATTTACTCTCCAGAGCATTTATCTGTGCTATGCCAAAAACTCAAAGAGGAGATATTACGTTAATTTATTAATTTCATGCTTGACATCAAAGTTTTCAATCACATTTTATTACATTTTGCTGAATAAGTAGGAGTTCATCTTAGGGGTGGGCCCTTATTCAGTTTTCCACCTTTTCCATAATGATACTTTAAATTAGTTTAGAGATATCTTGCCTATTTTAACAAATTCACAAATGAGCAATAAAGCTCCTTATATATGATCCAACGAAAATGAGCTCCTCAGCCCACCTAAAAAAACATTCACTAAAATTTCCGTTGTGCATTGCACTCAAATGTACTTCAATTCCTTCAAGCTCTTTTCATGCATTATTCACCTCTTCTGTTACTGAGAGAAGACTCCAGGGACATGCTGAGAACTCATTGCAATATTTATGTGCTCCTTAGTATTGCTTTTCTTCCAACCTTATTAAACTCCATAGTTTCCTCAGGAAAGCTTTCCATGGTGGAAGAATTTTCATTAATATGTATAATTAACAAATTACCATGTTTGCAACATATTCGTTGTAAACCATGTATGACAGTGCAGATTCCTAATACAGAAGTATGATGGTTCACTGTTATTCATAAAGAAATGGCACTTAGGCTGTGAGGTAAATCAAAACAGCTACAGAGAGTGAAGTTCTATTTAAAAGATTCAGATCAAATTCTTAATGGTATTTATTATGTGCCTTTATGATGTTACTTTGATATTTGGTTTCTCATTTAATTGTATAAATAGACCCCATAAGTACAGACCTTTCTGCAGAATAGAAGACATTTTGAGAAGTTAAAGAGAAGTAGAAAGCATATAGAACAGTAACATTGATTAAAATGAGCTTTGTTTATCACTGGAGAAGTTTCTGACGATGCAGTCACAGACAGCATTTCTGTGTTTCATGTACAGAACATCAAAACATGGAAGTCCACCATCTCGAGCTGATCATGCTACAGATGGCACACACACCCCCACCCCCCACACCCCAAAAAGAGGGAAAGAGATCATACTCCACATTAAATGACAAACGTTTTTCTCATAATTTGCTAAATGTTAAATGTTGACTACCATCTGTGTGTTGTGACAGCTGTACGGAAGCAGGTATAACAGTCTGCATTTCTGAATCAGTGTTAAAGTCCTCTTGTAGTCATCGGTAGCCGCTATTAAACCCAGAGGTTTTGTGCACCAGGTCAGTATCAGTCTCATCTGCACGTCCCCATAGGGACAACAAAATCCCTGTTGCCACGGCATCCGTGTCCCTCAGCAACCCAGCCTGGTTGCTTGCAGAGGAAGCGATGGATTGATACAGAGAGAGAGAGAGAGAGAGAGAGAACGAGAGAGGGATTATATCTCCTCTCCAAGGATAAGGGCTTGTCTGATTGAAGCTCTCCTGGTAGAGTGGGTTTGATCTTTCTACCTATCCCTGTCATCTATTTTATGATTCCCATCATCCCTTGGTGTCATTCTTCTCAACTTCTTCCATCCACCTTAATAAATTGTAATCCATCGTCACAAACTTGCAGATGGTGTGTCAATATTGCTACCAGTGACTGCTTTGTGTAAAGGGGCTCCAGTGTGTACTCCAATGGCATTTCCACTTACAGGAAGCATACAGCGGCTTCATCTAGCACAAGCATTTAAGTTTCAAAAAAATATATATGGCTCTTGATCTGTGAAAAATAGGTTGCAGTTGACAGATGATAGACATGTTGAAAATTTGTAACGACACTCACTTATGGCAGGGGAAATTATGTGAGCATGGCATCTTTTGTATCTCCTTAACTCGGTAATTGGACTGGGCCTGTGGGATGGGCACATGAGCATTTTAGAGTAAAGCCACTGCCCGGTTTGTTCTGCAGCTACAGTAGACAAAACGAAGCTGTGTTCACCAGGGTGACATATACAGTGGTTGAGTCCCACTGGATTTCGTCGAGCAGCATGTGGGTGACACATTCATCACGCAGCCTGCACTTCCAGGATGCTGTTATGAATTTAATTAGAGAGTGCTGCACTACCAAGGCTTGCTGTAGTAAAGTCACATCAATTTCGCAGCTGTGATCACTATGAATTTTCCTTTCCTTTTCCAATCCATACACACCACTCCCTGAAACTCCAGTGGCTGTAATTTACACTGATGCCCCACGGCTGTGTAGTAGATGCTGGGTCAATGCTAAGACAGAGTAGTGATATATACAGGACTATGTCATTTTGTAATTTTTGTTTTCAGTTCAGCATGGAGGTATTATTATATATATAGGGGCAGTGGTGGCCTGGTGATTAAGGTGCTGGATTACTGATCCCAAGGTCGGGGGGTCAAGGCCCACTATCAGCAGGTTGTCACTGCTGTCCCCACAGTGCATAACTGGGTTATCAAAGACCGGCCATGTCTCTCACTGTCTATGGTGAGAGGCATGTAAAAGAACCATCGCTGATTTTCGTCAAGAGTAGGCTGCATAGCCGTCAGCGTGTTTCTGCCCTGCGATGGCCTGGCGATGGCCTGTACTCTGCCCTGCACACTGAAGGCAGTGGCAGACAGGGCGGGTCCGTTTTTCGAGGATCCAGCTGGTGTCGTTATCTTCACAGTATTCTCAGCCCTCACATGGTTCACATGACTCATCGTGGAGATGCTCACAGTTCCGAATTGATTCTCTGTGCTGCACAGGTTTTTTGTGCAGCATCGGCGATGCAGAGCATGTGTCCAAGGTAACTGTGTGTCGGGCTGTCAGAATTGTGTCACCTGCACAGAAACGACTTCTACACACGTTTGTAGTGTTCCCGAGTCCCAGACCCAATTTAAACATAAAGTTTTCAGTGATTTGTTCCAGTAGAACAAACTTTCATTCCACTCGGTGCCGTTAGCAGCAGCACTGCGATTAAAGCTATTTTATTGCCTTAAAAGCATAAATCACATGCAACACTCCATCACATATCTCCCTGACATGTACTGAACATACAGTGCCATGATAGTTCTAAACGTCCCCTCAGTGTCGCTCTGAACCGCCATCAATCCTCTATTCCACTCCACCTCTTTTTTTAAATAAATATGCTCACTTTCTGCATATGCGCTCATTAATATTTCCAACTCCACTGGGGAGAAGTAGGAGGAGCGTGGCTTTTTTTACCCGTTGCCATGGTGAATCCTGTCATCGGCGTTTCATAGATGAGGGTTTTTTTTAAGTCCGAGCTGATTGAACTAACTGTTAACCCCCCGCTCTGAAACCGAACACTCATAGTTCGACAGGTCAGGGTTGGTCAACCGAGAGTTCAGGTTTTGACTCAGAGTTTGTTAAACTTACTTTCTGAAATGGACCCCTGGTGTGTGTTCCAAAAAGCTACCAGAATAAGCAACAACACTGACGGATATCCTTGACATCTCTATGTCCCTGTGCACTCAGCTGGTTGGAGCCTAGAAGCTCTGTAAACTGCAGCACTTCAGTGCCACATCCAGTCAGCAGAAACTTCGATAACACATTAAATAAACAATAACGTGCATGGGGAGTCATTCTGCAAAAACTGAAAATGTAATGAGAAAAGGATTTCAGCACCGACACACACACACACACACACACACACACACACACACACACACACACACACACACACATGGAGCAGATCTTCACTCACTTCACCTACTATTAAAACCAGCCGGTAGATAATAAACATTCACTGAAACACAACTACAACAATAATATACAAGTTTAGATGGATAAGAAAAATAAACTCTTACCTTCTAGGGAATCGAAACGGTCTTGGAGGACTACAGGATCAGAGAGACATAAAAAGAATATGTTAGATTTACAGAAATCTCCGACAGGTGGCTACTTCACTGAATACTTATATTAAAGCTGAAAGCTAGAGGGGTGAAGGTTAAAGACGCTGCTCACGGTGAGCACTGAGACACCACCGCAAAACCTCGGTTGTTTCTTACTCGTCAACTGGAGTCTAACCCAGGATAAGAATCGTCTCAGACACACACCAGAGTCCTCCATCAGTTGGTACCAGTGCTGACCTGGTACTATTAAACACTGCCCCGGGTGGTTATCTGACCTCCACAGAAAACGATTACAAACACAACAAGTATTCCAAGTGCACACCAAAAAACAAAACAAAACAAAAAAAGCCCAGGGTTCAGTGCAGTGTAATCATTTACTAACACGCCCTCGTTGTTGCTCAGTGCTCAGTGTTCTGTTAACAGACGGTCAGGTTGGGCTCGGCTCGCTATCACCGACGGTGATTCTGATTTAACTGAACTCTACAGGGATACGCCTGCTTTAAGATCAAAAACTGAAATCCCTGTGATCTTTCTGGATCCATGTGCAGATTAAAGGAATACAGGATAAAGTGTCTCTCTCAGATCCTGAGCAGAGCGTCAGTGCATGGCGTGAATCAAAAGCTGAAGGAAGGATCGATGTTATTACTGTATTATTACTACATGCTCATCCTGGTGGTTTTAAATGAGAGGATTGGTGCTTGGAATATCTCTCAGTCTTTCCTTCAACTCCGTGCCATGCAGTTCCTCACCAACACCCTCTCCGATAATACAGCACGCCGATCACAGCTCCGCCTCCTCCCTCAGAAATTTTGGAATGCAAGGAGCACTGCGTTGGTCCTGATCCTGAGCCTCATATTAATCTCTTCTTTAAGAAATATAATGCTCCCTGTTGCAGCACAACTTTCATTTTATTTTGATGATACGCCACATACAACAATACTACAAACAGAGGGACACTGACAGCGCGTAGTAGCGCCGCCCCGCCGCATGAATAAAACAGGCGCTGAATGCTTCTGGTTTGTAATACCTGCGTGCTCGTCTTACAATACGTACGATAGTACTTGGGATTGAATGGATAAAAAACGGAAAAAACTCTCTCATTTTAAGCATTTACAAGATGTCTGGGGTTTGACCTTTCAAGGTCACTCAAGGTCAAGTCCATACATGGTTTCCTATTAGTGTTCCACAGTAACGGCATGTCTATCAGCACTCATATCAAAGTCATAAGTGCTCTATCTCCAAGACTCTGTGACCTCGGTCTGACCTTCACCTGTGACCTTGACAATCCTAATTCAAGTTATCTTTGGGACTCAGATAGGGTTATGTCCCCACCGAGTTTGGTGAGAATCCATCCATACTGCAGGATGTGATGGAAAGGAATTACAGCTCACTGTGTACGGGGCCGTCTACCTACACACCGGGGAGGTGGTGCTAATATTATGGCTTAATGGTGGTGGTGTGTGTGTGTGTGTGTGTGTGTGTGTGGTGAACAGCAGGCACTGATGACTGTTCCTTGAGTGACACCTTGTGAGACGGAGCAGTAGAGCAGGGAGGAGCTGTTTTGGTACCGGCAGAGACGAATCCACTCGAACAGATATATACGATGATACGAGATTAGAGCTCCGTCTGTAATTCCAGTATTTACTGATGGATGTGCTCAAACAGTAAACATGGCTGGCAGTGCGATTGCCGTGGTTACGCAGGTTATAAAGGTGAAAAGGTTACATAAGGCGTATTACCGTGTTTCCCTGATAATAAGATACTTATTCAGACACTTCTTTATTTTTTCGGATCAAAAAACACCACGGGGCTTATTTTCGGGGTTGGTCTTATTTTAATTAACATTAACAGCAATTTCAATAAACAGGTAAGTGAGTCATCCACAGCTGCGTTCTTGTACTCAGCGGGTGTAGCTCGTCCTTTTTGCACTCGTGTCTGGGGTCAAAACAGACAGGATAAAACCCGTAAATAAAACAATGACCGTTATTCTCCCCAGTCCTGCTTTTATCCCCGTCATGCCCCTCAGTCCTGCTTTACAATACTTTACTTGCCGTTTTTTATTTTCTTAACTTCCAATTTTTCTGTCTCTCCTCCTCACGCTGCTGTAAATGGTGCTGGTGCGCGTGCATTCA
This sequence comes from Porochilus rendahli, assembly GCA_039654305.1. Lineage (NCBI taxonomy): Eukaryota > Metazoa > Chordata > Actinopteri > Siluriformes > Plotosidae > Porochilus > Porochilus rendahli. Next base: position 22,539,550 of record JBCNYG010000001.1, read on the forward strand.
CAGAAAATGAGGGGAGGGTGCAAACAATACATGGATTTAGCTAGGTCTTATTTTCGGGGTAGATCTTATTTTCGGGGAAATACCGTATATGCTGTAGTTATAAGGGTTTTTGACAGGTTGGCGTGTTCTTACGCAAAGTTTTTTTTTAAAAAAAGGCAATTAACAGTTTTATAAATTCCAGGCTTCTGTAAATTAATTTTTTTATTGAAAATATTTCCAGGAAAAAAATTCAATGTTCTGCCATGGAGATTACCGGAACGATGCAATCCGATTGGTCCGCTATCAGGGGATTATGAAACATTATTCTGAGTGGATAACGCTCCAATCAAAATGATAGAACTCTGTTACGATTTACAGTAAGTTGGAGCAGGCGGCATCATTGTTATCACTCTTTAAAAAAATCTTATTTTGTTTATTTTTCTTATGTTTTTGTGTAGTATGCACTATAACCCCTTAGGAAGTGCAGTTTACTTACCTTTCATTACTGTACGCTCAACAGACAGTGTGAGGCTCACAGGTAGAGTAACCTCGTATTAAACACTAAAACCGAACAAATGATCAACTCCAACATGAGAAGCAACAAGCTACAACTCCATGTACTCCAAACAATTAATTTCAAAAGGATTCTTTCAGCCACTGTACGCAACCTGTGACCTGCCAGCTTTCACCTCCCCACGCACGTCTTTCATTCCCCTTAGAATAAAGAGGGCGAGCAACAGCAGAATAGTTTCCGTAACGGAACCAACGCTGTTGCTCTGTGGTAGGATCATTAAATCTTTTTTTTTAAACATGGAATATGAACATTTTTTATATTTTTAATTGGAAACATCAAATGTTGGTTATCAGTGAATATCATTACAGTTTAAATGACTGCCACCCACCCTCATCCCACCCCTCCGGCTCATCAACATGACCCTGCTAGCACACAGTGTTACCGAAACCTCAACTTAAAACGCTGCATCAAACACGACCTCAGAGCGTTAAGTACAGAGCTAGTCATTAACGGAGAAAGTGCTGAGTGCAGGTGAATCACCAGTTTTACCAGTGTGCGTGCGTGTGTGTTTCATATTCCACGTTCGTCTGTTTTTATTCCAAACTATAAACATAAAAACTAAACATTTTCTGATTCATGTTTTGCACATCAGACATTAAGGTTAGAAAATTACTTGGTAAAGGCACTAGCAGAATTTATAATTCACATACACAGGAGTGTGTGTGTGTGTGTGTGTGTATGTGTGTGTGTGTGTGTGTGTGTGTGTGTATGTGTGTATGTGTGTGTGTGTGTGTGTGTGTGTGTGTGTGTGTGTATGTGTGTGTGTGTGTGTGTGTGTATATACGTGTATACACACATACACACATACACACATATATATATATATATATATAAATTCACTAGCTCTCGAAAAATCAGGTGTTATAAAGAGGGTCAGGGGAAAAAGTACAACGTGGGATTTTTCCTCTTTAATACATATCGGGGGTAAAATGCTCCATTATCCTATGACCTGTTAAACAGGGAAAAAAAGAGGAAAAGAAAACCCCACTATTTTTTCTCTTAATTAAAAATGTATCATACTTCAAAATTCTGCTTTAACCTGTGAGGTATAATAAAGTGAAATTCTTTAAACAGCTTCAAAGAAAGAACACTTGATTACCTTAACTGAACCTGGACCTCTGTGGTACCACTCTTAAAAGGGGTTTAGGACGACATAAAAAGTGGTCCACATATAGCTTTGCATAAGCAGTGCTAGTATCACACATAAGAAGTGCTGCAATACACTAGAGTTTTGACATTAATGGGGGAAAAACAGCTGGTGGGGTTGGGTGGTCAGGAAAAGTGAGCATCGCAATTAGCTCTGGAAAGAGTAGTGAGTCATTTAATAAGCTCGGCAGTAGAAATGATGGGGTTCAAAAGGCATGCTAATGGACTCTCAAAGAATGACTGTCAGACATGGACAACAAAACACTAGTAAAAACCATAAAATGTGAGCAGTCAAGCATGACATGATCTCTCTGTGCAACGCTTTAAATCTTTCACGGCAGCATCATTAGAAACATATTGATTTTCTGAAATGGAGCCATGTACATCAACACACCACTATCACAAAATCCATTAATATATATTACGCCATGTAATAAAAGCACAAAAAAGACCAACAGAACAGGAAATGGCACATGGAAACAGGATAGCTGCCAGAATCCTAAATGAAAAACTGATAACATTAGCACCTTAGCCTGATACGTGCTCTCAGAATGGCGCTGCTAATCAACCAAGCATCACACTTTGTCTCCACTGGCCATGTACTATTAGTCCGGGTCATTTTTAGTGTGAGGAAAATCTAACAGTGTGTGCTGTTTGGATGGAACATGGCCATTTCAGATATAGCGCTAGGCAATCATGCTGCCTGCCAACCCACCGATTAACTTCTTTTTTTTTAACCCTCTATTAACCAGTGTAGCACATCTGCTACATGAAGTGAAAGGGTTAACAGCCTAGAAATCCCCCCCACCCAAATATTGCCCCAAACCAACATTTTTGCCTAGGGAAATAATCGTAACAATTAGAAAGAGACTTGGTTAACAGAGGATTAATTATTAATATTTCAAGTAAAACATAATAGCATGTGGCATAATCTCTGAGCCTATTGAACACATTAGTTTATATTTGTCATTTATCCAAATTATCTTACAGTTCATACAAGACACAACTGAACAGTTAAGGTTAATAATAAAGGGTCTTGCTCAAGAACCCACATTAAACTGACAGCTAGGCAGTGCTTAAGCTCTCAACCTTGCAATCATTAACCCAAATCCTTTACTACTGAGCTACCACATCCCCTGCTTAGTTGTAATCCGGATTTGGTGAGACTGAGACAGGGGAAATAGTGTGAAATCAGCTGGAGATACCTCAAAGTTTAGTCATCAGCCCTAAACGGAGTGTAACATTGGTATTTTCATAAACGTAACTGTAAGATGAATAGGTTTAAAAGCAGGTAAGATTGGAGCTACAGTAAGGAGGGCACAAAATCACTGAAAAAATATTACCCAGGTTTAGTACATGTTTTGTCCTCATCTGTGGCTGAGGGCAAATAGAGGCAGAAGTAATTATTTAGCTGGTTGAAGCTTCAAGCTACAGATCAGAAAATTAAAAAAAAAATCACAACACGGATAAGCCAACATGAATGGCTCCAGTGGCAAGACCCTTAACCATCAATGGCTCAATTGAATTGTGTCCTAATTGGAAGTTGTGCTAAATGAGCAAATGAAGCTATATAAAATGGTCAGCATGGAATGGACAAGGAAGGTATAAAGTCAAGAGTGCTGCCACCAGTTGATCTATGGCTAGTCAACCGACACCTGTTATTCACAAACTGTAAACATGTTTTACCTATTTGTCATATAGGCATGCATTTCTGCTGCAATAAAATTCAAGGATGGATGCAGTTGACAGAGCTACAGGAAGGCTGTGAGAGAGCGAGAAGACTTTAATTAAACACCATGTATTTTTATGGGGCCAAAAATCACAAAATCACACAAGCCTGCGTGATTTTCCAGGTTTTCTATAACATCTTAAATGTCAAATTCAAGAACTTTAAGGATTTTTCGAGGCCCAATTCCCTGCAATTCAAGCGCCCAACATAGCATAGTGAAAGACCTGGATCAATATCGATTCCCCTAAATTCTCAGCAGGCTCTGCACTGGGCTGCATGGATATCCCACACGTTAGTCTTTGTAAGTCTCTTCAGTGGTCAATGAGTCTCAGAAACTTCATTTTCTAGGTATTGCTCAAGCTTTGCATACTATTTGCAAAGTCTGTGACATTATTCTTGCACAAAATAAACAAATCCAAGCACTTTCAATAAGTATATATATTTAAAAAAAAAAAAACATTAAGGGGTAAATAAAACTTTCAAAGTCTAAAAACACCATTGGGAACCCTGACTCTTGCTTGTGATGCAACATGACCATCTCAGAATTCAGCAAATCTTCAACCAGACACAGAACATATTTCAACATAAACACGGTTAAAATTTCAAGGTCCTAGTTTCAAAAACTGAGACATGTTCATTTAAAGATCGCAGGCTAACACCAATTTACCATTTTGGCCATTTTGATATAGGGCTGAAACTACTAACAGCTTTCAAAAATGCCCAAAATGGTAAATTGCAAGGCACATCACGACAAATTGGTACTAGCCTGCGATCTTCAAATAAACATCTCGGAAGTTTTCTGAAAGCTAGATTATTTGACCCTAGTACATGTATTCAAGGGTTTTGCACTACCTTAATGGCCATTCTATTGATTCCTATTTTATCTAAGAGTAATACCAATTTTGGGGTATTTTAGACCAACAATTAATTAAAAAAAAATCTCTATCACCTGATATCATCAAATTATGAGAAGCAAATGTGTACTAGTCCATCAGTACACCTGGCACTAACATTAAGGGCATTAATAAATTAAACTTTGTTTAAAAAAAACATTAATAAAGCAAACCATGACAACCAAGGGTGTCTCCAGACACCTTGGCACCTAAAGCACTATACTGAGGCCTGTATAGGGAGGAAATGATTCTATAGTGGACCCTCCAGCTAATGATCCTTCCTGCCTTCAAAAAGCCAGCACCAAGCACCTCCCACATTATGCAGGAGATGTAATACAGGACAGGCTAAGGGAAAAAAAAACTTCCAAAGTGTTAAGAAAAAAATTAAATTGATGTAATGGGTTAAGGGTAGAGAACAGGGCTGAAATAAAAGGGGTGCTATGGCCAGGCCACAAAGGGCCTCTTGTTTAGAAGTTTTCTTACTCAGAGAGAGAAGGAAAGAGCACTAAGACTTGGCAGCAGGCAAGCAGGGATGGGTCGAGCCTGAGACCTGTAGAAAGTAGAAACCGTCGATATTCATTAGCCACACTCTGGCAGCGCTGTCTTTTGGCACAAAGATAGTGAGCAGCCGCAGAGACAGACCAGCTCGAGCTGTGTGCCTAACGCACTCCCTGTCCTCACTGCTGCAGCACACAAATCCTGTCGCCAACTTCTTCTGCTGCTTAGGATCCCACCAAAGTGATACCTGACCTATATAGCAATATTAATGCCTGTGTTTCATAAAGGAACCTCAGCAGTGTACACAGAAATGCACCACGTGGTCTTTTCTCACAAATGCTCATGCCTCAGGCAAGTCACTGGAGAGAAGTGAGAATGGTAGTGCTGACACTGACTCTGTACTTCCTTTTATGAAAGAAAGTGCAGAACTGACTTTTGGTATTCTTAACTGTGCCCATGTCAAAGCAAACATCCACAACAAGCAGCCACTGCTGTAGTTGACATTTCAAGCACTCCACCATACATTAACACAGACAACAGAGTTGACTTGGCTAATGCTTTCTAATTAGGAAGACCGACTGTAAAAACTCTCTTGACATTTCAACGTCCGCTTTAGACAGTACACTTTTGGTGAAGAGACGACTATGACACACTTGTTCCTGTTAAACTCTGATGAACTGATTAACACTTCCCCACAGAGCCAGTCATGCATGTGCTGTGCTAACCTGAAATCTGAATGACTTCACTCTTACTAGTGGTTCCTTTTTTCAGTGCTTTATTTTTACCATAAAACTTGAGAAAAAAATCTAATCATTCTCTAAATGTGGCAAATGAAGAGAGACATTTAGTTGCATCACTTCCACAGACAAACAGCGACAGGCATCTGGCAATACCAAAAACTAGTGATTAAAATCAGTCAGTTGACACCGTGGCAAGACAGAAAGGGATTACGAGAAAAATATCACAGGACAGATACAAATATGGCAGTCGCAAAGAGAAAACTACTGGACAGATTCCTATTACCTCTGTTTACGCAACCCTGTTTTCTGATTGATGATCCAAGTAGAACGTAGACATTTCCTTTAATCACAAGTATCAGCACTATCAGGAGAGAATCCTCATATAATCAGGGAACAAGTCTCTTCTAAAATTCAGCCAGGAATTTATTGTGCTCAACTCATATGGTTTGACAAGCAATAATCTTAAGACCCCAGTAATCTCACAGTCTGAAAATGGCTTAAGAAGAAAAATTTGCAGCTGGAAATGCGGTTACGGTCACCATTTGGCATCAATGCGCGTGCACGCAACGTCCAAACATGCCAGTGTAATCAAAAAGGATCATGCACCTCTTTACGACTTTCGTTTTTTGTTTTTCTCTCCAATTAACAAAAAAAAGCTGTACGTGAAGTTAGATACACCTCAATCTGAGAGGTGAATTAGAAACTCCTTTTTAAACGTCATCTGAACAAGTTGATGCGCTCTCCAGAGGAAAAAAATTAATTTAAATCCACTCCCTCAGCTCTTGAGGCCAACAAATCTCATCGATGCAGGTTTTTTTGTTGTCTTCTGACTGGCTATTAAAAATCCTTGCTTGAAAAATGGCTATTAACCCTTTTCACAGTACATTAACATTATTTACATAATAATTGGTAGCCTTATTTTTTTTTTCGAATGAGGGTCTTGGACAGGATCAGGGGAACAGAGCTCTGTAACTCAGCCAGACCCACGTTATTAGATCCTCATTGCCAATCAAATCATTGGTGAATCAAAATAGATAAAGAAGCAGTTTTCTCTGGCACAACACATTCAGGGCTGGATTAAGAAGTGTATGCTCAGCATTAACGGGGGAAAAAGCAAGTGGTTGAGATGAGAATCACTCCGAATACTAACTCCCAAACAAATGCCAGATTAATGGTTACGCATCGTGAAGAAGCGCCTGCAGTCTAAAAAGGAAGCACAGAACAGAACACAGCTTAAATCGCACATGCAATCATTCAGTGGGAACTGTACGAACGCCTGCCTTGCACCAACATCTCGCAGGGTGGCTAATGAACTCAGTGACATGAAAATGCTGAATGTCCCACAGCACACAGAGGCAGCGTTTTAAGCCTCGCACTGGAGCCCAATGAGTACACCAAACTTTTTAACCTCGGCATGTGTTTATTTCAAAATTAACCCAGTAAACATTCATTCGCTCGTTGTGGCCCTAAATTTAGCATCCTGCCCAGGAGCAACAAAATAGCACATACATCAGGCCACTGGCCACAGCGCTGCCGAAAATACACCCAACTTACCACATGCATGACTGCCTCGGAGAGAGACAGCTAGAGGAGGAGGCAGACAGGCAGTCAGGGTGACAACGCAGACGTCTCACTCAGAATGCAAGACAAGACAAGGTAGGTCGCATTTAGCTGCACATTCCATCTGAAACCTATAAAACCTGGACAGACTTCATAAATAGATGCAGCTGAGAAGGGACAAAATAAATGAAAAGGCTGGTCATACAGGACTACAAGTCTAGACAAATCACATAGCAGGGAACCTGGAACAAGGATCTTGTGTCCTTTGGTACCTCCCCTAAGAAGGTCATGTTTGTTTGTTTGCAACATTAGGAAAAAAGTTATGAATAGACTTTGATGAATTTTTTTGGGAGTGTTGGAGTTTAACCAATAGAACACTGATAGATTCTGGCGACGATCCGGATACAGGAATTGTTTTAAGGACCTTTTACACTGTGAAACAATGATTTGTTTTACTATTAATGTTTTTTTTTTTGTTTGGGATTGTGCAGATTCAGCCGGAGGTGATGTGTTTCAGTTGACCAAGGTTTGTGCTCTTCGAAAGCTTCTTGTGTACCAAGTGGATTCAAAAAGCAAAGAAACCCAACTTCCTAGTGATTTTATGCCAGTTACTTTACTAACAGATATTAGCCAGACTCAATCTTTTGATGCGATGTGAGGACAGAACTGCACTTAATTAAATCCTTGTGCAAAAAAATCCTTGTGTGTTATGCTACAGACCTTCAACAGAAACTTTAATTAGGATCGGATGCAACATCGCTACAAACAGTTGTTCTCTCTTTGGGAAAGTAATAAGTTTGCTTCTCGTACTCACCAGCTAGCACATCACACGTTTGAAAATTGCTAGCGAACATTTTTATTTATTGATTTTTTTTTTTAAACGGAGACAGGTTTGTGTATAACAAAAGCATCATACTAAAACTACATTTTTTAAAAAAAAATTAACAAAACAGTGCTCTTGATATGAGTAAATTGAAGAACTAGCAATACTGCCAGTGTTAAAAGCTCAGCAGAGAAAATAATCAGGCCTGAACCATGAAGCCATCATAAAATATGTAGGGGAAGAAAGGTTATGGTCTGTTCATGATTTCTGGCACAGCCTACTTTCAAAAGGCCTAAACAAAGCCTTGTAATGCATACCGAGCAATGCTTTGGAAACTAAAAATGTCATCAGGTCAACATGAGGAATCCTTCAGTTACTTGTTCAAATACACAGCATTCTTCGACAGACAAACACTGTAAATAAGAGGATTTCTCCTTTCCAGTCTGGTATCACATCAAATGCCAAAAACACACCCCAAGTCCAATGAGCCGTCTCAGACAGATCTTCAGAGCAGAGTCCACAAAAAGACCAGCAAAGTACAGGACAACGGTGGCGACATAATTCCTGGTTTTGCTCTGAAGCAAGAAATAGTCAGTAGTTCTTTCTGTAAACGCACTGTATCACAAGGTATGCACGTAGGAGGTTTGCATACATTTGGCTAAGGAAAAAAAGGAAATTTATCTTCAAACCATATGAAGGACGCAAAAGGACAGCAGTGCTTCTGCTGACAGGACGCATATGAGCCTGCGCACACAAGAAAACCTTTGTGGTTTCACTTCTGCTGCATCAGCATGTGGCTACGATTCGACAATTTCCGCAACAGGGTGCTTATTCAAGATCAGTGCGATCTTAATGCTGGAAAGCTGCCTTCGCGTTTCTTGGAGGACGCAATGGACGCAGGGATTAAAACTCATGCAACGCTGGCAGCATCAAAGCACATAAAATGTTGCATTGGTCATGTCATCCCCCTGAACAAACCATTCACACTGTTCAAAATGTCTTTTTAACCTTTAAACAGCGTTGTTCTAGACACTAAAATGCACTGCTCATGTCTTCATCAGTAAAAGCCTGAAAAGGTAGGCAGCACTTTACAGCATGATTTGTACTCCCAAAAAAAGCTGCAAGCCCAGACTGTGACAATATAATGACAGCTTTATTTTGGAATAAATGCTGAAATGAATAACATTTAGCCTTGAAAGTCTATAAGAGACACTGCAGAGGCTCCATTGTGGTTGACATCATGTTCCTTACAATGTAGCAAAGTTAGTCGGATAAAGCATCTGTATATATCTGCAATACACATGCACAACATATTTTTATTATAACATTAATCAACACAAATATTCATTAAAAAACATGTAGATTAACTGAAGTATCAATTAAAACACACACACACACACTTCACTTATAATTGGTAATTTTGATGTGAAAAGAACTCCAGGCTACAATTACAGATCATCATGGGTATTTTGACCCAATATGGCAACTCTTCAGACACTAACCTACCGTAGTGCATAGTGGATGGTTGTGAAGTCCCAGAATGCATTTGGACAGGACTATAAAACTCTCCAAACAGTACACTATAGATTAAAGTTGGTGTTGTTCCACAAATACTGTACTAGAGTTTTTTGATGACAAGAAAAATAAATGTAATGCAATTAATTAAATGGTTTCAGCCAATCACAGTCCTATATCTGATGAAAATTCTGTTTCCATGGTAACAGCCCTTGACTGAAATCAATTATTTACAGAATTCAAATAAATGTTTCTTGATGTATTTCATGCTAATCATGACCATAACAGAACCTTTACCATGTTGGGTAATGAGATATTCCAGATTAATATTTATTTTTTCCTAATATAAAAGAGATTGTTCTAGAAATGGCCGGAAAGCAATTGGAGGGGGAAGTGGGGGGTACTGATCACAAGCTTATGAAATAAAATCCTGTTACGGTCTTAAGTAGCCAAGGTTATGTGAACAGCAACCTAAAAAGCTCTCAGCACATCTTTGTCAATGTTCAACGTTCAAGCTACGACACTAACTTTTCGGATACACAGTGCAGTAACTTATTGAGGGAAGAGTGCAGAGAACATGAAAACGCTTCTGTGCTAATGAGCAAACACACACCTTATGGAAGTAAAAGGTAATGCTAAAGGCCCACTGAAGTATGTGTCAAAGTATAACCAGCACATACCTACAGGATGCAAAGCATCATCCCAGTTTCAAAAAGGCTCAAATGACACTCACAGGCTACGCAAAAAAAAAAAAAAAAACCCTAAAGATTCCAAAACACTTAAATAAAACAAGACAGCTGATCATGTGTGATGTTTCCAACCATAATAACAACAAAATAACAAGCTGTAGCTCTCGGTCTGCACCCCTTTTTACCTTTAGTGAGCATTTAGTGGAAGCGTTTGTATCAAGGGAACAGCGGCTGTGAGAGGAATGATGATGAATTGCAGGCCTTCAGTAACAGAAATACTCCCTCAGTCCCCATGAATAAGCGCTCAGAAATCATAAACCAGGTGCCATGACAACGCAGCACAGCATGTGAGGTGCGAAATGAATAACTTAGGGGTTTGATGGTGGCTTTACTACTTCACACTTCCATCTCCACAACACAGCTTTACCATCACAGGACTACATTCACAACCATTTGAGAAAACACAACTCCACAAAGCATCACCATCTTCAGTCGTAAACATCACAAAATAGTCCTTTCTCTATACTGTTACAAGTTTGTTGTATTTTGATTATTTGAGAAAATGTACATAAAACAGAATAACTGTGGATACTATATACAGCAAGCGGTGCTGGACCAAAGCCAGGAAGATAGTGAAGGACCTCAGCCATCCCAACAATGGACTCTT
>JBCNYG010000001.1:22634007-22662809 GCA_039654305.1 Porochilus rendahli
GCAGCAAGAGAGTTTATGTCACCAGCAGCGAAAAGTCATCTCCAAAGTCACTGAGTGCAGATCTAAGCCCATATGGAGCTTCATCAGCAGGAGATGTTCTGGTTTCCTCCTAGGTTAAATAAATGCATGTGAGGCTAATTGGCTGTTCCAAATTACCCCATGAGTGTGGGTGGGAATAATTGTGTGCTGGCCCTGCAGTGGACTGGCTTGCTGTTCATGGTGTACAATGCCTTTGTCCATAATCGGCTGAGATAGGCTCCAGCCGGGCAGGATTAAGCATGAATAATCAATACATGAATGACACCTCCCCCCAAACAGTTGAAGTTTTTTTATTTTATTATTTTACATTTATTTTGGCACTTTTCTTTTGGAACCTACATCTTTCTAAAAGGCCTTATGTGTGTATTGATGACGTTGATGCATAGTTATGGGATAGTTTGTGTTTTAAATATGAAGTTTTTAAAATCTTAGTCATCTGGACGATCTCCATTTTCTCTACATATCTGATAAGGTAGGAGAATCCTTGTCTTTATACTCCCGTCCAAACTGAAAGTGCCTGTAGCCGGGTCTGCTGGCCGAGCGGACTAAAAAAGGCGGGTTCGGATCGTCATACCGCTTAATGTTTTAAACAGGTCTACTCTTCACGTGATTGGTTCATTATGCGCTTGAATGAAACGTGGCGCTCCAATGAGAGTCGAGATTTTTTCCGAAAGCCCGCCCATGAAAAGACATTTGTAGGCGGGGCTGCTTCGGTTAAGGCTTAACTTTGTTTGATTTTTGTTTGGTTTGCTGCCTCTGTGGAGTGGGTCATATCTAACTGTACGGGAGGCGTCTGCAGGCCAGAAGACGCAAACGGTTAAAAAGTTTAATGAGAATCAGCAACAAGCCGTCTGTCGGTGCAGTTCTTTGGCTGATTTCGGTGTCTCCTCGCTGAAGTGGAGCCGGAGACTTGATTTGCGGACATTTTCCGAGGCAGTTAGCTTCTGCTCGTGCTGCTGCTGGGGGTGGTGGTTCTGGTTCGACAGTCGGCGGTGGAAAGTTTATGGAGGTAGTTTAGATGAACTCGGTGAGTAATGGTTAAATGGACTGGAGCAGATTTGACAGTTGTTTTCTTTGTGCTTAGTTTATCCAGACGACTTTGTAGGCAACACTCAATCCATGCGTTTCTTTCATGGCCGAGTTTCAGCTAACGGCTGCTCTCAGTATAACCCGCTCGAGTTAGCCGGATTCTCACGGTCATCTCTGGTGCTGGGCCATTAGAGAAGTCAAAAATATATTTTTACTCATTTCGATTAAGTTTTTCTCGCAGACTTTAGGGATTGTTGATCGTATTCCGCTAAAAAAACAACAGTGCTGCTTAAAACAACCTGTGAGATCCTATAACTACATAATGTAAATAGCAATGTTAGAAGAGGGAGTCCGAGTCTAATCATTATTATGTTTTGTGTATTTAAATTTAATAGATTTTTTTTTTTACCTTTTATAGACATTCACTTATAACCACCACACACTTCTGTACTGTTTACTTGTATAACTCTACAGTATCTGAGTTGTTGGGTAGGGATTGTTTTTAATGAGCCTACTGAGTCACTCATTTTTTTGGTGCTTTTTTTGCAGCCCAGGCCCCATGTGATGAGCCGCCGTGTCGCTGAGTCACAAACATGGACAGCTTCCGAAACCTGGAGGATGAGACCTTGCCCAGCTTCCTCTCCAACACGTCTTTGGGCAGCGGTGGCCAGGTCACTCTGGGGGATGTTACACTGGCCTCCACTCTCGGGGTGCCCATGGCTGCTTCTACGGTGGCTAAAAGTAGAGCTACAACAGACAACAGGTGTGAGGCTCTGGCTTGTATGTTTACTATGTAGCAGGTGTGTGAAACCTGCCATTGCAGTAGTTCGATCCCTGCAGAAATGAAATGTGATTCTGCCAGAAGTACAGTTGGACACTTTACCGGACGCATAGATGTATGAGAGTATATGTAAACACAGTGTGTATCAAAGCAGGCAAGTCAACAGACAGACATTCGACTGTGAAATAGACTGAAATGTGTGTGTTTATTGGGATTGGTCACTGAATTCACCGTGACTATTGCTAGGGTTAAACATTATTGAAGATAAATGATGAAGAAACATTGCCGCAAATATCAAAATACACCACTGCTCACTAGTGACGGATTGCTTAAACATGGGGCGGCACAGTGGTGCAGTGCTAAGCACATCCTCCTCAAGGCAAGAAGGTCCAGTGTTCGGGCGATTCTATGTGAAGTTTGTATGTTCTCCCAGTACTTGCATGGGTTTCCTCTGGGTACTCCGGTTTCCTCCCACAGTCCAAAGACATGCATGTTAGGCTTATTGACTGTTCCAGATTGCCCCTAGGTATATGCGTGTGTGAATGGTTGTGTTTGGTGAGCTGTTCAGGCTGTAACCCATCTTTACCCAGTGTCGGTTGAGAGAAGCTCCAGCTTATTCTAGTAGGATAAAGCAGTTTGGCTCATGAGTGAGTAAATAAACTTTTAATCTTTTTTATGATCTGGTTAATATTCGTAGTAGTGACGGGAACATATGGTGTGACTTATGCATGTGGATTTGGTACAAACATCGTCTCTCTTGTATTGACTTATGATTATTGTAGGAATAGTGTGTTACAGGATTAAACCTTGTTTACTGCTTAATCTTGTGTTTATTCTACCATTGAGTACCAGGGCAGCCTCAGCATAGAATCTGAGAATACTTGATGTGCATTTCATTTGCAAGCTCCGTGGTTTTTGTAGGTTGCTTAGTGCAGGGCTCATATGGATCATGGAATCTATGGAATATCATGGCATTTAAAAGAAAGTCTATTCCACATATGGAAAAGCATTGGATTTGATTGTTTTTTTGAAACAAGTCAGTTGGTGTTTATAAAACGTGTTATTTTCTATACAGCATTTTTCTTTATTGCACCGTTTCACTGTTTATGCAGTGAAAACATCTCAACTGGAAAATTAAGCTCCAAAAATTTAGTCTGAAATAGTGTAAGTTAATCTTGTCTCAGTTGGCACGAAGGAGGTCTGTTTTTCCATTCATTATGTATTATGGAAATTCAGATGGTTTTTAAAAAATTTTTTAAAGAGTGAGTCAGGTCAAGGGGTTTTACATGTAAAGTTGGAACCCTGTCAGACTAATTGACTGCACGTTAAAGACTAAAAGTCCTGTTTTTTTCTGCAGGTTAACAGATGTTCAAGCATCTTACTTGGAGCCCGGTCCACCTTCTCTAGCAGGTTCACATGGCTCAAGTTGTGTGAGGGAAAAGTTTGCTCTCAGCTTCAAAGACGATTTGTAAGTGTAATATGATGCTTCAATGATGATTTGTGATGAAACACTTCAAGAGGTTTCATCCGGTCTTCGATTGTAAATTGTTCTGTTTCAGGGACAATGCAGATGACTTTATTGCTGCTAACCGTTTTTCGGACCTGCTAGTAAAGGTTAATTTGGATGAGTCAGAAAGTGTGTCTACATCTAAAGCATCGGCTGCATTGAAGGTTGGATCTCCCTCTCTGTCTGCCCGGGCCTCTGATTACCCTGATGGTAAGATTATCTTAATTTTTTTTTTTTTTTTTTTTTTTTTGGATGCTGTGGTTTGACATCAACAGGATAGCACTGAAAGTTTGTTGGAAAAATTTTTGTTGTAAAATCATATCTAATTCTGTAATGTGTATGAGTTTATACGTGTATGTATGTGTAAATATAGTGTTTAGATATAGTAGAATTTGCATAGCATAAAGCAAAGGGTGACCACACTAAATACTGACCTTTTTTCTCAAAAAAGAGGCTGTTATTTTTATCATTATACATTGTTTACTGATTCTCGTCAATATGATCCAATATTACATGAAATATATACATGGTTTCTGATTTATCCTAACTTTAAGTATATAATCACTGCACTATACGGTATTTTTTAATTTCTTAATTTGCTAAACCATTCTGTATGGTTTTGAAGTTCATTTATGATATGCAAAAATAAAAATTGCGACATTTTCAGAAAAATTGGTATTTTCTGTGTTTTTGTGTATTAGCTATACTTTTACCTCAATATACTTGTCGGAATTATTATTTTTTTGTTTGCATTGCCTACATTAGTATTGTTCAGTGAATTTTCACCAAAACATTATAGAGAAGTAATTTTTTTACTTTTTATTAGGAGACTTTTTATTATAAGTGATTAATTTTGTGGTACTGAATCACTTAACTCAAAGCAACTCAATATTTATTTTTTCAATTTAATAATACATATATTTTTTTAATGTCTTGCAGATATTTCCACTGGACTACTGTCAGTTTCTCACATAGGAGGTAAAGAGCCCACTTCTGGTCAGGTGAGATCAGTGATTGCAAAGAAATTCAGTTTTTTTTTTTTAATGTAATTAATTACTAAGTTAATCACAGCCAAATGAACTTCTGGTTCTTTTAGGTGGTGTTGGCTCCTGTACCCATTGAAGAAGAACCAGAGAGTGAAGCAGTGGACAGTGATGGGATGAGTGGCAGTGTTGCAAGCTTCCTGGTTAATGAGAAGCTCATGTCACTTGACAGCATGAACAGTGATGTTACAGGTAACTAGGTGTAATGTGTGTTTCTTACTTTTGCAGTGTACACATGAGCGTATCTGATCTGGCAAAATGATTCGGAAGTTGCAAGTACCACTTCGGAGATACAGGCCGAAATACATTTTAATTCATTGCAATATAAATTTTTTTCTCTGATTTGTCAGATGAATTATTAATCTAGCTAAGAAACACAAAGTATTTTTTTTTGGTCTTTTAGACTTATTTTTCAGGATCAGGTCACATGAATTTGTGACTTCAGAACCATCTATAAAACACAATTTCTGCATTTATCTATTTAAGTTCAGCATTTCTCAATATTAAACAATTTGTCACTCCACAATAAATCTGCCCCCACTATTGAATGTTTTAAATGATTGTTAAAAACTATTCTTTTTTTTCTTTGGCGATGTCTTTGAATTTATTTTTTTATTCATTCATTTTCTGAACTGCTTAATCCTAATAAGGGTCCTGGAGAGGCTGGCACCCATCTCAGCCAACTCTGGGTGAGGGCCCAGAGTTGTTTTTATTTATTTATTTGCGTTTAAGCATTAGTCCATTATAATATTATGAGTGATTATCGATGCTGTCCTTATTATTAATTAATTAATTAATTTATTTTTTTTGGGTGGGGTGGTGGTGATTATGTATTATTTCAATAATGCTCAAAATATGTAGCATATGGCAAAATATTATAGTCTGTTTTTTTTAACTACGTCAATCTACAGTGTTCTACATCTATGGACAAAATCAAGAGACCACTTGTAATGGAGATCCATCAGTTGAAATTGTACTTTTCTTTCGGGGGTGAAGTAATTTATTTTCTTAGCCATGTTGTAAAATCTTGGGGCATAGTCACAAATCAGTAATGTTTGCATGTGTGGTATGTAAATGATTTTGGGTTTCAGCTGCCATATGTATGCTGTTATTGGTGAAATACAAAGTGCTTCATGAATTTCACATGAACTCTGTTTTATGATAATTTATATGGTTGAATCTGTGGTTGTTTTAAATTCGATTGATAAGTAAGTACTAGTGAGAGGTTTTGTTTACTAGTGGATTCATAATCAGTGGCTCCGCCCTCGCCCAGAGTCGGCTCAGATGGGCGCCATCCTCCCCGCGACCCTAATTAGGAATAAGTGGTTCGGAAACGAATGAATAAATAATGAGTGGTTCTATCAAGTCAATAAATCATTTCTTATAAAGGAGGTTTAAAAAAAGATTGTCAGACCCAGAGCCATGTTTTTTGTTCTTTGAGGTCATGTGTCAAAATGTGATATGATTTTTGTATTACTACTAGCTTTTAATGTAAAAGAAACATTGTACTGGAGAAACACTTCTTGTCCTGTGATCCTTCAGGGCTGTTTGATGATTTTTTTTTTTTTTTCCTTCTGATTGTAATTCAGATGATGATCTTGATTTAGACAGCATGCATGATGAGGAGTTGCAGCTGTACTTTAACAAGCTGATTCCTCCAGCCATGCAGCGAGGTCGAGTGGAGGGCCAAGAGATCCCAAATGCTGTAAGTAGACGGTCATACATCCCATAATTATTTACCCTTTTACTTTTCATGTACTTCATCAGATGGTTCATCAGAGGTTTGTGGATTCCTGACCATCACACCCCTGTGTAGATTCTGAAAAACCCATTCCGCATTTAAAGCAGCCTAATACTTTTTGCATCCATGGGTTTCAAAAAGGGTCTGTGTAGTGTAAAATTCGTCAACTGAAAAAATGTGCACGTGCACCCCATCGTAATATGATATGCCAATCTGGTCATCTCGCAATGGCACAGTGAGCAAAGGTCAGGTTATCAACTGAAGTGAGCAGCACCTGGTCGAAGCAAAGAGAAAAGCGATGATTGGTTGAAACGTATCAAACGTGTTGTCCAACGAAGAGCAAATTTTATACGGGCATTGTCCTGTAACAAGCATAGTATTCAAAGTTTTTCAGTAAAATGTTTGTTCTGTGCTGTATAAGCTTTGCAAGTTTCTAATTTCAAGTTATTGTCGAATTTCGCCCTGATATTAAGAGCTAATGTTAGCACGTAGACCTATTCACCAGGTGTGGGACTCCGTTGGTCCGCCTTTTTGATGTGTTTTATCAGGTATGTGTGCTGCAAACCACACACACCCCCACAAACCTGATGGATTTTAATAATTGTCTTTAATGCAGGTATGGAGACATTTGTGTTTCTTAAATACTATGAAAATATTTATAGTATTATTATTAGACTAAATAGTGTATTAAGGCAGCGTATGCTTGTATATGAAGCTGGATTGTAAATGTATTTGCATAATAATGCATATGTTAATTTCAGTGCAGGAAAATAACTAAAATACTGGATTTTGAACTTCAAATAATTATTAATTTGGTCACAGACATTTTATTTCATTAGATATATTTTTTAAAATGTTGTGAAATTGTTTATTTTATTTTATAGTAAAATATATTTGTGTTATTTGAGATGCACTTAAAAAAACAAATTTGCACCCTTATCCACTGTCAGTTTTCATCCTTTTACTTAGAAGCTTGTTCTCATCCCAGATTTAAAGAGAGGCTATATACAGAGGTTTGCTTTTTCAACAGAATGCGTGTCTTCCAACAAACTCTTCCATCAGCTCACAGTCTGACCATTTATCCGAGTCCATATGCTAGCGCACGAAGTTCATTTATGGATATATTGTCTAGTAGTAATTTGGGTTCGTATGAAATTATTAGATATATAAAAACTTGCATTTAAGTTCATAAAACCACTGCACATCATGTGCCGTTAGAAAAGATGCACATGCTAGCATTTAGATTTTGCATTTTAGCATTTAGATTAGACTCGTTGCCTCTACCCAGGCGAACTAGCTTACACCACACACCTTCTCTCAGTCTGTGCTTTGCTTGCGACATAACTGTTCATACTGGATGGCTTTTTTAAAAAATAAATGGCTTATTTACTAGTACATTAAATGGCTGTGTGTTGGCAGCAGAAAAGAAGCAATACTAACAGTTGGGGCTTCACTCATCATGTTCTTGACTTGTTACCTTTACCCAGCTGAACTAGATTAACACACATCTCAGTCTGTGGTTGCTTTCAATGTAATTCTTTCTAACGAGTAGCTTTCTCATTACTATGAACAAAACAAGACACAATGTTAGCTTTACATGTGAACTCACCAGTTATAATAAAATGGTCACTGCAAACACGGATCTTTACATCCAAATGTGCTTTGGAGATGTTGCTGAACCATTCTTTAGAATTCTTTAGCTATTATTGCCTTGGCTTTTGATAATTGCTGGGACACAAAAAAAATTGTCTCTTTCCATCTCCACGCAGTTACAACTCCCGATTACAGCACATTTAATCTATGTTCTACGTTCACAGCCTCCACAGCGCCACCCGTATGGCGCCGTCGCAGTGGTTTGTCATTGGCTTTCGAGTATTGACGTGTATTGCAATAGATCTATATGGAAGGAAGCCAGTCCTCTGCGGAACAAAGATGACAATGAGTTCAAAAGTTCTTGTTATTTGACTTGACAAGTTGTGCTTTGCTCGGATGAACTGATGAACGAATACTCGCCCCATATTTATTGCAGATTCGCCGAGAGGATGGCTAATTATAGAATTCGCTGATTGTATTACTGATCATAAACATTTTTTACTCGCCACAGGCAAGTGTCAAATTCCATCCCTGCTGTCACGTGTACAGAGTTGCTTTGTTTAAAAAATGCTTTACATTCTGTTCAGTGTTAGTTTCTCTTCTCAGGTGGATTTTTGCATGCCTGATGTGCGACTAGCTGCCACAGGTATGGACTCATGTCCTGCTAGTGATGAAGGCACTGAGGATGAGCTGGAAGCCTCACAGCACCGTAGTAGAGCCCAATTTCTGTTGCCCAGCACCTCCAGACAACTGGTAAATTGAAGACCTAATGCTAATCTGCTGCACCTGTTTGGAAAAACACAGCAGTTTAATAGCATGCGAGATGTTTCATGCAGCATTAAGGATAGATGTTTATTTAGACAAGCAAAGTTAAGCTGTGTTCCCACAGGAAGCGACAGGCGACCATGCAATGTTAATGATTGCGTGCTATATGAAACCATGAACACGAGTTTAAATGTCTCATTCACATCAACATGGAAGTGAAGCTAATTATTTCTGTGTCCTGTGGTTTTTGACAATTTTACAATGGATGATAACCTGAAATGTGATGCTTGATTACACATCCCTGTAACAGTCAACATTTAATGGTTCCTTGTTCATGCTCTTTTTGGTTTTATTCATACTTGTATGGAATTAAGATGTAATGGAAGATAAACATATAAACAAATTTTATTTTGCTGTTAAATGTTGGTTTCTTTGTTAATTTATGTGCAGGTTGGGGAAAGCAATCAACCTCATTTTAGGCCAGGCCTGGAAGGGGGAAGCTCGGATGATGAGTGTCAGCCAGGTGCTCAATTTACAGTCTCCAGAACAGGCATTGAACTTCGGTGTTCAGCTGAGGGACGGGTAATTGACTTATCAATAACAGGTATCCAGAGTTAGTATTATTTTATCTCTTAAACTCTTGCAGTGTCAACCTGACATATCAAACATATTTTATGTTTTAAAACATAAAATGTTTGTTTTAAAAGCAGTGTTGATGTCCCAGCCTTTTACACTTTTGGGTGTTGTGTTTTAGGAGATGGTGGAGGGGGTGATGGGAGCAGCGGTAGTGAGGAGGATGGAAATAATGGGGGTGTGTCTACAATTCTCCCACCCACTGGTGTCCAAACTACGTATGATGTTCTACGGGGACTGGGAATTGTGGGAGGAGGTGATACAGGCGAGAATGAACATCGGATACTCTCGCAGCTTCCTGAAACAAGCAGATTTGTCTCAAATGTACAGAACCAGGTAATCTGTATCCCAATGACTAGGCCCAGTACAATGTGTTCTCCAACATGTAGGTAGTAGATTTGTGCATGAAGTAGATCTGGGAGATAAATTGATCGTGGTATTTGTCTTCAGTTGACACTTCAATTGCAATAAGACAATTGTATGATAGAATATCTGATAGTTTTACTTGAATTAGTTAAACCCAAACCACCCAGGAAAAAGGGGTGCATGAGTAAACCACTTAAGCTCTTCCTACCTGGCTCATTAACAGAGAATAAAATAAAATAATACAATAAATAATAAAATAAAATCACCAACACTATACATAGACTTTTAATATCTCTTTAAGCAATCAAGTAAATATTCATAAGGAAAAATAATTATTACCAGTCTGAATGCACTGACTGTTTTATGGTCACATTGCCAGTAATACATGTAGTACTGTGGGTCTATGTTCACATGGTGGAATATTTAGCCAATCACTTCAGCACGATGCAGTGCATTATGTTCATCATTATTTATTGATTTCTTCTTACACAGCATTGTCCACATTTATAGTTATTTGCTGCAATAGATTACCAGGTTAAAGTCCTGCCCAAAGTAGAATGTTTAAAATAAAATTAAAATGGTGAAATTAACATTTTTCCTGGTAATTATTTAAAGCAAGTCAATAAAAGTTATTAATTACTTTCAGCATGAAATTAAACAAATTTGTGGTAATAAATGTTTCAGCTGAATGACTCAGCCAAAGAAGGAAGTATTGCTAATGTTTCTAACCACTTCTGTAGCTGAGATAATTATGCAATATAAAGCATTCCCGAATTGGGTTGAGCGTCAGGAGTTTGTTTGCTTATCAGGAGGTCTGTGTCCCATCACCAACTCGTGTGTATTTGTGCTCTGTATTTTCAGATGGGAGATCGTCTGGGCCCAGTTGGGACAGTTGAAACAGAGCCTTCAGTTCAAGGTTCTGGACTGATCCGGCTTCAGTCTATAAACCAGACCATAAGTCAAGATAGGCAAGAGGTTCTGGTGAGGTTTTAGATACTTTTGTAACATCACTTCATTATGCTACTTGTCAGTCAGTTTAATAGTGGTAGAAATTGTGAGGGTTTTTTAAGACGGGCATTTTTAAATAATACCACCTTTTCTTTTCTAGAATGCCATGGATAGTTCACACTCTGATGCGGTATCTCTGGAAGAACGCTTTGACTCTATGTACCTTAGGCCTGGTGGTGTCTGTAACCTACAGGATCTCACTTCAGTTGCCTCTGCCCTTCAAGACACAAAGAATGGTTTTGACTTCTCTTTTACCAAAAACCCTCACGGAGAGAGCAAGTTGGGAGTCGAAGGGCATACTATTGATCTTAGTGATCCAGATCACAGTCACGGTCCTTGTAGGAACCCTGGCAGTTTTTGTCCACATCCAGAAAGCAGTGAACATCAAGGAGAGTCTCTTGAAGGGAAGTACCTCTCTAAAACTTTGCATCCAACTGAAGTTGAGCAGAGTAATATTTGGAATCAAGTATTGGATACAGACGATGTGGAACTGGAATTCCAACAAGGTTAGCTCCTTCATAACAGATTTTATCTTCAAGAATCCTTTAATTAATCATTAATCCTTGCATCGTCTCTTCTTGGGGACTGTTAAAGTCCGTTCTTTTTTGAGATGTGGGAAATATTTTTTTTTTGTAGGTTTTGGTAAATGTTTTTTGGTGTCTGATCTAAAAACTGTTATTGTTATACCCTAAACTTCAAGTAATGCTGATGGAAAAAGAATAGAACACTTATGTTTTAGCACACACTGAAGGAAAGGTCACCCAAGCAAAAATGTATGTATTAGTTTTGATTTATTAAGCAAGCAAAGGATTATTGATTTTGTGCTTCACCTATTAAGCTACTATGCTTCGACCTTTAGGCCAGTCATGTTGTAATTAGGGCTGGTCAGGGAGAGAAAGTGTTTGTATGTTTGTGTATTATTTGCCGCCTAGTGTTTTCTTTCTTTCTTTCTTTTTTATTTTTTTTCTTTAAACATTTTTAAGTACACTTCCCCCTCGATTTCCTGGATTATTATTGGGGGATAGGCTGTCTGGGAACCTCAAAAGTCCAGCAGTCGCTAATGTCCGGGGTCCCTACCCTTTCCCATACATTTACCATAATCAGTCAGGCAACCACCTTTTTCCAGCAGCAGTTCCGGACATTTATAACAGTATCCGACACAATACAATATTGTTTCCACAAACTTAAGAAGCGGATCAGCACATTCTTTTATCACATTCATTTTTAATGTGGGTTCCAGCTCGTCATCACTGTCCTCACTTTCACTTTGCTCTCCCATCACCGATGCTACTATCTGTTCATTGGACATTTATTTCCTGCCCCTCTGCTGCTTGATTTTATAGGTGCTAATGCTACTCAAAGTGTTGTCTACCAGAATGAGAATGGCAAATGGGTGACTGACCTAGCCTACTACGCCTCTTTTGAAAAGGAGACAAATATGCCCGACGACGTTGCAGACCAGTTGCAGTCTGAGGAATTTGTTGGTGGTGGTAAGTACTGGTGGATGAGTGCTTAAAACATTATTCCTTTTTGCCATAGTCTAAATGTTGACTTGTTCTTCAGGTCAGGCAATGGAAAAGATTATTGAGGATCAGGAGGAATTTGAGAAAGACCACCAGTTCATGCAGGCGAGAATTGCTACCTTTTCTGATTTTAGTCTTTAAACTTGTAACAGAATTAGCCTCTTTTCTGAGAGTGTGTGTGACAGTTTTAAATGCAGTGCTGATGCATGTATGAAGTTACAGTGTTACTATTTCCACTAATAGGAGGAGCAGATAGAAGCAGTCAATAAAAGTGGGCTTCTTGGTGACACGTCTTGGAAGCTTCCCTCTAGTGGCCAAATTCTGATGAAAGCCTCCCAGGTCTCGACTGAGTTTGAGAAGGGGAATCAAAGTTACTTGTGCATTTCGCTTGGGGAATTTTTTCAGCAGCGATCTGAAGCTTTGGGCTGTTTAGGGGGCAGCGAAGACGACATTAAAAGGGTGAGAACTTCTCTAACAAATCACAATAAAACTGCACTGCGACTAGTTATTTACAGTTTTACTCCACAACTGATTATTGAAATATACCATTGGCTTTTCTATGCTGACCAGTTGTTGAGAACTAATCTAAAATGCTTAATTTTTTTCTCAGCCTTCATTTGGTTATGTTATCAACTCTCCAGAGAAGAGGGAGCCCTTTGCTTTGATCCGACCCTCTGATTTCTCTTCAAGAGGAAGCTCTGTTCACAGTGAAACAGTCCAGCTTAGTGAAGCGGATGAGACCCTGAATCCAGGTACGAGTATTTCTGTTGATTTGTCCTTAAGGGTCTTGGACCAAGGCTTTGTGGAAAAGACTAACTTGATTGCTCCTTTGAACCCATAGAGGATTTGGAGAAGACGCTTGAACCTACGCCTGCTGAGCAGTCAGAAAGGGGTCAGGCACACTCAAAAGACGTCCAGGTAAGACATTTACTTCAAGGCACATTTATGTAGTACATTTAAATAGTCTGTTTAAATATATTTGGAGTGTATGTAAACATTAGACAGAGTATAGAGTATGTAGATCGATCATATACTCAACAAATATATAAGCGCAACACTTTTGTTTTTGCTGCCATTTTTCATGAGCTGAACTCAAAGATCTAAAACTTATTCTATGCACACAAAAGGCCTAAATCTCTCAAATATTGTTCACAAATCTGTTTAAATCTGTGTTAGCTAGCACTTCTCCTTTGCTGAGATAATCCATCCACCGCACAGGTGTGGCATATCAAGATGCTGATTAGACAGCATGAATATTGCACAGGTGTTCGTTAGGCCGGCCACAATAAAAGGCCACTCTAAAATGTGCAGTTTTATCACACAGCCAATGCCACAGAGGTTTTGAGGGAGCGTGCAATTGGCATGCTGACTGCAGGAATGTCCACCAGAGATGTTGCCCGTGAACTGAATGGTCATTTCTTTAACGTAAGCCGTCTCCAAAGGTATATCAGAGAATTTGGCAGTACATCCAACCGGCCTCACAACGGCAGACCACGTGTAACCACACCACACCAGCCCAGAACCCAGAGTTTGAGTGGGCAAATGCTCACATTCGATGGCGTCCGGCACTTTGGAGAGGTCTTCGCTTCATGGGAGATGTGTTGCACTGCGCGAGGCAAATGTTGTTCACACCAGACACTGCCTGGTTTTCTGACCCCCTGGACCCCACAGTTAAACTGCACATTTGCAAGTGGCCGTTTATTGTGGCCAGCCTAAGGCAAACCTGTGCAATATTCATGTTGTCTAATCAGCATCCTGATATGCCACACCTGTCAGGTGGATGGATTATCTCAGCAAAGGAGAAGTGCTCAATAACACAGATTTGCAAACAATGCTTGAGAGAAATTGGCCTTTTGTGTGCATGGAAATAGTTTTAGATCTTTGATTTCAGCTTATGAAAAATGGGAGCAAAAATAAAAAGAATGCTGCGTTTATATTTTAAACAGACAGTATAGAGCATGTCGATAGAATATTTTTGGAGTGTATGTAAACTTTGTTTTTTTTGTTTTTTTTTTCTTCCCCCACCCCTTCCACAAATACCTCCATTTTTGCAATAGATTTCACCTGTGAGTTCAGTGAATCCAAAGGAGAATTCCAGTCAAAGTTCTAATTCAAACTCCAGTGGAAATTTAACACTTAGTATCAGCACAATTGCCTCAGCTATTGCAGATGCTTCAATCAGCTCAGACCCTTCACAGCTTGCTGCAATGATTATGGAGTTATCGAAAAAGAGGCAGTCCAAAAGCCGAACGACTGGTCAGCTCGTTCAGACCCCGAATACTGAGAAACTGTCTGAGCAGGATGACCTTCAAAAAACCTTATCTGTGGGTGACCTAAGTGCTCTTGACATGGAGAAGTACCTGAAGAAGGCAGAAGTGTCTAGCAGCGATAGTGAAGCTTCCAGCTCCCAGTCTTGTCTTGACATTCTCAGCTTAGCTGACAGTCTGGCTAATGCTTGCAGGTCTACAGACAAACAGACTCCTCCGTTATCAAATAGCATCAGTCATCATGCAGAAGAAAATTCAAACTCTGTAGAAAAGAAAAATCAGGGTTTACCGAATAGCACACCTAAACAATCAGTAGAAGTCGTGTCAGAAGTTAAGAGGTCCGATACAAAAAGAAGTTCTATTCCACGACTGAAAACTAGCTGCATTCCAACAGCCACAACTCACCCAGCCAGGAGATCTGCAGGTTCTGGGCAGTCACTGACACCATCAACTCTAAAACCTAAACCTGTGCAAGACAAATCAGAAAGAAGCAAAAGTGACTGTAACATACCAACACCTGCAAGAAACCGGAGTGGTGCAGAGTCCAGGGCCAAAATAAGCACAACTCAAACACAGACGTCTGGAATATGTCACACACTAAAAAGTAACAACTCAAAATCAGATTCATTGGCTGCCTCCAAAAACTTTGTGTTTCAAAATGGGGGCGGTTCAGAATTGCCTTCAGTAAGGAGCTCGCCACACACCCCTCGAAGCAAAACCTATAGAAAACAGAGAGAGACATCCTGCTTAAACGAGGCACCATCAGTTAAGAGTCCAAGAGACCCTCAGTCTGGTTCAAAAGAGAAGCAGACACATGCTGGACAGAGTTCCTCTTCAACCACTGATGCAAAATTTGGTAAGTTTCTCTGTGGTTTACGTTGAAATTAATATGAAGTAGCATATTATTGTTGGATATATGTTTTTTACATATGTGACTGGCAAAATCACGTTGACCAAAAATTCAAAATTGAGTTAGCCATAACATTTAAAAGAGGAGACTTAAATAAAACAAATTTGGTGGTAATATCATGAAAATTGACCAAGTTATGGCAAAATGAAGTTTGTGATAAGACGCCTATAAATTCCACAGAAAAGGAGAAAACCGCGTGTAAAGTTTATGGCTCAATTCTCATGGAACTGCCTTCAAAAGTCCTTAGCAACCAATGAGTTACATCCCTGCTATTGACTCCAAACTTGGCAGAGGCATTTGTTACATCATTGGCAATAATCTAAACATATATTTAATATTCATATATTTAAATAGATTTCCTGTTTTGAATTGTTCCACTAGAATCACGTGTTCCCACTCATTCTGTTTTCCCCTTTCTCAACCCTGACTGTATCGCAAACTTGTGCACATGGTGGGGTTTCCTGAAGATACATTTGCAAATTTAAATGCTCACCTGCTTCCTTTATGGCCTCTCATACATCCAGTACACCTTTGCTTTTGTGTAATGTGATGGAATCAAAGCATTCGATTCAGCAAAATACACTATGAAGGTAACAACACGAGTGCACTGCGCGATTTGCGTCATACAACTTTCTTTCGTATGCCATTGGCTGAAAATTTACGTGACGTCACTGTAGATTCCAAAACATAGAAAGAGGGGTTTCCCCGAAGAAGCCCAGGCAAAATGAGTTCAATTTAGAGTATTTTTCTCAAGGTAAGCGGTGGTTGTCTTCTACAAAAGGCTGTTTTTTGTGCATTTAAGCATTCAGTTACCTTGTTATGGCTTTGGCAGGTGAAAATATAGTTTGTTTCCTACTAAAATTCACCCAAAAAAAAAAAATCAATAAAATTACACTGTTTCACATAAATCGGCCTATATCTAGAAACCACTACTTGCGACTTCCGATTCATTTTGCTAGATCGGGTCACATATCATGCTCAGTATATAGCACGAATAGCATGATATTAAAATAAACGCTAAAAAAAAAAAAGTCTATCCACTGCTAACTCTTTCAGTTTGTTTGAGCTATAAAAGAGATTTAAAGAGTAACACTTAACTTTGCCTGCCATATCTGTTATCTACTATCTTCTGGCTGTGTACTCTTTGTATTGTGTGCGTGTATGTGTGTGTTAAATATGTGCCATATTCTGAGTTTTCTTTGGTGAAAGAGGCAGAGATGTGTGTAAGTGTCTGCTCACTGGTATTTCCCCCTTATTGCCAGTGTTTTTTCATGTGGCTTTAATTCTCAAGGGATCTCTCTCTCTCTCTCATATGCACACACAGTTAAATAGTTTTTGCAGTGTAAATTAAGTCACTCATGAGTATTTGCCTGTGCTCTGTAACTCAATAGCACCACCGACTGGAGGGTAAAATGTCAGACAGAGCTCCATCTTAATAGTTCATGAATAATCCCTACAGGTCATTCAGGATTTTTTACTCCAATAGGCTTCACTGACTGAGCACTGAGGTCTCTCCGTGCCACCCTGCAGGCATAACTGATGATGTTTGTGCAGATACTATGGCTTTATTTGAATTGTGTTCATTGTACACATTCGGTAGTTGTAATAAATATATAAAACAGATGTATCTTATATGATGCAGTATGTATATGACTTAATATATAAAATACATGATGGATTGTTTTGTTTGTTAGCTGGCTGCTCGGGAAGCTAAGGTGCGTGAGCTGGAGGAGGCTCTGTCTCGTGAGAGAGATCTGATGCGCCGGCGGTTGGAGGAGAAGGAGAAGGAAATGGCGGACATGCGCCAACGCATGCAGCAGCAGCTGGATGAATACCAGGAGCTGCTTGACATCAAGCTGGCCTTGGACATGGAGATCAGTGCTTATCGGAAACTGCTGGAAGGCGAAGAAGAGAGGTAAGAAACAAATGACGGATGTAACAGGCATGCTTGCACTGAACCCAAGTCCTGCAGCTCAGCTCAATTTTTTACAAGGTTTCAGTGGCAGATTATCTTTAACTAATCTCTCTCTCTCTCTCTCTCTCCCTCTCTCTTTCTCTCTCCCTCTCTAGGCTGCGTCTATCTCCCAGTCCTCCTCCTACTCGTGTGATATCAGTCACACGTACCTCAGGTTCTGGGACACACGCTCAGGCTCGCTTGGCTCAGAGCAGCAGCAGCTCTCGCACTGCATCTGGCAGCGCTAAAAAACGGCGCATCAATGACACAGACAGTGAAGCATCCAGTGTGACTGGTGGGACAGTGACCCGCACTCGCATTTCCCAGCAGGCCTCAGCCAGTGGCCGGGTCACTGTGGACGAAGTGGACCTGGAGGGAAAATATGTTCGTCTTAGCAACAAATCTGACCAGGTAGGAGGAAAATGGCCATGGGAATGTGGTGTGATCATGTCAGAATCAAGTCACACTTCTGACTCCGAATGCATTTAAAGCAAGGCTATAATCCGTGATCTGATAAGAATGAAAAGAAAGAATGAATGAACTATGATTGTTATTTTATAGGTCTAGAAGTTTTTCAAGACGTTTTAAGTAGGGTGTTTCTGTGCACATAACCTTTGAACGCTATCCAATAATTACAGGCATGTTTGAAATGCACTTTTATTTTATCATCATGTAGATATGACATTCTTTTCTTTTCACCTGGTTTACTTATTATGCATAATATAATGCATAACCTTATGCTTTCCATGCAACAATATAATCACTCACACAGTATGCTCACTATAATCTCTCCTGCCCTTTTTTCTCCCTCCACTCAGGACCAGTTGCTGGGCCATTGGCAGGTGAAGAGACAAGTGGGTACTGGTACTCCCATCATCTACAAGTTCCCACCTAAGTTCACCCTTAAAGCAGGCCAGACTGTTACAGTGAGTTAACTATGTTCTACACAGTGCTAGCGAATTCTCAGAGTTGTGAACAAGTTGCCAAGTGTAAATCAAATCTGAAATATTATATACTAAATTCCAAGTCAAAGTTGAGCCTTTTTTTTGCCGAACCCCCTCCGCCCACCAAGGATTTTGACAGCAGAGCGGTACAACGAGAGACTTGAACTATATACTGTGTAAAGCCATTTTCTACATTTGTTGTAAATTGTACATTTCTTCGTAAGATTTTCCAGATCATTATGTTTACTTACTCTCTCTCAAAAAAGAGCACTAATAGTAGAGTGCATATAGGTCTACTCAATGTGTGGCACATCTGTTTATTGCTCACAGGAATGTGATGAAGTGTTGCTATGTCTGGGAAAGCTTCAGGTTTGAATGGTCTAGACATGCAGTAACCTCCACCACACCTAGTAATCGGTGTCTGTGAAGTTTTAAAGTCCCTTATCAGAACGTGATAATTCTTCTGATAAGCACATAACTATTGAGGCTTAAAGAGATAGCTGAGAGTGGTATGAGACCCCTCTCCTGTTTTCCAAAGAAAAGTAAAAAAATAAAAGTAAATCTCTGGAGAAGTGACAGTTTGTCACATTAATTTTACTGCATATTTCTAATTTAGGAATACTATTACTACATTCTCAATCTGAGACTATCCACATACTTTATGTGACATGTACCGATATAGTCTGACCATAAATTACTCATGTGAATGGAACTCATGCTTTCACTGTTTGGCTCTGGGTTGATAGATCTGGGCTGCAGCAGCTGGTGGGACCCACAATCCTCCCTCTGACCTGGTGTGGAAGACCCAGAACTCCTGGGGAAGTGGAGATCTCTTCCAGACTACACTGATTAATGCCAATGGAGAGGTGCGGCATGAACCAATCCCATACAAACACCAACCCCCCATAAAAAACAACACAGTGTAGACGCAATTTACATTACCAATTC
This sequence comes from Porochilus rendahli, assembly GCA_039654305.1. Lineage (NCBI taxonomy): Eukaryota > Metazoa > Chordata > Actinopteri > Siluriformes > Plotosidae > Porochilus > Porochilus rendahli. The sequence goes on from JBCNYG010000001.1 coordinate 22,653,059, forward strand.
TTTTAAAATGGATTTTGCTCATTTAATTCTCTTTCTAGGAGATGGCAATGAGGAAAGTTACACGCACCCTGTTCCAGGAAGAAGAAGATGAGGAAATGGTATGTAGTAATTTATATCAGCATATTTCTTCAATTTTTTTTAGTCCTAACCATCTGAAAAACAAATGGATCTCTTAGTTATATTTAAATAGAATCGTGGCTAATAGTGCACATCATATCAGTGCTGAGAAACAGTCATAACCTCTTGAATTACTTGAGGACTGTATGGCTACAGCATGGAGACTCCACTCTCATGGTGCTCGTCTCATGACGTAGGCGTGTACAACGGCAAGTTTACAGCGTCAAAAATCCAAATTCATGATTATAGGAATATACATTTAGGTGGATAGGAACATGTATTTAGTTAAAAATAATTCTATTATTATTTTTAATACTGAAGAGGTATTATAACATGATTTATATGTTTATATATTTTCAGATTATGTTATGGATAAGGGGTATTATTTCTAGAAATGGTATTTTAAGAGTTAAATATTTACAATATTTACTATAATAAAGCTTGTTGAATAACCTCTTCATAACTGAATTTGTGTCTTTGAATTTTGTTCTATAGTTTTCTATCCACATAGAGGAGACAATATATTGAAGTTTTGGTTCATCTTTCAGTGAACTTCGAGAATCACTTAAGTATCTCAAGGCGGAGCAGTGCGTCCTCTTTTTTTGGAAAGCAGAATATGATCAACCTTCTTTATCCTTCTCTCCTTAGGATAAGCACTTGTCATAATTTTCCTGTCATGTGTGAAGTGAATGCGTCACATATCGTGACCTTTCTTTTTCTTTCTTTCTTTATTCTTACACACAGACACGGAAAATTAACTTACTATTAACAATATAACAGGCAAAATGATGGTCAATTAATATTATAGCTGGCACAACTGGCTGCAAAATCCAGGGTTGGGGATCTGAATATATATACCCCACAGCTCTCCCAACCTTCCACGTCCAGCATAACCTGTGCGTATGACGATAACAAAACAAAGGCATATTCCTGAGCATGATGTTAAGATTTTTTTGTTGCAGACAGTCATTTTACTTAGCAACAAGTGAATTCCAATAAAAGCACAGTTTGAATACCTAGCTTAGCTTCAGTTGCATTTAGCACAGTTTTCAAGAGTACATGTTGTAGAATTTTGGACCTGCTGGAGAACTTGCTCCAAGTCGCAACATCTGCATACCATATCATGGGATTATTAAATTGGACTTTGCAATTTATGTGAGAAATTTATGTGCTGAGATGTTGAATGTCTGCATCTATGAAAAGCATCATTTTACTCACTGTCAAGCCACTGAATGTGTGCGCTTCCTAAAAGACCTATCTGAGACAGTGCCTCTGAACGAGGAGCACACTAGGGCCAAGGTCAGCAGTGCTGCATAAGCATCATGGAGGACCACCTCGAGAAGCATGTCCTCCAGACAAGTTCTTTGCATCTGAAAAGGATAAAGATGAATGTCAAAATACTTTAAGTTGATATTTATATGTGCAAATATGCTCATTTAAAATTAAATTAATTCCTTCTTTGAACAACTCTATTATTAAAAAAAAAGGTAAATGCTGTTTCTTTAAATTAAGATGTGTGTGTTAACCCACGGGACACCTTATGTTTCAAATATAATGTTCAAGCTGTCCGGATGGTTAAAATGATCAGTTTAACAGTTCAAATACATACATATATTTATTTATTTTTTTTATTCTCTTTGGGAATTTACCTGTAATGCCGCCATCTCCTTTGTCTTATTATCCTCTCCTCTCGGTTTGATTTATTGGCATCATTTTAAGAGCATCATTTAGTGATGTTTGCTCCTGTAGACTTGTTGTTGTATACGCCCATGCCATGAGACGAGCACCATGAGAGTGGAGTCTCCAGGCTGCAGCCATACCTGTCTCCTTTACTTACCTTCGTCTTATATTTCAGCAACTTTGAAAATTCTCTTATTTCATGGTTGTGTATCTCATGTAGGCTGCTCACAGTACATGTGGTGATGGAGAGTATAATCTGCGTAGCCGCACGGTGATTTGTGGCTCGTGTGGTCAGCCATCAGACAGGAATGCTGGCAGTTGTGTGTCAGCGACCTCTGGAGTGTCCACTGCCTCTCGCTCTTTCACCAGTGGAGGAGGAGGACTTCCTGAGGGCCTAATCACTCACTCCCACTTTATTATGGGCAACAACAAGCCTAGACAGGTACAGTATATTGACAAAATGTCTCATAATAAAGTAAAGCAGTAAATAAAAGTGCAAATTAATAAATATTTTAATAAAGTTATAAATGTATAAATACACACACACACTTTGTTTTAGTCTAACCTAATAGACCTTTTTGCAGACAGCCCTAAATCCCAAGCCCGCCATACAGAGCTGCCAGAGACTGACAAGCAAAACAATGTACACAGTGCCTGTATTTTAGCATGGATTACACAGCAACCACCAACAAAATGCTGCATTTAATACCATAATAATATAGTTTACTTTACTGTTGTAATATTTAACCTATGGATTACCCTGATTTTATTTGTTGTATTTATTAATAACTTTTCAATATTTTGATGAGAAATGTTTGTTCCTCATCAAACCTAACTGGTTTATATTAAATACCTGGGGGAAAATCTCAGCAATGTCCAGGGTATGCCCTGAAGCAAGCTGCTGGTTACTTTCTGAAAGAAAGGTGGAGATGGACTCAGAACCTCTGTGTTTACAGCTCGTGAACTGTGCACCCTGGTGGTCTTAAAAACAATCAGTACGCCCGTATGAATGAACAACCTGTTTTAATCCTCTAAAGCCATTTAAACAGACATTGATCTCTAACTACAAAACAGAAATTATCTTAGATCTGCATGTTCTGTAGAATAGCACCTTAGTGGTGCACATTTGCGCAGTTGAAGTATAAGGTGAGAGGAAGGGTCTCGTGCGGTAAACGCTATATGTTTGTGTTCATTCATTCACATGGCTACCAGAGAACATTCTACACTACTTGTACAACATGGCAGTTATCGATTTATGAGCCATCAGTACGATCAGTCACTGCATCTGTATAGCTACAATCTCATCATTTTGTTCTAAAGTCAAAGCCACCATAAGACTTGGTAATGTATACATAGCTGCTGGTACATGCACAATTATTTTCTTTGCAACTGAAGCTGAAAGCATATTAGATATACATATGCATTATTTTTTTTTACTTGCTTACCTTGGAGCAAACAGCCTTATGTTTGTTGATGTATTCATTCAGTTGGATTTTAAAAAGTGCATAGTTTAAATTCATTGTATACATGCACTCTAGTCTTTTACGATACCTTTCATCAGAATTGCATTTTATCCATTTAACATACTATTTTAGCAGTAGCAGTATATATTTAATATTTTTATAGTAAATAATTATGCAAATATTATGTTTGGACTTTCTTTACAATATAATAGCTTAAATTGTAGCAAAACCATATGATTTATTCAAATGCCAACATGTTTGCTGTACAAGTATGTTTAAAAACATTTTTTAAATAAACATCAATCCTTTTTTGTTTTGTTGACATTAAGTAATGTTTTATTAGTAATAAATGCTACTTGTTAACCAAAGGTGAGGCCAGCTTTGATGATTAAGGCATCAAGGCGGAGATTTGGAATTTCTCTGTACTGACCGATCCAAAAAAAAAGGAACGTCTGAAAGGAATGCCAACGTCTGAACCTTGCAACAGTGATTTAGCTTTGTATACTTTTTCATCCGTTCGAATTAATTTCACCAAGAGTAAGGTTAGAGCTGATTTATTTTTTTGATTATGGAACAAAAAATATATAGATATGTTTGACTTCATTTTTAGACTTTATGGTTTGACTGGCGGGCTAAGAAAAAAGTTATTGGCCGGTCTGTAGGGGAAAATTGTGGATCGTTCAGCCGCCAGTTAGATTGTGGGTACTTTTGTTACCATATTATACATTTTAAAGGTTTTTAAATCCTGAAAAAATAATGTTGGCCACTCTGCTGTAGTTTTTTCACTATAGTAGTAAATATTCCTCTCTTCTCTCTCTGTTTCTCCGCAGGGAGGACCTAAACCCGAAAACTGCTCCATCATGTAGTTCCAGGAACAGCCATGATGTCTACCCAGTTCAGCAAGATTAGTTATTTGTGCAAACTGGGAAACTTCCTTTCTTTTTCTAATGTGGTCATCTTTATGTTTATTTTTCAGACTATATACATAATTCTTGTTTTCTATGTAATAATCTGCAGGGGAATTAAAAAGCTTTTGTGTTGCTGACTGTTTGCATGCAGCTTGGGTGCTATATAGGGTTTGTATATACAGTACTGTAACACTAGTCTTTGCATGTGGGCTAGCCTGCTGCTTTCCTACAAATATATTCAGGGAGAGAAGTCAGCACATCACTTCACACTTATCCAAAGAACAGGACCCATCTTCAGCTGTCCTATAAAATGCTGTCACAACACAACACGCACATCTTGGTACTCCTGTCAGTAAATTTACTTTCATAGAGCCAGGAGTGTCTTTGGATGTACTGTAAGGAAAAGTTTTTTTTTTTTTTTTTTTTTTTACTTTTAGCAGATGGATGAATAATCCAAAGAAAAGTATTAAACACTAACTCATGTTAGAAATCACATTTTGGAATGTCTTAAAAGGAAAGTTATAGGACCATATCACCTTATTTAAGAATCTATTTTGTGCCTTTATACAAGTATATAGTTGTAGATTTATGCATCTCATTAGCACTGTGTGCCAGTGTTCTTATTCTCTGCCTCTTATGGAAAGGCAATGGGAAGTGTTTGAATTAGAGAGATATATGCTAAATGTAAGTTTCTAAGTAGTCATAATTGACATAAAATGTATACTTTGAGCATTTAAATATTGAACATCTATGCAATTGTTTGTCGATAGCAATTGTAGATAATGCATTTAGGTACAAGATAGCAAAGAATATTATACAATTTGAAATTCTTTTGAAGTTGTAACATTCATTGGTTGTAACCTAAGACATGGAGCACAAGAATGTGTGTAAATAATAGGTACCAGTGACTTTGTGTACTTTAAAATGTGTACGTAAATGTTTCATTGAAAGTGAAAAGACAGGGAGTTAAATATGATGAGTCCTGCCATATTTTTATAAGGACAATTGACTTGAAATGTATACAATGGAGTGTTTATGGATGTAAATTGTTTTGTTTCCTCACACTAGGCAGCTGGAAGTGTTGAATTTGTTGTTGTCACTCCTCTCTCTTGACGCAGCTATTACCTTAATGACACACGTCCACTCCTTCACCTCTGTGTAGCCCTTTTATGTACAGATTTGGCCCTGAGTTCCTGAAGACCTGCTTATACAGTGTGTGTGGCCATTTGGAGAACTGGATGGAACATGAACCCAGGGCACCCCAGGAACCTTCTCTGTATTTAAATTGGGGTTGGATTGAACACTGCTTGCTTGCCAAAGTACCAGACGCTTTTCCTTCCTCATGTTATTGTGCTCAAAAGTGCTAGTGCTAGAATGTCGTGGATTCTGGTCTGTTTTTTTTTTTTTTTTGCCCTCCACTTTAACAAGTGAAATTGAAGACAATTGAAAGTACCACTGTTGAAATGACAGTAAATATGTAGGTGAATTTTTTTTGATAGATTAATACCTTACTAATGATCACTCATGTAATTATTGGTTTAATGTGTATGTGGTGGGATATTGCAGTTCAAAAACATGGAAGGAAAATCTCCCCTATCTTCATAATATTTTGATCTTGAACAGAAGTATTCTGTAATTGGTGACTTTATTTCCCTTTTTTTGTGGCCTTGCAGCTTTTTTGAGCAATTTTTTGATTTTTTTTATGATTGTTATTGTGTTCTGCATATAAATGAATCATAACGTAGAATATGTATGCGCAATCAGTGCCTTGAATTCTTTCATTAAAAAAAACCCAAAATGCTTTATGGGTGTATGTGGGTGTTAAGGTGAAACCTTTTCACATTTAGAGATCATGGGCTTATGCTGTATGTGTTTAAATAAACAAGCATTTACACAAATAGGGCCCAACTCACAACAGGAATGTTAAGTCATGTCATGTTGGTGATGAGGCGGAAATTGTTGCGGCACTACACTTTATCCTGTGCTTAAGTGGTGACAGTAATTAGCTCACTGTGAGGATGAAGTCTGGTTAGAGCATTACCAAAAATTTGATTTGTCTTTGTTCTCTTGTACAAGTGCAGGCAGAACTAGTCGAGTCCATTAGGCTGAAGGTCACTTTACCCATACAGGGTACCTTATATCCATATCATCTGTGAATATTCTTTACCTGGACTGCTAAATTGTGATGTAACTCCATATTGCTGTGCGTGACAAAGGTTTGCCAAAGTAATCCCAACCCAATGTGATCATCTACAGATGAATAACGGTTCTTGATCCAGCTTGGTGGACAATGTATGTGCAATGTAATTATTCTTTACTTTTCATTTAAATATGGATGGATTTAAATATGGAAATTGGTGAAATCTGATCTACATCTGATTTGTGAAATGAAACTCGTTGGGGATGGATAGACAAATTGCACACAGACAGAAATGCATAAAAATCTCCTCCAGTTTATTTACAGTATGTACATTTCTTGAAGGATTACATTCAACTGACACTGAAAGCTGATTCTACAAGTGTAAATATGGTGCATAATGTACAACCTTCCAAAAACGTTTTTTTATGAAGCTGTAACGATAATTTAATATTTACCTCATCATATATCTACTCTCTCTGAGAATGCCCAGTTCCCAAATTACACGAAATCATAACTCAGTATTAAAATGAAAAGCGTTTTACAAGTTCATGCGTAACAAATGCATTCAATGTCCACCAGATGGCAGTGTTGTGCTGCTGCAGAAGGTTCTTGAACCAGTTCATTTAACCCGAATGTTGATCTTTATATGAAGGTGGGGTCGACTATTTATCACCAATGAGCTGATAGCATTTATCCCAATGATTAGAATCAGCATACGCAATTAAGAAAACTCTTCTTATTTTTTATGCACATGTGACACAACCAGTAAAAATTAACCCACGCTTGTGTAATTTGGCCCAGTGTCCTGCCCACAGTGTTACTGGATTGATTGAGATGCGGATGATGCATTGAGTAAAACCAACCAACTATTCTGGTAATGTGGATAAAATAAAACCAGTTGGTTTTTTTTAACATCTCTGAGAAACGAGAGCTGTATGAAGTATCACCATTAACACTTTGTGATGATAGTGTTCAAGAAATAAAATAATCCTTTAGATTTCTCTGACAGCCGAACTGGAGAAATGGCTTTAAAACTAACAGACACTTAGGAAGAATCAATAATAAAGGTGTCAGTAATGCAACATTGTGGATACCAACTGCAGTAAAACCTCGAACAAGAAGATAATAATGATCATGTAGAAAAAAGAGGAAGAAAAAGAAGTAGGAGAAGGAGAAGAGGCACCTGCAATAGCTTTGATGATGAGAGGAAAGGTACCTTTGAGGGTTGAGTAACGTAGTATCCTGTTATATAGTTTTGCGCACTCACTCTTGTACACACACTTTAAGATAACGGCTATCATCAGTTGTACCTTCTGCACAAATATTTTTCTTAATTTCTTAATTTTTTAAATATATAATATTTTAATATTAAACATTATGGTCATTTATGTATGCTGTAAGAATAAATTTTTTGTACATTTTCAAACTACAGCATCGAATAAAAAATGAATTTCGACCCCAAATATCGGTTATGAGTATGATTGTGTTCTTGATTAGAATCAGGACGTAACTATACCTGGTATTGGGATGTATCGGCCCAGAAACACTTTGCAGATCCAGTCTTCATTTTGCAGATGCTATACAGTCGGGTAAGTGTGTTCCTTAATTAACCTTGTCTGTGCAAGGGCAGTTTTTTTCCTTCTGTACTTTGTAAGAAAAGCGGTAAAATTGGCAGTGGCCAATCAATGTCATGCACTGCGTATTAACTCATGCAAGTGTCTTGAGACTGTGATTAATTGGCCTGTCGGAGTGGCGAGGGTGATGGAGGCCTGCGAACTGGTGGCAGGTCATAATGTCCCGGTATGTGACTGTTGACTGGCAGGTCGTAATGGCTCTGGGGATCCTGTTCCGGGACGTTTCCAAGAGGACATTGCTCTGGAAAAAAATGGGACATGGAACATTTCAGAGTCCAAACCAAATAAGAACATTTCTTGCTGCTGCCTCATAAAACACTCTAGCTTACCGAAAAGCCAAAAATGTCTCATACTGCAAATAACTATGCCGTTTATGGTAACCAACAAAATGAGCACAATTAATTTAAACATGCGTTATGAAACATGGCATCCAAAAGCTCTGAAGTCGACTATTATTGTATTGTGTTTGAAGAGTTGCTCACACTGTAATTTTTGCAACAGTATCTCTTAGCTAAAGTTAGAATGCTTAAGTTTAAAAAGCTCTAGACAGCTAACTCAGCAAAACATGAAACTAGTTATTCAGGCAGATGTTGCAGCAGTTCTTCTAGCACACACCCCTGCTATTGTTGCCTTTTACCCCCTCTTTGTACTCATATGACCTCTCCAGCTTCTTGAGCCTTTCCAACTTCTCGAATTTCCTGCTTAATCTCGGACTTAAACACACTAAAACAAAGGGCTAAAACACACTCCTATGGACTAAGCAGTAGGAAGAATTAATTCACACCTTCTGGTGTAAATTGTTACTGAAAAATGGGATCAAGGAGTGGAGGATATTTTCCTCTTAAATTTAATTTGAGTGAATGTTCCAGCTTTAATACTGCTTCCAGCTCCAGTATTAATGATAAATGGCTGTAATTCATATCTTTGGATGATAGTGTTGGAGGAATTTGTGGTTCACACAATCAGCTGTCCTCTTACATGAACTCCTCTTGGCTTCCTTCTGTCAGGATGAAATTCTCGAAGACAAATAAGGTTCAGTGAGAGTTACCTCTATAGGAGAAACTAGTAGAAGGAAGGACTGGATGCCGGAGCTCTGTGTACGATCTCTCAGGAGGCACAGCAGGTTTCATTTCCATGTAGCTGCACTCCGGAGGGCATGGCGGAAGACCAGGCAGGTCTTTAATGGTGGCATATGGATTTTCACTGTTTAAAGAGCTGCTGCTCACAGCAATGCAGGAGTCTTTCAATTCTGAGATCAGATTAAAGACATGAAAAAGACAAAGCAAAATATAGTGCACCCTGTCCTTAACACAGGAACAAACATACTAGACTGAGTGATATTGTAAACGGCACTTACGCTTGTTGTAGTATTTTCCAAGACTGGCACTGTAGCTATAACTACGGTCAATTCCAAATGCTCCTGTGAATCACAAATTAGGATTTTAAATAATTTCACAACACAAATCATACATTAGGGGGTAAACAGTAAACAGGTTTCATTGATAAAAGGGGCAGCCATGGCCCTGTGGTTAGAGAAGCAGGTTTGGGACCTAAAGGTCGCTGGTTCAATTCTCGAACCAGCAGGAAAAATGTGTGGCGTTGAGGGAGTGAGCTGCACCTTCCCTTCCTTCACCTTCATGGATGAAGTGCCCTTGAGCAAGGTGCCTAACCCCCAACTGCGCTCTGGGTACTGCAATGTGTGGCAGCCCACTGCTCAGTGTGTGTGTGTGTGTTCACTTCGGATGGGTTAAATGCAGAGCCAAAATTTCCCTTGCAGGAATAATAAAGTTTATCAAGTCAAAAATTAAT
>JBCNYG010000001.1:22690626-22708126 GCA_039654305.1 Porochilus rendahli
TCCACCTCCTAACAACATCCTCAGTCGAGGTGAGCAGCTTCCCACTTCCACTACAAATAGTGTTTGTGTCATCCTGAGGCACCGGACAGTGGTCCAGAACCTTTGAGGCCAACCACGGCTAGAGCACGTTTGGCCTATTGGTACCTGTCCACTGCCTCGGGAGTCCCACAGGCTAAAAGGATGTGATGGGACTCCTTCAGCTGGACAGCCCCCTCACTGCAGGTGTCCACCATCTGGTTTGGGGGTTGCCCCCATGACAGGCACTGATGACCTTCTGGCTACAACTCTGTGTCTGCTGCCTCAAATAATGGAGACACAGAACATTGCCCATTCGTACTCTATGTTCCCAGCCTCCATGGGGATGAGGTGGTAGCTCTGCCGGAGGTGTGAGTCATACTGAGGTCCTAGGGCCTAATACAGAGCATAGTTTGCTGTAGCCCCACCACTGGATAGTTCCAGTACCAAAAATAATAAATAACTAAGTAGCAACACAATTACCACTAAAATAAATAAATAAAAAAACATAACATTCAAATACATACAATAAATGCCATGCACCAAATTAACTTTTTAGACCAGTAAAATCGCCATGAACTTGACAACATACCCCACCCAGCACCCGGAAAACCCCTCTATTTACCACTCTTGTACAGTCCCTCTGTTTCCCCAACGAGACCAGGAAGTTTGGAATGCTGGTGAGGGAGTTGAAGATAGAGTTGTAATTATAAATGTTTGAACCATTAAATGAAGTCTTTAAAATAGCCAGTGTGCATTATTTCACATCTTGATACTAGACAATTAATTTTACAGATGAGGAGTGGAACCGACAATGCATCTTAGCTTAATATTTTGAATAAACGATATTCGCTATCTATAAAATGTTGGTAGGCCTTTCTCTGTGCTCTAAATAGCCAAGTTGGGCACGGTGTAATTAATCAATGTCAAGTGGTGGTTAATGACACTGTGAAAGATAAATCAGTACAGACGGCTGTGGCAATGAAGACAGCAGTGGTTTAAAAATGCCGGCAAATGGCTGCCTGTATGCTGCATTCGCGTAAATGTGAGTGGGTCTGAATGAGCATCATGGCTTACTTCACGACATCATGTTCCAAAAGCCAGAGTCAGTAGCCGAGGACCAGTCCAGCAGAACCCATGCCTTCGGTTGCCACTCAACCCCTATAGCCCCACCCGCAGATTTTGGGAGCATGGAGGGCGGACCCATGTCTCCTCTTTGGGCTGGGCCCGGCTGAGCGCTATGGGCAGAAGCCTGACCACCAGGTGCTCGCCTTTGAGCCCCTCCCCTAGGACTGTCAAGGGACACTGTGTCCTAGAATTAATCCTGCTCATAGAGGTCTTCTGAACTGCACTTAGTCTGGACCTTTGCCTAGGACCTGTTTGCCTAGTGTGGGGCTTAATGCCCATGACAACATAGCTCCAAGGATCCTTAGGACAATCAAACCCCTCCACCACAATAAGGTGGCGATTCAAGGAGGGGAGGTGAAATGTCTGTCAAACCAATTACATGTTACATTTATAAATTGCTTCACACATCAGTGGATAAAAACCCTGAAGCTAAGACCAAGTCTCATGATATTTATTACTTCTGGACATGCTCAGTGGACAATTTTCTGACTTCCTTGATTTTAGCCACAGGTGACGTGATGTTTCCGTCAACGTTATGTCATTAATTTAAAGTGTCTTTAAAATTTATTTTGTGGGTAATGTTATTTTTAAATGAACATAATTGTTTTCTTAACAGTCCGTACAAAGTGAGAAGTCTAAAGAAAACAATTATGTTCATTCTTTGCAGAACTGTTTAAATTTTGTGATTTTTTTGTTTAAACTGAATGTTTACGGTCCTTTTCATCACATCAGGACCTTGACAAAGCACCTCCAAAATCTTTCTTACAATTCACTGAGACACTTGATCTTGTTTTCCTGCATACCCTTGATCAGGGCTGGGCAAGGCAGTAGTGGCTCAGTGATTAAGGGGATGGGTTACTGATCCAAAGGTCAGTGGTTGATTCCCTCATCGTTACTGTTGGGGCCTTGATCAAGGTCCTTAAACCTCAATATAAAAAATTATAATTGTAAGTCACTCTGGATAAGTGCGTCTGCCAAATAATGTAAAAGTAAATGATCAGAGACTGATCACTGGATGTTTTTCTCAGGAATGTCTGACAGAACAGAATTCATGATTTTGGCAATTATGGCAAGTCACCCAGACCCTGCAGCAGAAAAACATCCCGACACCATTATATTACCACCACCATGTTGACTGTTGGTAGGATGTTTAATTGGGCAGTGCTCTGTAAACTTTATGCTACATGTAATGGGAAATTTTTTAAATAGAATTTTGCACCATTTATTCTTGAAAAAAAATTCCCAGCAACACATGCACCATTAAAAAAATTAATCTGTCCATGTGCAAACACACTGATGCCTTGCGTAAAGAGAAGAAATTGAAAAACGCAGACAATGTTGCACATGCTTACATTACAAGGCACAAGCCTTGTTTTCTCTATCTACATGGTTACACTGAAAATGTCTACCCTGGACAGAGTTTTGCAAAAGGTTTATTTTGAGTGACCTAAAACAACTGACCTGTGAAATGAAGGTAAAAACAGAAAAAGCCATGTTTTTTAAAATAAATAATATCCATGTACGTTTGGCTAAGTCTTATGGACAGCACTCACCCAGTATGTCCACAGTTGTCATACAGGTATCGAAAGGAGCCTGACACTCCTCTGCATTTCTGTTGCAGTGCTCATTAGAAGGACTGGAACTGCACACATAACACTTCAGAGAATTTACTGTAATAAACATGAAAGGGATAGAATATTAGATAGGAATATTTTTGTGTATTACCTTTGAAGCTCCTGTAAAAATTTTAATTTAGATTATGCTTATTTAAATAAACTTTCAGATACTGTATTTTGCCCATTTTTAGAAAAACCAAGAGTGATGCTAATCAACAGATTTCATACAGTCGTAATACAGTGTGAACTTGTGTTCTATTTGCCAATAATGATGATGACTATAGGAAAGTTACTTTGTGGATAGATGTGTGCCAGCATAACAATTTCTTTGAAACAGTGTCAGGACAAATGTACATTTGTTTTCTCCTGAATGATAAGACTTTCCAATAAGTACTTTGTCCAAGGTCAAAATGAAACATTAAGTTGATTATAGAGGCTAATTTTATGTCATAAAACATTTGTTCTTATAATAACAAAGTTGAACAGTAAGTGAAACTATGCATTTTTCAGCAAATAAAAAGTCAGTACCTGAGCATATAGTTAAGATGAAAACCAGCAGTCCAGAAAGGTTCCCCATGCTTCTCTACCAATATCTACATGTGGTTGCTCAACAGAGAGTAAAAGATTTTCTCCCTTCAGAGAACCACCCAACAGATGTTTCTTCTCATTTTCCTGAATGGCACGAGTTATTCCAGCTCGGACCCCCTCATGATTTTGACCCCACTGCCACAAGAGTACAATAGCTTTCTACAGAACAACTGTAGCTGGTTATTTTAGAGCACACAGAGGACATTGTGTATACAGATGTCAATACACACTGCTCAACTCCCTGAATGACTAACACAGTAAGAGAATTCACAACACATTTTACCCTTTCTATTTACTCACAGGCAGACACTGTGACATCAAACACAAACTAATCTGACTAGAAACAGAATTCAAACTATAGTCGATGCCCATCAGTACCTCTAATTACAGTGTGTGCAATGCACGGCATCCAGTTAAGGGAGTTTTAAATGTTTTCCCCAGACCAGTCTCTTTGAAAAGAGATTATATACTCACCCTTTTATCTGTCTAATAACCACAAAATGCACATTAATATAAAAGAATACATTATTAATCTGAAATACACTAAGACCACACTTTTCATTTATTTATCATGATGTTTTTAGATCAAAATTATGTATACATAATATTTTTAAATCTGAGTACTATTGCAGTTTGATGTAAAACATAATAAAATAACTCAAGTACTGAATTGTGTCTAGCCTTGTATAGGTACAGTACTATTCTGTACATGGCATGATGTTTGTCCTTCGTATGACCAGTGATATTCAGGGTTTTGTGGTCTGGGATTGTGTGACCAGAGATGACTTATCAGGCCAATCTGGGCTTGAAGGAACCTCCCACACATTGGAGTACATGGCATAGATGTCAGTGACAAATCTCTCTCCAATTACACACAGTAGCAGTGTATAAACCACAGCGTTTAGCCAAAACAGACAAAGGGTGCATCTGTTGACTGAGTACTTCAATTTCAACGCTACTGTAAAGCAGACCACATAAAATAGCCTTATAATACTTAACATGGATGCTGTTGAAAAATACTAGACTATTGAGTGATGGACAAATTCTTATGGCCGTGTGGTTTTGGCAACAGCTACCTGGTTCCATTTTGTTCAAGTAATTAATTTTTCAGGTTACGGTAGCAAGTACGAGGCCATATAATAATCCAGTGCTTACAATGGCAGTTGTTCTTGTTCTGTAATTGTTAGTCAGTCAAGTTAATAATTCTTTAAGGAGACAAAATAACACAAAACTCCAGCCTTATTCAGTAGAAGATTTGTCATGCAGTACTGAAATTATATGTGAGCTTCTTCAGAACAGCTTCCTGCTGTACATCAAGGGACTGAAAGTGTATTTTGTCCATGGAGTAAAGCTTCAGTCTTCCATATTTACACTTGCTGCTCTCTATAGCATGCATGAAGCTTGAGCTCTTGCTATCCATAATGCACGTGTTCAGTCCTCATGTGATTTCCCTTTAGGTTTCTTCCTGTGTGATGCATGATCACGACTTCTGGATTTGTTCGCACAGTAAATCCTGGTGAAGACATGATAAGGTAATGATCAGTGATTTAGTATTCAAGTAGAATACGTCACTCACCATCTAAAAGTCATAAATGTATGTGGAAAAATATTTTGCCATTTTCTACTATGTATAGTTCTGAAACATTCAGAATTTTATGATTTTATGTATCACAATTACTTGCTATATCATTGTAAAAAAAATGGCTTTTATGATTCCCTAGTGGGGCTGGGTGCGTAGTGGTTAGGTTGCTGGACTCATCATCAGGAAGTCGTGGGTTCGAATCCCCGTTAGACCCCCACCGTGCCAAGACCCCTGGCAAGGTCTTATGAACAAGTGTGCCTCTGTCCACCCAGCAGTATAAATGGGTGCCAGTAAAAAATACCGGGAAGGTAACCTGCGATGAACTAGCGATCCATCCAGGAGAAGTTGAACTCCCAGTTGCTTCACACTACGGAAACCAGGGATAAGCACTAGCCTGATAAGCCACTAGGCTCAGGTGTAAAAGCCAATGATTGCATGCAGACAGCAGTGCAGGAGTATGGACATTTTGACAGCTGGTATTTGATCACACAATGAACTAATTAGGCTTCTCTCAGGTTCACTAGCACATAGTAACAAAATGATAAAAGAAAAAAATAAAATTCACTCTTTAAGGAAATAACACTTAGCTAGTAAGGTTTATGTAATTTTGGTAAACCAAATGTTCCAAACCACCAGGTTTTTTAAACTGGCTCCTTACCCAAACGGGACTCTGTAGGAAGACTGTACTCAAGACATATTTCATTCATTCATTTTCTGAACCACTCCATCCTATTAGGGTCAGGGGAGTCTTTACCCTATCTCAGCTGACTCTGGGCAAAGGTCCATCACAAGGTCAACACACACACAACCACTCACACTCACACCTAGATGGCAATTTGGAACAGCCAATTAGCCTAATGTGCACTGTGGACTGTGAGAGGAAGCCGAAGTACCCACAGAATTCATCCAAAGTGACTTTTTATTTAAAAAAAGTATCATAGTCAGGACTTGACCAATCAGATCTAACTTTGTAGCTTCTTAGTCGGGGGCACCCTAGCAATATCTCAGCCAACACTTCAAGTTATCAGTGTTATCCAACAGTCAAACTGTTCTATTTTACCATCATTTTTCCAAGTGTTAATATAACCTTGTTACATATACCTGCGCTGATAGAGGTAGATGAGAAAGATCACATCATCTCTGAAACAAGCCAATGGATGTGGTCCAGGAGTAGTTATAATGCCACTGAATATATCACTTATAAAAGTGTTTAACCCCTGAGAGTAGAAGAAGGAGGAGACGAAATAACAATTATTTTAGCATTATGATTAATAAACCTTAAGTTTATCAGGCCTGTATTCTGGTTTCAATGAGGGAAGAACTCACTTTGTAGAGTAACACTGACATTGGGAGTTGGGCAACTGATTTCATCTGTAAAACAGAAAACAGGTGATATTTGTTAAATGTGAAGGCAAGCTTTATATATTGAATTTTAATTGATTGCAGCACAAACCTTGTAATTGACAAATAACTGAGGGACCATAGACAGAAATCCAACTGCATAGACCCCTGATGTGTCAAAAAAAGAAAAAAAGCTTATTTAGTTGGCATTTAAATAGTATGAATTAGCTTTTAATTATGTTTATCATGGACATACCACTGACAAGACTGTTGATGATCCAAAAGTACCAAATACTAGAATAAAACAATATTTGAATAAAGATTACTTAAAATTCAAACAAAGAAATGTAGAATTGGTATAAAAACATAAACTATAGAGTAATACATACCTTTTATTTCGGAGATATATGAAAGAGTATACAGTCCCACTGATGCACAGAGGATACATTAAATATGACAAGAATTTCATTGCCTGGGGAAGAAAATAGCAATGTTTATTTAAGAGCACCTTTAATTGGTTTTATCCGTCACGGTGGTTCAATGCCAAATAATATCCGTACCCTGGAATCATGCTCCTCCGTTGCATGCTCCATGTCATCTGCCCGGTCATCCTAAAGAGGACAACACTGCAATGATTACTGAGCTGCAAAAGAAACTTCACTTTGTCTACACAGCATTCAGACAATCTCACACCATTAGCCATTCAATTGAAATTCAGTAAGTGTGTCCAGAATATATACAAATATAAAATAACTTACTTTACAGCTGGGCCAAACTGCAAAAACTTTGCTGACTTTCCATAGCTGAAGACATGAGAAGGAAAAAAAAAACAGTTGGCTATATATATGTAATAATTTCTAATTATATAGCAGAAAATGGTTTTGTTACCTCAATTAATGCCAGAAATCCCATAGGGATAAGGGTGAACCAGTTGGATTGCTCTTCTAGCAAATGGAGGAAAATCACAACAGTGCTGAAACACCTCCAGATCACTTGAGGAAAGACAGATGCATTAATCAGGTCACCATTTCAATATTTAGCACTGATGTTCCTACTTAAAATGGAATGCAGCCATTCAGTTTTCTCACTCTCGTTATGTCAAGCCGATTAATCCTGCTAGAGTCCCAAAAAAGCTGGAGCTTACACTGGGTGAAGGCATGGTACACCCTGAACAGCTCGCCAGACCATTGCAGGGCCAACACACACACACACACACACACACACACACAACGGGCAATTTGGAAAAGCCAATTAGCCTAATGTGCATGTGTTTGGACTGTGGGAGAAAACTGGAGTACCCTGAGGAAACCCACCCAAGCATGGGGAGAACATGCAAACTCAACACACAGAGGAACTCAAACCCAGAACCTTTCTAGCAACTATGCCACCTGCCATTCAGTATTACATCACTAGCTCACACGTCATTGGAGACAAATGTATTTATTTAACGCAGATCTCACCTGATCGTCTGGAGATGCCTGCTAAACTCTTTTTCCCTCTCCAAAAGCTCACATCATTTTTCATAGCAAATACTTCAAACGAGAGCTATGAAACATTAAAACACAGTGGATTACATAAGTACTAATTATTTAAACAAATATGTTGTATTCATATATGTAAGTAATGTATTTACGGTATACGATGTCAGAAAGCACAAATAATCTCACATGGAATGCAGGGACAAGGATGGAGAAAACCAAAATGTGAAAGCCGGTCTCAACAAACATGCCTTTGATTTCATCAAGTCTTTGCTCTGAAAACCCTGAAAGGTAATCAGTATAAAATGATTAAAATATTTAATTCAAGTTATTTGAATTAGAATCCTGGAACATGCAATTATGTTATATATTCGCTGCGAATGAATAGCAAGTGTGAAGAAGCTAACAAATCTTTGAGCAACTTACCAAAATGTTTCAGTGAGTATACGACAGCTTGGATATGGATCCACATTCTAAATTTGCGAAGTGTTATTGTTTCATATGATAGAGACAGCGGGACAGCTTTTGTAGAGCTGTTTATCTCCTTTAAAACAACAAAAAAAGAGAAATGAAATAGAATGAACAATATAGAGCATGACAAATATTCTGTAACCATGCTGAGTTGAAGAAACATTCATTTTACATACGATTAAATCCTTCAATCTGCTCTTCATTTCATCCACAAGTAAAAGAGGAAGATATATTTTCTTTTTCTCCTTCCTTCCATCCTCAACTCTAAGGGGGAAAATAACATTCTGGATTCTTACACAGTTATTAAATAATCAGATATCTCTTGGGCGGCACGGTAGCTTAGTGGTGTCATGTCCACCTCACAGCAAGAAGGTCCTGGGTTTGAGTCCCAGGCTCTGGTGTTTCTGTGTGGAGTTTGCAGGCTTCCCCCATGCTTGCATCGGTTTTCTCTGAGTACTCTGGTTTCTTCCCACAGTGTGAAGACTAGGCTAACTAGCTGTTCCAAATTGCCCCTAAGTGTGAATGGTTGTGTGTGTGTGTCTGCTGTGGTCAGGCAAGCTGTTCAGGGTGTACCCTGCCTTCGCCCAGTGTCAGCTGAGATGGGCGCCAGCCTCCCCGTGACGCTAGTAGGTTAAGTGGTTCGGTAAATGAGTGAGAGTTAGTAAATGAGATAACACTGGATTCAGAACCAGCATTTATTTCTTACCCTTATCTCCTTCCTAGAAATCATCTGCAGTGCTTATATGCTATTTTAATGGTCAAAAATTGGGACTTACATTTTCATGTATCTGCGCAGATCACTGGGCACAGCTGCATTGTTAAATGTGAAGTCCTCTGTCATCATGTTCAGCGTGAGGCGGGATTTCCAGTAGGAAGTGACATTTTGCACTTCTGTTCCCTGAAATCACCAGAAAGCATATGGGAATTTTCTGACACATTTCACTTGCAAAGATAAAAACCTCACATATCAAATCTGACTTAAAGAAACAACGGGCACTGGTTACCATTACAAATCCACATTACCTTTTTAGTCTGTTTGGCAGAGTTAGTCACGACCACAGGAGCATCTGGTAACATCTGAGAAGTCAGACGAGCCACGAGTCGCACATATTTGCTATCTTTCCATGGTGAAACTCCACTCTTATGCACAAACACCACAGCATGGAGGGTCCCATTCTTTGGATTCAGTGCAGACAATACCACATTCACCTTCCTTTCTCCAAGAGAAATTAAAAAAATTATGTAAAAATGAATGGCCTATTTGATGATTGAATTAATCCACTAATCTCTTGCGGCCACTCATAATTTTTTTTCTCTCTCATGCACATGTATCATATTTATATTAAATAAAAAACAAAATAACAAATAAAATACATCAATCATCCGTTACATATACACTTTCCCTCCGAGTGTGTTAGGCTGCCCCCAAATATGCATGCGCAGCAGTTCAAAAAAAGGCAGGCGGTAGCATCGCATGTCACAGAGGGGGCATGTGCATCCTTACGCCCCTCCCTGGTCGGTGGTGGTCGTGATAGGGAAGGCAAAAAAAGTTGATGGGTGCGAATTGGATACAACTAAATTACGAAGAAAAATGAAAAAAGAGACCTACAGCTTGATCATATTATTTTATACATGCACCTTAATGCATACATAAATGCACTTCAATATCCAATTTAGAGGATCCTAGATCTGAAGGGGGCAGCATGGTGGTGTAGTGGTGAGCATGTCTGCCGCACAGCAAGAAGATAAGGGTACAAGTCCCAGTTTTTTGTGAGGAGTTTACATGTTCTCCCCGAACGAGCATGGGTTTCCTCTGGGTACTCCAGTTTCCTCCAACATTCCAAATATATGAACATTACATATGCCATTCCAAATTGCACATGGGTGTGTGAGTAGTTCTGTGTGGGTAGGCCCTGTAATTGTCTGGTGAGTTGTTCAGGGTGTACCCCGCCTTCGCCCAGTGTCAGCCGTCCAAGTCAGCTCGCCACCCTAGATTAATCAGTTCGGCAAATGAGTGAGGGAGTGGGTGAGTGAGTGAGTATATCCCTTGATACAAGAAATAACTTACCGTTCAAGCTTGGTGTGGACTTCAAATTTATCCACTTTGAGCAGGAGTGTATGTGCAGACTCATCATTAGGATCAAGTGTCGAATACACACTCAGCTTGTACATAGAAAACACTCAGGTTACAATGCAGTACTGCAGCTGAACCACATGATGTTTCTGTCAGTGGAGTGAATGTGATCTTACCTGGAGTCGAGGTTTAGAAGTGAGATAAGACGTAACGCAGTTGTCTCCTTTAGTGCTGTCACAGGCTTTAGTGTGCACGAAGCCGTATAAGGCCCAACATGTATGAAGCACATAGACCACCAAAACCCCAAACAACACCTTTGTGTAGGACATCTTAAACTGAGAGCCATTCTTGGGCTTAGAATAGCACGAAGGAAACATATTCAATCAGACAGACAGACAGACAGACAGACAGACAGACAGATAGATAGATAGATAGAATGCAGGTGCTGGACTTTACACACTGATGCTCAGCAATCCCATCGACGTATCCGTGTCATTTCTCAGTGCTTTTAATGTCAGATAAAAAGGCTCAGCGTCATTGTTTCTCATCTCAGTGTCCGAGCTCAGTATTTGATCTAAATCTTCAATGAACTGCAGGAGACTGCGCTATCAACGCGCCAGGAAGAAAATAAGATGGATGAGCAAAAGAAATCTCTCAGTCTTTTGATCTATGCAGTCACCCCCGATTGCTCTTTCCAGCTGTCATCACTCCCTCTGTTATTATGTTTAATACCGGTTCCTATATATATTAGCTGAACGTGAGCAGAGAGCGCCATGTTGCGGGTTATTTTTATTACTCAGTAAATCCGGAGCAAAAATATTTCCAGGTTCAGCAGCAGCAGAGAGCGTGAACGGAGAGCCCGCCCACCTCCTGGTTACCCTCATGTAGCCTAGCACACACTCCTGCAACACTACACTACAATACAGCAGATGGTTTAATGTAGCCTAGCACACACTCCTGCAACACTACACTACACTAAAGTACAGCAGATGATTTAATGTAGCCTAGCACACACTCCTGCAACACTACACTACAATACAGCAGATGATTTAATGTAGCCTAGCACACACTCCTGCAACACTACACTACAATACAACAGATGACTTAATGTAGCCTAGCACACACTCCTGCAACACTACACTACAGTACAGCAGATGGTTTACTGTAGCCTAGCACACACTCCTGCAACGCAACACTACACTACAGTACCGCAGATGGTTTAATGTAGCCTAGCACACACTCCTGCAACACTACACTACACAACAGTCCAGCAGATGACTTAATGTAGCCTAGCACACACTCCTGCAACACTACACTACAGTTGTCGGAACTGAGAGTTCATTTTGGATGAATTCAAAGGTTTCCTGTTGAAATCACCCCAGCTCATGGATTTAGTATCGCTTATTCACCTGTTTTACATCTTGTTCTTGTTCTGTCTGTTTACAATAACAATACCAGTAACATCACCACATAGCTGGTAGAACGATTTTCCGTGTGATAAACTGACAGTGCAAGAAAGTGGAAAAGTCCAAAATCAAGTGGTAAGAACCAGAGGTCATACAATTTTAGATTAATAATTAAAAAGTGACAATGTTTACTAATATCTTGCTCGTCACAGGCCTTATTGACACATACATAGAGTAACCAAGGGGGTTCAGAAAGACACCGTGGCCGATATCATTTTATTTTCAACAGACAATACTATATGTTATGATTTACAAATCTGCGGGTGTTAAACATGGGTACTGGTTGCATCCTTTCTAATTTTTAAACCACGTCCTCTACAGCAGGCAGTGTGGAAGCCGTGCTGCTTGGCTGCTGGCTCAATGACGCAGAAACACTGGGACAGCATCCCAAATATGAATTTAAAAAGCCCAGATAGGACAGACAATTACAATGCTACAAAATATTTTATTGTGTTATTTTTTGTTGACCTGCTACCCTGATTAGGAATAAGCGGTTCGGAAAGTGAATGAATCAATGAACGAATTTGTGTTGAGACAAATGAAGCGAATCTGTTAGTAGTAAATGTTTGGCTAATAATAATTTATTGCGCTCATTTCCGATCCTTTCGCGTGAGCGCCCTCTAGCGGAAGAGAAAATCCTGCCGCGCTGACAGTGGCGAATCTCCGGATCTGAATAAGTTATGCCGGTAATTGACCCGATGCATGACGGTTATTTCGTCATAACCTGACCTATTTCCGAAAACATTTACCGCTTGTTGGCTTCACGCGAGTGTCATATTCCGGAATGGTTAACGAGTGTATTAGTTAAAATGCGTTTCATAAATGTAATGAGGCGATAAGAGGAGTTTATGAAGAGCTGCTCGTCTCCAGTGGTGTGTAGCTTAGCAACACAGCTAAAGGTTTAGCGTTGTTTACATACTCACGGTTCCAGTTTCGAAAAAACCTCAAGGAGTTTATACAAAGTTAAATTTAACGTCTTTTTATTGAAAGTTAAGCCGTTTGAACGTACATGAACCTGTACTGATACATGTAAAGGATGCAGCTCTTGTTGAAACCAACGGCTATGTCATAGAAAAGACAGAGTGAACAGGGTCCCGACCTTGTTATGGTAAAATGGAGGCATGTGTGAGATTTTTATACCGTCAGAGTCCTCGAATAGTCTCTACAAAATGTTGGACTGGTGTACTATTGAAGGGTTCAACATCAGGTGTGGGCCGTGCTGTGTGTGCTCATCATCCAGCAGCTGTGTGGACATGCAGACATCACCACCAGTGCACACATGGTCCTCCAGACACAGCACGACTCACCTACACACCCAGACACAACAGTAAGTGTGGGGAACTATTCAGACTGTAACTGCAAATTAGTGGAAAGGACATTTCTAGACTACCAGGTTTCTAGACTTTTTACAAGGGTCTTGCCCAAGTGAGTGACTTTACTCTGTCTCTCCTACTTCTTCTTACAGGAAAAAAGTGTGTTTGTGTATATGTGCAGTAACAGTTAAAAGTTTGGACACATCTACTTCGGTTAGAACGACTAGGTGTGTCCACTTTTGACTGGTGGTGTATGTTAGAACTGCTGTTGTAAACTAATTCCCTCAGCAGGCTCAGTTTTTTTTCTTCTTGTGAAGTTAGATGTTACACTCTACCCATAACTCCGAAAAACTTTCTGCAGACAAGGTTTGCGATGAAAGGGTGATAGGATGGTTATTCAACTCATTATTTGAGATATAGGGAACTTGGCAACATCCAACTTGTCTGACGTTAATCTACTGATTTAAACCCAGTTAATAAATGAAATAAGTATAAGTACGTTATAAGTAACACTTAAGTATATTCATTTCAATTCAATGTTCATTCAGCAAAAACAAACAAACCCTGAAATAATTTTGAAATTCTCGTGTTTGGAGGTTTCAGTATGTGAGTTCTGGAACAGTGACCACCCTTATTCCTATAAGCATAAATACCAGTTAAAAGTTTGGATACACAAGAAATTGTTTAACTGGTACTGTACTCTACTTGCACGTACAAATGTCTTTTGGTGAAAGGTTGAAAAATACTGTATATTAACCTGCCTGTAAATCATGGTTGTGCTTTTACTGATTCTCCCCATCAGCCCTCCTCCATCGTGGCAATGTTACAGACTCTTCACATACACCTCTATCCAGTGTGGTACCTGTTTTTGTAGTGGTAAGTTCACAAAACAAGACAAGTATTTGTCCCAAGAAAAACTTCACCCTGAAACACATTAAATTCATTTATACTGAAATATGTTTGATTAGTGCTACTGGTGGTAAATTTTATTAATTTTTTAAATTTGGTTGATTTTTAAAGTTTCTTATTCCCATGAGAAGTTAGTTATTGTCATGAGACATGAGAGTATTGCTGGTTACAGTGGTGTTTAAAAGGAGAAAACATTTGTAATTTCAAACCTAAGATTTATCTATCTGTTTGCTGCTGGTCTCTAAATGATAAAGCATAATATTTTTCCTATTTACCATGTCCTAATGATTAATCCACTTGAAGCAGAAACAGCAGATGGTGCACTCAGGAACGTGGCTATATGATGCAGTGGCACTGACAGTTCCTCAGCTTGGCTCGTTTGTGATGTACAAGCTGATAAGCAGAAAGGTGTTGGCAGTATTCATGTGAGAGAAATGCTTTGAACCATTTGTATTTGATCAGAGTGTACTGATCAGATGTAAGAGCCGGAGAGACTAAAGGACTGAGCTCTGCTGCAGTGATCACTTTAGGTAGAGGAATATTGTCACTGGGAAGTGAACTAAGGAAAGACCAGCGTGTAGATTAAACTTTAAAATGTTTAACTTAAGTGTTTAGACACACACAGAGAGCACAGACCTATTTTAAGCTGACACTGTAACAGAGAGAGGACAGCACCTCCTGAAGGGCCTGCTGTAATACCACACTTCCCAAAAATCTTGCTTCTCACAATGTTAAGAATTTGGTCTGGATCACCAGTAAAATTTAATAAAGTGTTACTTCAGCCATACTGAAGTAAGGGCAGGGTTGACCTATCTTGTGGAGACAGTGAAACGTTGCATTCTAGTGACTCTGAGGACGAGAATGCTTCCAGATGTGCGTGACAGTAAATCCAAAACGGCTTGTGCAGCTAATGGTTTGCCAACTCGGCTTTCCTGTTGTCAGTTGCTTTTTGAACAAAAAGAAATGTTTTTGCCGATTTCTGTGCTTGTTGTTAGTGCAGCTCAGCACTGGCCAATAATGTGTTATGCTACACGGGTCACCCAATCCAACAAGTTCTTGTTACTACCAGGCTGGAACAGCCTATCAGAAAGGCAGCATGTCTCTGAGCATGTCTAGAGATGTAACAATCGTGCACACTTTAAAATCGGGTAACTGATGTTGCTGGAAGGAACCACTGATGTTATACAGGATCGTTTTAAATAGCTAGCAACACTAATTCATTACAGGTACCATTAAAAAAAACATTTATAAATATTTTACCTGGTTGAAAATCATCCATTTATTATCTATACCTCTTATCCATCAGGGTCAGGGGGAAGCAGGAGTACAACCTGAACTGGTCGCCAATCCACTACCGAGCTGATTAAATGTTATGTGGCTTATAAATGTTGTTTTGCCAACACACAACATAACTATGTATAATATCTGTGGTGTCGGTATAGCAACAGTGGTGTCTGTAGGTTTGCATGTTAATACCTGTTACAGTGAGAAAACAGTACCAGCACAAATCATGTTACTCTTAAAGTACATGTTTAAGAACAACGTGTTGCTGTAACTCTGTCTCAGTAATCATACCTCTGTGATACCTCAGTAATCATACCAAAGTGTGTATGTTCAACAGATGAAATTCGATACTGAGGGGAATGTCACTTCATTTGGTGAGTTTCATGGTTCACTTATGACCAAGAAATGTAACAGGAATATTGCTGGAAATGAACAACAGGGTGGTGTGTCTCATGTATCTCTGTCCTCTAGAGAAAAAGAAAACTGAGCTTTATCAGGAACTTGGGTTGCAGGCAAGAGACCTGAGATTCCAGCACCTCACCAGCATCACATCACGAAATAATGCAATCATTATTCGCATGGAGGTAAATTAGTTTTTTATAATACATCAGAATATTGATCTTTTTGTAAAATAATAAAAGGTATTTTCTTTTGACATCTTACGTAGTTCCAGCTGTAACATGAAAGTGATTATTAATACACCCTATCTAATACAGTATCGTTTCTGTAGTAACAGCTCAAGCACCAGACTTGTATGCTGGACAAAAATTAATTTAAAAATGGGTTGCACCTCAGACTCAGTTGCACGTTCTGTTTTCTCAGAGTATTTTTCTTGTGTGTCTTTTACATGACGCATGTATGCTGAACCAAACACTATTGAAAATGACATGACACACGCTGGTATATAGAGAATTCCTCTTTAACATCAGTCAATCATATATGTGACAGGGGCTTTACTTGTGATTTGCAGAGGAACACACAATTGTCGCTTTACAATACAGCTTCAATGCAAAAACCTTCTTCACAATGTGACAAAAGGAAAACTGGCTGCATAATTTCACCATTATTTTACATTATTTTATATTATTTATTCTCCTTTGTTTCATGTTCTTTGTAGTAAAAAAAATACATCTGTATACGTTTGATAACAGCATTAAAAAATCATTCTTAGTCCCTAAAAGCTGTAGTGACTCCAGAGAGCCTGCTAGTGTTGGATTTTCGTGGGCTTGGTTTGGAGAAGTGGCTGGTTTTGGAGCTGGGGCCACAGTTAGCAGGAGATGGTGCTCTGGCCACCTATTCTCTACCCTTTGAATTTAGAGCCCTGGAGGCCATTCTGCAGCACAGGGTAAATACTGGAACTTTAATGATTCTCATTTACAATACACTTCAGTTCAGTGTTAACAAGCTACCTCGTTGTTTTGTCAGCTGAAAATTACTTTTCTTAGTAAAATGACTTATTATAGACTTACAGCATATCAGTGTATTCTCCTCTCATCAGTGTAAGGTTCAGTAAGCAGTTGTTTTGTGTTTGTGTTTACATGCAGATAAACACCCTCCAGGCACGACTAAGTGAGGTTCAACCTCAGATTTTAGATTGCCTCGAGTCATTAGTAGATCCCAAGCTTCTGTCAGCAGACCGCAGTAAACTACATATGCTTCTCCTTAACAGTAAGAGGTATGAGTTTGATGAGGAAATCCAGCAGTCTTACAGTATATATGTCATTAGTGTTGTTTTTTTGTTTTGAACTGCATTGAAATAAATTGAGTTTTTAATGCACATGGAATCTGATTTCTCTTCTGTAGTCATATAACACCAGTTGTTTTTATTTGTAGTCTCTCTGAACTGGAGACTGACATCAAAGTATTTAAGGATAGCCTACTGAAGATTCTGGATGAGGACGAACTGATCGAGGAAATGTGTCTTACCAAATGGACAGACCCCCGTGTGTTGTAGGTGAAATGCTAATCTTTTGAAATGTAGCTATGGTATGTTTTTTTTATTGAACAGATTACATGAATGATCTGTATACTGAGTAATATTAGCAGTGTCTCTTTCAGCTTATTTCCATTTGCTTTTGTGGGTGTGTATATGTTGTTTGTGTGTGGAGGCAGTGAGGAGAGCAGTCTGGGCCTAGATCATGCTCACGAAATGGAGTTACTCGTGGAGAACTATTTCATGCAGGCAGAGGAACTGGGAAACAAAGCCCGAGAGCTGAAAGGGCTCATTGACGACTC
>JBCNYG010000001.1:22709227-22725411 GCA_039654305.1 Porochilus rendahli
TTTAATTGCTAATCCATGGTATCATTTCTCCGTTGTGTCAGGCTACCTCAGTGGAAACATCTGCTTTTCTGTTCCAGCAATTCTTCTTTACAGATCTCTGATTAATGTTTGTGTGGAGGTGTGTAATGTCCTCAGTTGGGCTCAGTGTTTTGCCATCGCCAGGTGTGCTCTGTATGAGCCATTGTAACATCCAGGCTCCTTATACAAGCACCAAGTACTGACATGATGAACAATGCACACATGATGTACAACCTTCAGTACGTCATGCACTGTGTATAGATTATCAGATTGAACATGCTTTGTTGTGTCCATGCAAGGAGCCCTACTGATTTCTTTCTGTTTTTTTACTTTGTATATATGCCACAATGACTGAGGAAAAGTGGATTTTGCAGTTCATCCAGGCTTTTTAAAGCATATGGAAACATATCAGGGTTTGGACAGGTCTTTGTAAATGTTGGGTTAAAAGGTTCAGGATTAGTCCATGAACTCAGTCCATCAGGGATGTAAACCTGGAATAAACGTGTTCTGTGTTTGTGTGTGCTTGATACCTCACCTTTCCATTTAAGAAGATCCCAGTCTTCCATTTAACACTGTGTTAAATCATGCTTCATGACCATATAAAGTATTATTCAATCCTCATCCAACCTCAGTCCCTTACTACTTCTCTTGTCTCTTTTCTTCTGCGCTCCTCACCTCTCAACTCAGAGCAGCACCTGTGTGCAAGCAGACATATTAAGAATACCTGGCATACTTGTGGTTTGAATGGGTTGTATTCATCACTGCTGCCGTTCTCAGGAGATCACTGTGGCTGTATGCGTGTGTGCGCGCATGGGTGCATGCTGTTTTTTCCTAAAATACCCGGCTGCATGTCCGTGTTTGAGTATTTGGATGGATGTACATCAGTGACTGCTCTCTGGATGATATCCACTGCATTAAAATCTCAGCCAGCTTTATATCATAGGCACATCTGTGTTCTCACACTTGGCCTGTTCTTCACACATTATAACTACTGCACCAACAGGAAACAAACACTTGGCTCTGTTGTAGTACAGATGGGTTTCTAAGTTAATTATTGCACGTTTATTAGGCATGACGTGTGTGTGTGTGTGTGTGTGTGTGTGTGTGTGTGTGTGCGTGTGTGTGTGCCTCTCTTAGTCTCTAATGGCTGATCATATGGTAAAGATGTGAAGACTTTGGCATCACAGTTTCTTGCAATTTCTTCATTTTAGTTGGGAACTAAAGTATAAGTTGCTTTAAAGAAATCATACCCAGAAGTTTATTTGCCCAGTTTATAAGGAGGACAATTAGTGAAAATAGCAACAAGACACCTAGATATAGCATATTCAGCAGTATATAATACATAGGTCACATATTGGACACAGAGCACACCTATGACTTGACTGCCACTTTACTCTCCTTTAGTTAGTGTGATTTTGTGATAACTACTGATTTCACTGCAACTTGGGCAAACCATAACTTACTGTTGGTGATACTGGGGCTTGAACCCCTGACATTTAGATCCCTACCACTGGGCCACCATTACCCCTTATTGGGCCACCACTGCCCCTGGATTTTACCACCATTTCACCACTGGAATTTATAACAGTGAAGTATAAATTGATTTTATAGAGGTTTTCCAGGAACCTCAGGCTTGTGTTTCTTTCCAAGGTTGGTACAGTTTTCCCAGTAGCTTTATGGACTTTGGCTCTGGTTTGGTAACAGTTGGTAGCTTTAACACATCATTGTGTAATACGCGTATGAATGTGGGGAAAGATCCACAGGGCTGTAAAACAATAGTGCTTTTGGGTTTTGAAAAGAAGCAGGGCAGTCCGGTTCACTTTGTACATATAGTGGCGAAAGCAGCCTGGAATGTGTGAAGGGAACGTCTGGAGTGTAATAATCATATTACAGGATCTGTATGGTGGCCGGCAGCTAAAAAACCTTCACTGTTTCTACAGCTCAGTTGTGTAGACAGCCGTGTGGGTTTGATGTTTGAGTTTGTGACTAATCCCGTCAGACCCAATGTGTGTCGTGCCCCATCTGGAGGAAGAATTATAACATGTCTGCTTGGGCCAGGCTTTAACCGGAGCTCTTTCATCTGACTGTGAAAGCAGTGAATATAACCCGACTCAGGACTAGTACAAGGATGAACTGGGTTTGTATGCAGTATTTAGTCAATGTGTCCTTATAGCAGCAGTTTATGAACTGTGTAAAGTAAAGGCAACACCAAATGCATGTAATCATCTTTGACAAGATTTTGTGGCATCTAAGTCACGACAGCCATGCAACACCATGTCCTGTATATCTTTCCACTATTTGTCAGAGCATTATGAACAAACATAGAACACCTTCAGTCCGTAACACAAATGCACTGATGAAATACACAGCCAAAAAGGCTGTATACTATAAAATAGTGTTGAAAAGCATTTAGCCTTGATTACTGCACATTAATCCCCATGGCATTGTTTCGACAAACTTAAGCAACATCACAACATATATTTTCATCTGTAGTTGGGTTCACCAACTTTACCAACACCTTAATGGGAAAATCAAACCACTCCATAAAGTTTTTTCCAGCCCATCTGAAAGACTTTTGATAGAAAGTTACGTCTTTACCAGAAGAAATGAGAAGCTACTCACTGCATCAGTTACAGTTAAATAACTTGTTGCCATCTGAAACATATTAATCACTGCAGTAACTATCCAATAGTAGCCTGGCTCTTACTTATTTTCTTACTTAAATCCAGGTAGTTACTT
Organism: Porochilus rendahli; assembly: GCA_039654305.1. NCBI lineage: Eukaryota > Metazoa > Chordata > Actinopteri > Siluriformes > Plotosidae > Porochilus > Porochilus rendahli. Next base: position 22,711,985 of record JBCNYG010000001.1, read on the forward strand.
TTTTTAGCCAGGAATTGCAATAGATTTTTTTTTCTGCAGAGATCTCCACCAGATCATGTAAAACTGTCCCATTCGTTTCTTAGTTGCACTGAAGCTTCCATTAACCTTGATGTCGAGAACCCTTTTCTCATACATTTACATCAGTACTCTTTTAGAAAGCCCAACTATAGCAAGGCTGGAGGAGAGCTCAATCTGATAATGGGTTTTAAAATTTTGTTTTATTTACATCTTTATTTACTTTTTGGCTGCAACAATATTTACCCATATTTTGCACCTTTTTTCCTTTCTTATGTGTTGCTTGACGAATGCATCCTGTGTGTCTGCTTTGTTATCCTGCTTTTGCTGTGGGACTTGGCTGCGGCAGGACATGCAGCAGACTTAATCCTTTCTGAGTGTGTGTGTGTGAGAGAGAGTGTGTGTCGGACCAGGGTAAAGTACTGAATCCATGTGGTAAAGAGTTAGAGAGCGAGAAATGGAGAGAGAAAACTTGAGAGAAGGGGGAGGTGTTTGATTCTGTTTGGCTAGGCTGTTTGGAGCAGAGAAGAGAGTGAGTGGCTTGTGAGATTTAGAGTTTCCTGTCCAGCTGTAGCGCTGGCACATGCTGAAAGAAAGTGACTCAGACCATCACACAATACCTTACTTGTGCTGCAGCCAGGAGCTCAGGAATGCCACTCTTACTTTCATATGGCTGACAGGAGTTTGTTTTGGAATCAGACATATTATTCAACACACTCCAAGCAGCACATTCTTACCCTCCTGCTATACGACTCACTCTCTGCAAACAGGACTGATCCTCCTCCACATCTTCCAAAATTAAAAACCTTAAATCTAACATCTAACCCGTTCAAACAGTGTGAATGGCATCAGGTAGACATTTGTTGCTTTTATTTTTAGCTTTGGGTCTTAAATTGTGTTGAACTCATTTTACTGACCACAGGGTTGGATTTTTCACTTACATACATTCACACTTTTGTCACTATTCTCAGTAGGATATGATTGCCTGTTCGTTCCGATGTCCTGAGGTGTTGTACTGTTAAAAAGAAGACTGGCTGTGTGTGAATGACTGTGAAAGACTAAACACTGTAGCACAAGAGTGTCACATGAACAAAGAAAAAAAAAGATTCAATAGAAGATGACTCCATGTTTAGAATACATGCTTTACATGGAATATGGAACTAGCTCACACACGTTTTCAATGCTGTCTCTAATACAGTGAAACATAAATTACCTCAGTTTTTGTGTTTCTACACTCGTCCAAGTAGTCAAGAATTATCTTGGTGAATTTCCACACGAATCCAGTCGAGTACAGTTTTGGTTTGATTTGAAGGTCAACTGGATGGTTGGAAGTAAATTATAAACTGCAGTGTTTTGAGATGTTATCACACTGTTTCAGCACCATTTGTATTCCATCATTATAACCCCTCTCTATATATAAGCTCTCTATTTTCTACTTCAACTGAAGTGTTTTGCATGCATTTACTCCTGCAGGTCCTGGGGACAGGTCAGTTTATCAATGCTGATGAGCTCTACCTGGATGAACAGCAGTCTGGTGATTACTTTGTCGATGATGCTGAATTCAACTCTGGCTCAGGATCAGGTAGGCCAAACTCAGGTTACCACAGACACCAGTGTTGAAATGCTCATAATTTGCGTAGGTTTTCTTTTCAGCATAATTAGTTAGGACTTCTTCAGGGTAATAAAAAGAGAATTATGTTAGTAACCTTTATAACGGCATTGCCTCTCCTGTTAAATAGGTCAACATTGTCTTTATCTTCATTATTAGTTGATCTTTAGGCCTGAAAGCGTAAGGCCAAGACATTAATCCACTGCCTGAAACTTTATAAATGTTAATTAAAATATTAGGTGGTATATGTATTATCTGTTATATAACTGGATGAGCCAATAATTAAAAAAAAAATAAAATAAAAGACAAAAAATAAAAAAATTATAAATTTAAGGTTAACTCATAGCAATCAGTTAATCATCACAAAACGTTTTTGCTAAGAACCAACTCTCAGAACCCTATGCAACCCTGCTTATATATGTACACAATCAACTATCTATCCATCCACCAATTATCTACACCATTATGGCCAGTGTGGTGTAGATAACGCATGCATGCATGTATTGCATATACTGTATGCAGAGGGTAAATTTTTTCACTCTTGCATGTAACAGCTAAGACAAGCTTTAGAGTCTGTTTATTTTGATGTAGCTCATTAAGCTTGTAACAGCGAGTCTGAAGGTGCTGGTGTGACTTTGTAATGCTGCTGTAAACAGAAGGGAAGCTTGTTGGCACCTTGACTATGGCAGCAGTTTGACGAGAGCACAGATGTTTCACCTGCGGTCAAACACGGTCAGCCAAGACCACCATGCTCTTTCAGAAGACATCTGCTCCAAACATGATTCCTGCATTATTAATAAATCAGCCCTCCCACCTCTCCCCGTAGTCAAACTACACCTTACACTAACACGAGCGCTTACGAGCTCAACATCATCAGAAAATGTGCACATAAATACTAAATACAGTGAAATACTAAACAATAATACTAAATACAGACAAATATAATAACTGATAAAGGTATTAAGGCTAGTATTGTCTCTGGGCTTGAATTCCAGAAGTATCAATTAACTTATCCAAGGAGCACCTATCATAACGGTCACCTCTCATATCTTAAGTCAAAAAATATATTTTACTATTCTGTACTCATACTAATATTTAACAATAAAGGTTGTATTGCCCTTTAAATACTCTTCCTGTTTCAAAGTATACCCATCAAGTAGTGTAACTTGACACAGTACATGTGTGCTGTATCCCAACAGGTTTTGCTGAAAGTGATGATGAAGATGTGCAGACAACAAGAAGCACACTAGACATAAAGCCTACACAGTCCTCCACCCAGACAAGAAGCCCAGGCCTGGAGGGCACCTCTTATACTAAATCAGACACACGGCTGGCCTCCACAAATGCAGGAAAGCAGGGCACTGAGGTAAAATGCTTTTTCATTCCATTTATAGTACATATATATTCATGTACTTTGGTACTTCTGTAGTTTATCATAGCCTAATACTGTATGTCAAAAAAAAGCATATAAAGTCAACACAAAAGGCGGCATGTCTCTGTTTATATTCCATCTTCATTCATTCATTTTCTGAACCGCTTAATCCTAATTAGGGTCGCAGGGAGGCTGGTGCCCATCTCAGCTGACTCTGGGCGAGGGCGGGGTACACCCTGGACAGCTCGCCAGGCCATCGCAGTATATTCCATCTTTTGCAATCTAAATATTTCATGCCAGTAAACAGATTGCTGGAGCATACAGTATTAGATGAGCAATTTATTCAATTTTGGCTCCATGCAGTGTGAAATAACACAGTTACTGAACTGCATGTCAAACTAAAATCATGTTTTATACCCATGGTACATGCTATTGTTGGTGTCTTTTCCACTTTTGCTTTTATATTTCTCCTTTAATCTCTGGGATCTCATCACAGAAGCCGCGTGGCAGTGATTTAGCCACCAGCACTAGCAGCTCTCCAGACCTGAGATTAGAAACTGACAAGCAAAATGTGGTACAATCTGAAAACCTCTTCCAGAGGACTGAAGTATTGGCAGGTATGTTCAGTTTAGAATCAAGTTTTTTCTTTTATTTTAAGTCTTTATATAAATGTCTTATTTTTTTATTGAATTATTTACCATCATCATCATCTTCAACAACAAAAAATAGGCTACAGATTTTTGTCTTTACATCTTTGTAATCATTAAAAATCACAAATAATTGAAGTTCAAGAACACATATGTGTTCTTGACCTTGGCACAGTGACTTTGAACATATAAAGTCTATCCGGGCCATTGCTCGGCTCATGCACATGCCAGCTTTCTGAAATTTTGCATAGACACTCCCTATGACCTAAGCGTGTGCTTTAGGTAGGTAATTTGCATATGTGACCTTTGACCTTGGCACAGTGACCTTGAGCATCTTGGTTAAGAGGTTATAACATTCTATAGAACTGCTTTTTATGAATATATGGTTGTCCGGCATGGGAATTGGTTTTCCTGGAAACTCCTGTATCTGGAGGAAACCCACACAAGCATGGTGAGAACATGCAAATTCCACATAGAAAATCTCCTGCTGGGCATGGGGCTTGAACCTAGGACTTTCTTGTTGTGAGGTTGCACTGCTAACTACTAGACCACCTAGCCACATTCCATGTGACATTTCCTCTAAGTACTCCCGTTTCCTCCCACAGTCCAAAAACATGCACATTATGCTAGGTGGATGTTAGAAATTGTCCCTAGTATGAATTTGAGTGTGAATGTGTCGGTTTTGGATTTGTGATGAACTGTCCAGGCTGTATGCATGGTATTAATTCAGAAATTATTAAATACTTTGTTTAATTTTAAATGCAATTGTCTCCAAAGTTGCATGCTTTAAAGGCTGAAACTTCCTGCCAGGTTTTGGTTAGATATTTCAAAATGAAAAAGAAAATTTGTTAGAAAATTTGGAACAATTTTAAAGCTTAATATATGTATTCGCTAAAAAATAGTACCACTAACTCAAAATTAATAATTTCCAACTTAATATCCACTACGCTGTAATGATGTAGTATAAAATACAAGGAAACATTAGAAAAGCAAATAAAAAAAAAAAATATATATATATATATCTTTTTTGTTTTAAATCCTGATGGTAATTTGTTGTTATGCTCCATAGTAGCATCTTTTGAAATTCATTCACGCATAAAAATAGTCGTTCTATACAATGTTGTAACCCCTCAGCCAGGATGGCTGAAGTGCAAACTTTATATGTTCAAGGTCACTGTGCCAAGGTCAAAGGTCACATATTCAAAGGTCAATCTGAGTAATATTGTATGCAAATACCCCACAAAAAGGGTTTAGGTCATAGTGAGTGCCTATACAAAATTTCAGAATGCTATCATGCACAAGAGCCGAGCAGTGGCCCGGAGAAACTTTATATGTTCTAGGTCACTGTGCCAAGGTCAAAGGTCACATGTGCAAATTTGCTACCCCATGCACAGGTTTGGGTCATAGGGAGTGCTATGCAAAATTTCAGAAAGCTGTCCAATACATGAGCCGAGCAATGGCCAGGAAAAGTTATTGTCATGCCTGGCTGCCAAGCCACTGACAATACCCCTCCAGACATAACTGGCTAAGGGGTAAAAATGTATTTTGTGTGGCCTAGCTTTCTTTCAATTCAATTCAATTTAGTTTTATTTGTATAGTGCTTTTTACAATTGACATTGTTACCAAGCAGCTTTACATAGTAAAACTAATTTAAGGAGGAATCTAAGAAATGTTTCTATAACCCCCTACACATCTGTCTTTGTTTTTACAAATATACAATTTAAAAACATAATTAATTTTTGTTGCTATCATCGGCCTTTAATTGAAAAACCTTTATTAGACTAACTGTTTGAAATAATTTTATGTAAACAAGTCATGCTCATGACTCACAGCTTTGTCTGATGACAAAAACATGAGTCATGTCTTTTCTGAGGCTAAATGAAGCTGCTGTCTGTTATTTTTCAGCATGCTTTTTAGTTGATTAAATTGATTAATAGACGTTTGAGAGAAAACACACTGCAGCGCTCTGATAAGCATTTTGAACTTGCCTGATGCTCTTGGTAGATAATTTGGTAGTAAATGCAAAATTATTTACTATTAAAAAAGAAAGCTTGCCTTTAATAAAATGTCCAGCAGTTGTTTCAGAAATAGGTGTTAATATCTTGCCTTATTGTAATTGATCAGAAACACTCTCAAAATTTGCACAAACTCACTGGTTTTCTGTCTGAAGTGTTAATTTAATCTAATCGTTTAATAGCTTAACACATTTTTATGAAGACATTGCACAGATTTTCATATTGCACTGTCTAATCCTCTAACTGAATTTCTACTTTTATCTGTAGCTGTTATAGCTGGAGGTGTGATTGGCTTCCTGTTTGCGATTTTCCTCATTCTCCTATTGGTGTACTGCATGAGGAAGAAGGATGAGGGCAGCTATGATCTGGGAGAGCGCAAACTGCCCAGTACAGCTTATCAGAAAGCCCCAACCAAGGAGTTCTATGCCTAAATGAACTCAACATTAACTTGCGTATGACATATGGCAAACATTTCCTCAGTCAACAAAAACAAAAGCTGGAATTATATAAGACTGAGGAGATTTTTATTGGGAACTTATTTAATAACAAGATACAGTATTTTTGCTTCATAAAGCCAATCTGATATTATGTTTCTATTACGGAATATGACTTATTTCTCATGTGGATTTAGAAAATTGTTGAAAAAAATGTAATATAAAACAATAAATGTCATGAGTTGTTTCATCCATAGACTACTTTGTGACTATAGCGGTACATATTTGTATTTTTTAACTATACAAAGGGTCTGAAATCTGTTTTGTAAATGTACTTTATCCTTTATGCTATAATAATTACCTAGAACGTATTTCAGCATCTCCATACTGATGTCAATATTGGTCTTATTTTAAATTACAATACTATAGAGATTGTTGATTTTCATTAATCATTCACTTCTTTTTTTTGGAATTGTAAATTTTTTTGTGCTGTCAACATAAATTTGTATATTTTGTCAATTGAGTATCAAATTATGGGGAAACAATTTTCAGAATGTCTTCTTTGTTCTGAATTTCTAAGAAATCAAAAGCCAAGAACAAATTCAAATCTCTCTCTCTCATTCTCTCTTTCTCTCTCTCCCTCTCCCTCTCTCATTGTGATGCCAGGTAAACTTTCTGTAAATCACTGTGTCATTATTTCTAGTCATTTATTTCCTCTGGTTCTCAAGCCCCAGGGAATTTTTTCCCATTACCGATGATGGTTTAAGGGTAATTGAATTTTTCTCTTTAAACATTCTGAGTCTCCAAAATTTTCCTCAACTTCATACTAAAAATTTAAAACTGGAATATAATGGCATTACCATCCTTAATTAAAATAAGTGAGCTATTTGCACTAAAAGATTTCTGGTATTAAAATTATTTCACCAGGGACATTTGATACTGTCCACGTAGGCATGAAACTCTGGACTTGGCCAAAAACTGAGCCAAAAGCAGCAGCACATAAGTGCATAAATGTTCACTAATAAGCCCAAATTCTTCCATTTCCATGGTCATCAAAGCTATATGTTTGGTGCCTGGATGCATTTTACTTTTCCGAGTCAGTCTGCACAGTTAACCACACATATTATTCTCCAGCTTGATGGCTGTATTTGTGTAAGAGATGGATTTTTACTTGCTTTAGACAGATTTGGCAACAAATGTGAATAGTGAAATTGCAGCTTCTGTAAAGCATTACTTTTGTGGGGACTCAGGCTGTTTAATAAGAACATTCCATTTTGCTAGAATGATTAAAGAGGTAGCATCCATGTGCTATCCAATATTATTGAGTAATGACCTAAATAAATAAATAAATGCCGAGTGCTTCATGATGTGAAGTTTCTAAGCATAAGTGCACTTCATTTACACATTGTGTTTATACTGAGTATATTTTACACATTTTGCAATGTTGAATTCTTGATTACAGTGAAATATTAATAGTTGTCATAATTTTCCAAAGCTTGTAATCGTTATTGTCATTATTTTCCCTTTACCTATCCCATGCTTTTTTCTTCATTTTCTCTAAGGATATGGCTGTTTGGGTCATTGATTTTAATTGTATATGTTAGTATACAATAATTTATAGAATATAACTATTTATATAAAACATATTAAATGTAATATGTTAAATACAAAACAATCTAGCAAAATGTATAGTCACATTTAAATGCCCTTGAAGTGCCTACTGTTTTGAAAGATTGCCATTTTGGGGCATTTGAAGAGATTTGTACAACAGAATGAAGGGTGGAGGTTCATAAGCATGGCTGAAAATGGAATGGTTGTGGAGATATAAAAAACAGTGTTGTAATAAACACTACTGAATAAACATTTTCTCGGGTTGTGTTTATTAGCTTCTTGTTTTAAAATGCTTGCTATGCTCTTACTGAATATTGGCCTTCTGATAGAAACCTATCATCATTTTTTTCCCAGCACCAATGTGTTTTGGCCATGGGGCAAAAATAACTTAGAATGTCACCAGGGTTCGGTTTAATCACAGCATACAAGCTCACAATCTGTCAAGTGTCCCTCCGAGATATTTATCCAAACTTGGAAAGAAAATGTAAGATTTACACATGTTGCCTTTGAGAGTTTATTGCTTGACAAACAAAGAAAGTGACGCCAAGTAAAGGGTATGGTTTGCAATAACTGACATTAAATCATATAATCCTGTCAAATAAATACTGTACATAAATTGCAATTAGGCTCTTAGACTCAGTGGATATCTTTGACTAGTCCCCTAAATGCTCTGGGGATTAATAAATGAAACCCATCACTCCAAATAGATTGCGCCATTGCTGTGTAGTACACAGTAACGTACATTAGTATCTCTTACATGTGAATGGCACAATCCAATTGGCTTACTATTTTGGGAATAAAAATTATAATTCTGAGTAGATAATGTTTGAAGTAAAATCACTCACAGATTATTTTAGGCCCTCCAGCAGGCATCATCATCATTATCACGTTTTAAAAATGGAAAAATAAACCATAAAACTCTCATTGTAGTTTGTTTTTCTTGTATATTCTTGCAATTTATACTGATATTTTGAGTTTGTCTGCAAACACACTTTCATGGAACCAGGTGTCTCATGTATCTGTGTAGCATGCACCAAACTTTGTAGTGCTATTAACTGTTAAACACTCTGTAGTGCAATTAAAGCGCACAGCTCACCTGACTAATCACTATCATGGTTAAAACATGTGTAATTAATTCTTAAAGTCTCGTTTTAGTTTGCTTTTCATTATGTTTCCACATACTAATAGCATTTATTCATTTATTTTCTGAACAGCTTAATCTTAATTTGATTTGTGAGGAGGCTGGTGCCCATCTCTGGGTGAGGGCAGAATACAATTTGGAGAGCTCGCCAAGCCATCGCAGGGCAGAAACACGCTGATGGCTATGCAGCCTACTCTTGACTAAAATCAGCAATGGTTCTTTTACATGCCTCTCACTATAGACAGTGAGAGACATAACTGGCCTTTGATAACCCAGTTAGCGGCACTGGGAGGACAGCAGAACACGTTGATAGTGGGGCTGAAATTACCTTTGGATCAGTAGTAACCTTGCAGGCTCTGTACCCGCCAGCTCTTGGAACACGTCTGCATATCTACTGAGTAAAAAGAAATAAATAAGAGGAAACCATAAAAATCTCAATTGGTATGCTTTTTCATGCTCCAGTGTAGTATGTACTAAAATTATTGTGCACCTTAGGCTCAGTGTCACTGAATTGAACATTTCTCTCATCATTCCATTCAGTGACATTTGCCTCCCATTCGGTGCTTAATTGTTAATTAGTACACACTACACAGAAATAGCATGATCTGAGTTGGGCTGCTATCAGAGGATTAACTAACATTTTTCTGAGTACATAATACTTGAATCAAAGCGAGGAACAGTCTCAGTCATCATTGTCCTACATTAGAATGGATACATATGCCAGTGCTGAGACCAACCATTACATTATCTCTCAATCCTGTTTTGTTTCTTTTCTCGCTAAGCATTTTGATCTAGAACTGACTTTTTGAATAACCTTACTAGCCATCAATTTGCCTTACATACAGTATTTTGATATATTTATATATAGCTTTCAGGTATTTTACTAAAAATGTCGATGCTCCATTACAATATATAATCATACTGTTGGATGAAATCATTTAGATTTTTTTAAAAACTGAAAGTATGGATTCAATTTTACTGAGATGGAGAGATAATTGGTTATCAATAAGCCAATCACTGACATTTTTAAATTTTTCCTGCATGGTGGTAAACATATCCACCTCACAACAAAAAGGTCTTGGGTTCAAATCCCAGGCTCGGGTGTTTCTGTGTGGAGTTTGAACGTTCTCTTCATTCTTGCGTGGGTTTCCTCCAGGTACTCTGGTTTCTTCCCAGAGACCAAAGACACGCATGTTAGGCTAATAAGCTATTCTAAATTGTCCCTGGGTGTGAGTGTGAATGGTTGTGTGTGTTGCCCTGCAATGGTCTGGCAAGCTGTTCAGGGTGTACCCCTCCTTCGCCCAGTGTCAGAAATCCTAATTCTGGCTTATTATTTTTTTAATTATCAGATACCAAGAATCATCTGAGTATGTTAGTTACAGCAGCTTTAATATAACCTGCTTAGAACAAAAATTACAGAATTAAATTACATATTTCTATAGATTGAATATGCTGAAACAAAAGCTAATAATTTCAATTATTAAGAATCTGATTTTAAATTATTGTTTAAAACGGTTAATGAAAGTGAGCGAGAAAATAAAACCACCCGCCCACATGTCCCAACGGCTTGCCGTAGCAGCGCGCGCGCTCGGGGAGCAGGGCGGAAGTGAAACTGCATGGTGATGATCATAAGATCTTCCGGTACAATGTTTACAAGGTTTGTAGAACTGAAGACGGTCATTTTTAGGGATCAGATAGTTAGGTCTAATTTTAGTGTCTGTCTAGTTGACTTCAGGAAGCAGGACCAAACTTTCTAGTACTGTTGTTTTTGAGTTATATAGAGTTAGTCTGTAGCTCATTACACTGATATTGTTGGTTGAAGTGAGAGATATAATTTATAAAGCACGTAAACAGAGAAACATTTTTAAAAAGGTTCTTTTAGGGACATAGAAAAGTATTTTAGATAACCACTCCTTTCTATTGTATTTGTTTATACTTTTTATATATTAAGAAACCACCATACAGACAAGATATTAAACCCCCTCTCAGCCTTAGGCCCATCATTCCATCTTAATTTAAAGTATTGTTTATTATTTGGGTGCCAAGTAACATTTTGTTTCATTTCCTGCCTTCAGATGACAAATAAGGGAAACAACAGTGGACTTTTGCCTTTTCTTATTCTGATTGGTGGTTTATTACAGTGTCAGTGTAAGCCACATGGCTACAAAAGTAAAGCCTTTGAAGAAATATCCAAGGAAATAGCAAGTCATTCTGGCATTGCAAAGAAAATCATAGATTTGGCTGTGTATGGGAAGGCTCAGAACCGTTCGTACGAACGACTTGCAGCCTTCACAGATACGGTCGGAAATAGAGTGAGCGGGTCCAGGAATCTGGACCTGGCTATCAATTACATGTACAATGCTTTGAACCAGGATGGACTGGAGAATGTACATCTAGAACCTGTGAAAATCCCACACTGGGTGAGGGGACATGAGAGTGCAGTGATGATTCTTCCACGCAACCATACCTTGTCGATCCTCGGGCTGGGGAGTAGTGTTGGAACCCCCGAAGGAGGTTTGTAGCTTGTAACCTGTTCAGGCAATTATTTTAATCATTTCACACACAAACATTGTTTTTTTTAATGTCACACAATCACCATCTTTCTTTTTCTTTGTTTTTTAAATAATTAATTAATGAAGAATACTTAGGACTCATGTGGTGAACATCATTTATACATTGATCTTTCTCATGTTGTCTTTCTGTGCAGGTATTGAAGCTGAGGTGTTGGTAGTGGAGTCTTTTGATGACCTAAAAAGAAGGGCAAGCGAGGCTAAGGGGAAGATTGTGGTTTATAATCAGCCTTTTGTTAGCTATGGGGAGACGGTGGAATACCGTGCTTCAGGAGCTTCTGAGGCAGCTAAAGTAGGAGCTGTGGCTTCACTCATTCGCTCCATCACTCCATTTTCCATAAACAGGTCTGTTCAAGTCAGCTTTCATCAGTGTCTTAGCATCCATCTTTAATGGATTACACAAAAACAAATATTAAATGCATTTTATGTACCTGTTACAGCCCTCACACTGGGTGGCAGTGGTACCAGCCTGGTGTGCCTCAGATCCCCACAGCCTGTATCACAGTGGAAGATGCCCAGATGATGGCTAGGATGGCAAACAGAGGCACAAAAATTGTAGTGCACTTAACCATGGAAGCACAGACCCTGGAACATGTGGTCTCGTTCAACACAGTGGCTGAGATAACTGGCAGTGAGCACCCAGAACAAGTAAGGTTTTGAAGGTTACAGACATATTCTTGGACACTGCTTTTTTCCTTAACTGGCCAGTTAGTGACAATTTCATTTTGTTGACATATGACAACATACTTTTGAATGACTCACCAACTTCCTCTGAGAGCCAATTATAGAGTGCTGGCAGAAGTTATCATTTGACTGCTCATCAGTTTTGTCATTTTATTTTTCCACTCCGAGTTCTTCCTGGATGACAGACCTTCTCACCCTATCTCTAAGGGAGAAACCTGCCACCCTGTGAAGGAAGCTCATTTCAGCCTCTTGTATTCGCAATCTCGTTCTTTCGGTCACTTGTGACCATAGTTTAGGGTAGTAATGTAAATTGAGAACTTTCCCTTCTGGCACAGCTCCCTCTTCACCACTGGTACAAGCTCCACTTTACAGCAGAGGCAGCACCGATCCGCCTGTCAATCTCCTCCTCCATCATTATCTCACTCGTGAACAAGACTCTGAGATACTTGAACTCCTCCACTTGGGGCAAGACCTCATTCCAGACCCGGAGGGCATATTCCACCCTTTTCCGACTGAGAACCATTGCCTCGGACTTGGAGGTGCTGATTCTCATCCCAGGTGCTTCACACTCAGCTGTGAATCGCTTTAGTGAGAGCTGAAGGTCCTGGCTCGATAAAGCCAAAAGGATAATGTCATCTGCAAAAAGCATGGAGGAGATCCTATGGCCATCAAACCAGAACCACTCAACCCCTTGACTGCGCCTAGAAATTCTATCCATAAAATGTATGAACAGAACCTTCCTTCTCCAAGTCCACAAAGCACATGTGGACTGGTTGAGCAAACTCCCATGCCCCCTCCAGGATCCTGTAGAGTGTGTAGAGCTGGTTAAGAGTGCTGCGGCCAGGACGAAAACCACATTGTTCCTCCTGAATCCGAGGTTCAACCATCGACTGGATCCTCCTCTCCAATACTCCTCAATAGACTTTCCTGGGTAGGCTGAGGAGTGTGATTCCACGATAGTTGGAACACTCCCTCCGGTCCCCTTTCTTAAAAAGGGGAACTACCACCCCGGTTTCCCAATCCAGAGGAATGACCACCCGATGTTGTAGAGACAACCAAGACAGTCCTACTACATCCAGAGCCTTGAGGTATTCAGGGCGGCTCTCATCCTCCCCAGTAGCCCAGCCTCCGAGGAGCTTTTTAACCACCTCGGGGACCTCAGCCCCAGTGATAGCCAGACCCCCCCTCAGGCTCTTCCTCTTCCACAGAGGACGTGTTTGTGGGATTGAGGATGTCCTTGAAGTATTCCTTCCACCTCCTGATGACATCCCCAGTTGAGGTGAGCAGCTCCCCACTTCCACTGTAAACAGTGTTTGTGGAGTACTGCTT
>JBCNYG010000001.1:22731470-22752469 GCA_039654305.1 Porochilus rendahli
GGGCTGGTTGGTTGGATTGAGGAGGTCCTCAAAGTATTCCTTCCACCTCCTGATGACATCCCCAGTTGAGGTGAGCAGCTCACTGCTTTCACTGTAAACAGTGTTTGTGGAGTACTGCTTGCAAATCCGATGACACGACTACGAAGTCGATCATTGAACTAAGGCCTAGGGTGTCTTGGTGCCATGTGCACTTATGGACACCCTTTTGTTCGAATATGGTGTTTGTGATGGACAAACCATGACGAGCACAGAAGTCGAACAACGAAACATCATTCGGGTTCAGATCTGAGAGGCCGTACCTACCAATCACACCCTTCCAGGTCACACTGTCATTGCCCACATGGGTGTTGAAGTCTTCCAGGACGCCCTCTAGCACACCCCCCCTAAGGACTCCAAAAAGGGTATTCTGAACTGCTATTTGGTGCATAAGCACAAACAACAGTCAGGACCCGTCCCCCCACCTGAAGGCGGAGGGAGGCTACCCTTTAGTCCACCGGAGAGAACTCCAACATATGGGCACTGAGGCTGGGGGCAACAAGGATGCCCATACCGGCTTGCTCGCTACTTTTCCCCATGAGCAACTCCAGAATAAAATAACCCAACCCCTCTCGAGAAGGAAGGTTCTTGAGATAAGATAGCCCAAGCTATGTGTTGAGATGAGCCCAACTATATCTATTATGCTCCTAGAGATCTTGTGAACCGTGCTTAGTCTGGACATTCACCTAGGACTTGTTTGCCTTGGGTGACCCTACCAGAGGCATAATGCCCCGACAACATAGCTCCCAGGATCATTAGGACATGCAAACCCCTCAACCACGATAAGGTGGCGATTTAAGGAGGGGATAATAGAATATATGACAGATAATTATGTGTGAGGAATGTCACTTTTCTAATTGTTTAAAAGCACATTTCAAAGATATGTTTTTGTTTACTATTACTCTGATACCAGTTTGAGTCTATATTCTGATGTCATACAAAATATTTACGCATGTTTTATTCCTCTTCAGAAGGAAAGTTCAAAAACAAAAAAATGTAAAAAAATTTCACAAGAGAAATTTACAAAAATTGCAAGATGCTGGCTAAGTATGAAGGAAATGAGCAACAAGGCTCAAATTTGGTGTGTTGCTAGATATTGCTGCTAGATACTTGCTGCTAGATACTATACACGTTGCTTGTGGTAAGGTTTCATAACCTTTGTGAACTGTCCACATCTTCACGGGCTCGCAAGAAGAGCAAATTTTCACCCACCATTCAGTTTTTGGACACCATATCCCATGTGTTCTTCCTTAAAGCTGTTTGTTTTACATGGAAATATGCTTAAATTTGCTATAAAAATACTTTTGAGGGGTGCTATTTTCTGTATCAAAAATTTTTAAATGCTTTGTTCGAAAGAATTTGACTTTTTCCAAAATTGCAATATCAATAGTAACCCAACACTGACAAGTAGAGTAATTTTGACTGCATATTCTGACAGAGTGGGTCCTTTTCTGTTTGTATGCAATGTTTCAGCCCTATGCAATAATTGTTAGGGGAGTTACAAGCTAACATGCATACATCATTTAAACAGTGTTAATCAATAAAAACCGAAAATCTTTGTGTCAAAATGTTGCAACTTTAAACAAAACTGAGTCACCCCTTCTTTCCAAAGCACAACAAAATGTCCAGCCCTAAAAAAAATTTCAGTATGGAATGTGACCTCCATTTAAGTTAATGCAGGCCATAATTCGTCTGCGCATGGATCTGACGAGCCTCTGTATGTTGTTCTGTGGGATGTTTCTCCACTCCTCCCGTAATGCCACGATCAGTTCCTGCCTGTTCTGTGATGCTGGTACTCGGCCTGATGCTCTGTGTCCAAGCTGATCCCACATGTGTTTGATGGGTGACAAATCAGGCGAATACACAGGCCAGGGAAGGACATTAAATACCTGCTGCTGCCGACATTCGATCATTGATCATCATGTGACAGTCAAGGCATGGTAAAGATTCCATGCAGAATGCATTTTTGCTGAGCTTTATGTAGGCAAGATGACCATTAGTTAAATGCACCCATTTCTGCTTACTGAGACCCAAAAACAAACTTGGAGCTGTATAAGGGTCTAGATCCAGAGCTGAAGCTCAAGTGTAATGGTGAGCGCTGCTACTGGAAATGAGTTTTTGAGGTGTTTTGGGTCATTGAAATACCAGTACTCATTCTCAGATAGGGTGGAAGTAAACTTATATTGTGTTTTCATTGGCACGGAGTGTATGTGTGTGTATATATATATACATACATACATACATGTATAATAATAAAAAAAAAATATATATATATATATGTAGTATACGGAACAAATGACTACAATTTGATCCCTACAGACCTGTTTTGTGGTTGCCCTCTCATCAGGGGAAAATGTGTTGAGTATGATTGGAGAGACATGTCAGTAGGACATTTTGCATTATGGTCACCCTACAGGCTTTAAACTTTTATTTTAAAAGTTAAAGTTGAGTCTCCATGTTTTTAGCAACCATATTAAGGTTTTCATTCATCCAGCTCATGTCTTGTGATGTAGTCATGGTGACTGAATGGCAGGATGTGTCATTGCTATTTACGGGAACCTGACCTTTGCTATTTGGCTCTCTGTTTTACAAAATTGTGGCTGAGCATTTGATGATGATATGAAACAAAGGGCAAGGAGTGCAAAAATTCTAAAATTGACTTAAAGTTTTTTGGTCATTCAAACTTTTTTCTCAGAACATTAACATGGTCTAACAGGAATATCACATTAACCAGAAAAAGAAGTATTAAACGGGGCAACATAACAATACTGTAATCAAGTGCTGTATTTCTTATTAGACATCAAAGCAGAAGTGAGACAGCTCGATATATCTGTACGGTGATCTTGAGTGCCACGAAAGGCACCTTTAAATAAAATAATAATAATAATAATAATAATAATTATTATTATTATATGCAATTTACTGCAGTAAGGAATCTAAAGAATTATTCACTGTCACGGGGAAGTCATACCACCTAAGACCAATTTATTTATTGGTTCTGACATTTATGTCTAATATAATTACTATATAGTCAAAAGTTTGGACCTTCTTATTTATAAAGGAATAGGGCAGTCAAAATACATTTTAATTACTATAATTTGCCATTTGGCAGAAAAAACACTAATAACTTTCCTACAGAAATGATCAGGTAGCTACAGTGTTTTCACTCATGATACATAAATGAAATGTCCATATAACAAGCATGATACTAAGAACTAGTTTGATAAATGCGATTCACATTATATTACAGTCTTATTATGGACAGTAGCAGGAGATGGATGAACAAACACTGGGTCACAGGTGGAAAAAACAAGATTTTAATAGCTCTGAACAGGAGTAAGCAGTAGAGAAAACAAAACCTACAGAAAATAAGACCACATAACTGGGCACAAAAACAAAACAAATATGGGTTATGGGTTTTCAGAGCAAATAGCAAAAACTGTCCAAGCATGGCACTGTGTTTTGGAAGAGGTGAACATTTATGACAGGGGTCAGACAAGGCCAAATTGGCTGCAGGTGCGCACAGAAAAAAAACGAGTGAGTGCCCCTAGATCCCCAGTGTCTGTCTGTACAGTTTGCATGTGCGGTCATGTTCTTTTGTCCAAATATTATTTTCATACCACACTACACATTTATATATAAATATACATATTGAAATTGTCCAAATATTGCAATATAATTTTTTTTGTTACAGTATCACCTAGCTTCCCCTTCCACTCCGATACATGCTTGTAACAGTGCAGCAAAAAAATCAATGCAGTTATATATGAGTGTCACTGCTGATGATTCTCCATCACCCAATTAATATCTGCCTTCTTGGTGGTGGCCTTAGGTAAGGTTTCTGCTGAAGGACTAACCAAATAGGGGTTGACAAATTGTACAGAGCAACAGATGCGCTTACAAAGCCAGTCTTCTATCCAGTCTTCTTTGTCTACTCTTTGTCATCAAAATTGGCTGGGAATTGTCTGTTTTCACCCTCTGCACACAATGTAAAGTGTGAATAGCCAGTGTGAATACCAACTAGAAGCAACCTATTAAAATCAAAAAGCTATAAGTTTGAACTTTGAAGTAGGCATTGTGAGATATAGCTTTAAATCTGCTTAGAATAATTTTATTTTTGTGTGGGTGTGTGTGTGTCTGTGTGTGGCACGGCATCCTTTCCCTTTCACTCCTGGATGTAAATAAGAAAGGTGCCTGTTTGTGGAGCCCCAGTGTGGTGTTTGCTGTTCTTTTTATAACCATAGTGGCTGTTTGCAGTGTTTTTTATTGCATGGAAAGCTTCGGCTCTCTGTCACAGACCTGCTGTCTGTTTTCCATGATGATTGAAGAAGATTTTCTTTCATGATCCCTCCCATCTGATTTCCAAAGTTAATTTTTTGTTCAGAGTTTGATAAGATTATTTACGATTTTATCCGAAGTAATTGTAAACGTACGTTGGCAAGCTATAGAAGCTTTGTTCATTCCTTTCCACGTCCACCACTATAGTGCTAAATATTAAGAGAAAGATTGAAATTCTTACTGGAAAATGGTTGTTCTTTGGTAACTTTGGTGTTATAATGCTGTGTCACACAGGTTAAGGGAAAAGCAATGACTGACATTTCTTTCAGATGCTCTTGAATCTCTGGGACGAGTTCCCTGTGGGTCTCAGTTCATGGTAAATCACACTTCACATTTACCGTATGAGGATGTAGGTGATGCTTGAGCAGATTATTCATAGCTGAGCTCCATGGAGCACCATGCATAAGATAAATAGATGGCTGTGGTAAATCTGAATTTGAATTTGCCATTTTTTTGTTGTGTTGCTCAGGATCCCTTTCTTTTGGGTTTTTCCCTAGCTTCTAATATTAGTACTGGTTAAACACAACCACCATTAATTGGGTGGTAGGTGGAAGCAAACTAGTGCCTTCAAGACATAAGACACACAAAGCCATTCAGCCACATCTTTTTGGGCTGCTATTCATGCTATGTAACAGTATGGTGAAAAATATTCAGGACAATACAAGTGCATGAACTCATACAGAGCCAAAATTAGCTATTGTGTCTTTGATTGACAGGGAAGAGTGTATCCCACCTCTCCCACCCAGAGAGAACACACTCACAGTCACACCTAGAAGCAATTTAATATAGCTTCTTAACCTACTGTAATCTGCGTGGTTTTTGGGCTATGGGAGGAAACCGAAGTACCTGTTGGAAAACCATGCAAGAATGGGGAGAACAGGCAAAGTTGCTTTATCTTATGAGGGGCTTTTTTTGTTTTTGTTTTTTGCAACTTTTCAGTAGTTTTTGAAAATTCTTTTGAAATTATTCAGGTGATTTGTCATGGAATGACCCTTGCTCATTGGAATGCTGTTCTATCTGATACTATCCCATGCGGTGCTAGTGGGATTGTAGTTGAAGGTGTGACAGACATTCTGGCTCAGTCTGCAGTAATTACAGATCCACAGACAGTTCCTCCCCCACAGTGATGGAGCTGAAGCCCTGATGAAGAGTACACAGCTAGTTGATTAAACATAGACATTGTCTGGAACACACACACACACACACACACACACACACACACACACACACACACACACACAGCCTGATTCATCAGGGATTTGAAGTCTTAAGATGAATCGTGGTCTCTTAGCTTGAGAGATTTCTCAGAAAGGCCGAATCCAGATGTTTGAATATTCCTCAGAATCTTTTCTAATAAAAAAATAAACAAAGATGTTAATTTCTGTACAATGTACGCTAGATTTGCATTCTTTATTATCAATTTTATTTAACCTAGGCCTTTCCCTACAGCATGTGTTTGCATTTTGCCAGCGGTGACAAGTGGCCTGGGAATTGATAAAAAAAATGGCCTAATTAATGAGATAAGGTGAATATATGACTAAGGAATTTTACACTGATTAGCCATAACATTAACACCACCTCATTGACTGTGTGGACTAGGGAGCCACATACACAGAAAGCTGCGCTCTGCTTTGAGACCAGACGTACTAGCCCTCACTCCTCACACATCTCAGTAGTCTATACCACTCTTGTCAGATCACTGGTTGTCCTTTTTTGGGCCTCCTTTGACAGATACGTACCACTGCATACCAGAAACACCCCACAAGACCTTCCATTTTGGAGATGAATAGACATCACAACATGACTCTTATCAACGTCATTCAGATTCTTACACCTGCTCATTTTTACTTCTTCCAACACATCAACTTCGAGTTGCTATTCACTTTATCACTTTCTGCCTAATACATCCCACTCCTTCGCAGGTGCCACTATAATAAGATTATCCATGTTGTTCACTTCGCCTGTCAGTGGTAATTTTTTATTTTATTGTTATGGCTGATCGGTGTAAACATTCTTTGTGCAAACAGTTTAAGGGCTGTTTGTCTGGAATGACAGTTTATCAGTGAGATTAGAGAATTGGGCACCGAGCTTGCACTGCTGTTGCCTTGTGGGGTTTGCTATGTCATAGCCATTTATTTCTTCAGGCAGGCCTATATCCTTTAAATAATGCATCTTTATAAATATTTTTCAAGCCTCCTGATTTCCATGATTTCAGTGTTTTTAGGTTTGATCTCACTGTGTACAGTATGTATGGTAGCTTGATTTGTTTTGTTTGTTTGATTTAATGAGATTTTGACCAGGTTTACACTGAGGGCAGTGGGCTATGACTATGTTTATGTCACAATATAGCTGCTTGTTAAGCTGAAATAATTAATTATTTGTAGTACCCTGACACATGTATTGACCTTTCTCAGTAAGAGTAGTACATATTCAGCAACAGCAGTAGTCACATACTGGTTAGTTTGTGCTCAGTAATGGTTGCTCATCTGGATTCAAGCCCAGGTGAATCATTGTTTTACCTTGAATTGTTTGTGTTTATGTGTTTGTTTCCCAACATATTTTGGCTTCTATTTCTGCATATGTCAGTGTTGTCCCCACAAAAAGAGGTTGCATGGTTTGGGTGACCTTACAGCAGCATAGTGTAATGTTTTTAACCAGTAGGGTTGTGTAATGGATACTGCGGATTCGTGAAGGGAGTTTAAATAGGTTTAAATGCCTCTTCACCCTTCATTAGTTACTGCACTACTGTGGGACATAATACTGTGGTGCTGTTTTTTTAACACCATACAGAAGATGCACATTATTAGATGGTAGTGTTATTTCATTATGGGTATATATTGAGATAATTTTAGTTAAACAAGTTTCTGGCGGACAGTCTCAGCTGTGGTAGTTAATTTGACACTACTTGTTTAGGAGGGCCATTTATCTTAATGACAAACAAAAACATCACGTGCACTAGTTAATCAATGACTAGCTCAATGGTATGATGTATACCTGTATTGTCATTGCCGTACGACTAGTTTATATGTTTTTGATCAAGTTTGATTTTGTTAAGTTCAGTTTGCCTATTTCAGCTATAAATCTGCGTTTCGAAAGGAGATTATTTATGGCCAATCACAGCAAAGTGGGTATTAGGTCGGAAATTACTGAATACTTTGTTGGACTTTAAAAGTGATTTTCTCTCCGAAGTTGCATACTTAAAACCAAAAATTCCCGATAGGTTTTACTTAGCAACATACAGTATGATAGATAAAATTTGGTATCATTTTAATGCTTAGGATGTCAGCTGCAAAATAACTCGAAATGAATTATTTCCGTGTTAATCACCATTTTGCTGAGATGGATCACAATTAACAAGTCTGGCTTAAGGCACAGATTTAGCATAACATCTTATGTCCTTTTCCATACTGCCTTATTTCAAATTACTTGCATATCTTTATACCAAGAGTACAACCCTAAATGCAGGCTCTGTTTTTAGCTTGGGTTTGGGATCTTGCACTGTACCCTGGTTTTAAACTAAACCTGGTAATTAATAAATGTGATAAATGTTTGAGAAATGTATTACAGATATAATCTAAGGGTCAGGGACCTCTGCTCTATATTTTGCTGATATATTTTAATTGAGTTGCAGGAAGCAGAGATTTTTCTTTAAAGGGAGAAATTAGAAATTATACCTTTAATTCGATTGAGAAAGCTTGCACACTACAGGAAGAATGTGAGAATGTTTTGTATGTGTCTGTCCACAGGAATATTTTTTTATGTTTTTTTCCATAATTGAAGATTCCTGTAAACATGCACGGTCAATATGTGAGGAAATGGACTGTCTGCTGTATGTTTACATATCCACCAGAATTTTTTTTGGACTTTTTATGTTTATTTGCTTTCTGACAGACCAGGAATCACTCCCACACTGTGGTTATGTGTGAAATATAAACCTATTTGGACAAATTAGGGGATGTTGTTGTCTGTGTAGTGTATATTACTTAATGGGTATGATAACATGAAACGTTTAGTTAAGCTTAATTTAGAGAAATCACTGAGCCATTCACCACCTCGTATTATAATAAATATAGCATTATGTTTTTTGAAGGTGTATGCAAATCTGCCTCTGTTATGAAAAGTTTGTTTTGATTTTTGATTTATGTACAATGGCCAAATTACTATTTTATAACATTGCTTTTCAGAAAATGATATACCACACTCGGGGGTAGGATACCTTTTATCTTCAGACAATGAGTATAACGCACTGATGCTGGGTAATAAAAAGCATTGTAGTCAGTAATAAATTAACCGATAGGATTGCTATTTTGTTTATTTTTGTATATACAAATATCTGTTATTTAGTAACTGTTAATTATCCAGATATAGCAAACCAATCAGATGGGCAGTGCTGGCTCAGTGGCTGCCAAGGAGTGGGATCATGAAAAGTTTTTGCGGTTCTTGTAGTTGATGTGTTGGAAGCAGTAAAAATGAATCAGCATAAGGATCCGAGTCACGAGTGAAGAGGGGAAGAGGGGTCTTCAGCACAGAATATGTTGTGATGTTTTTAGTGTCTACGGCAAAATGATTACTGACCATTCTGACTGAGATCTAATTTTGTATGAAGTCATTTAAATTCCTACCCTGGGTTTAATTATGTAATATGGTTTATGAATTTCTACCTTTTTAACAACACCAGAATTGCAGTTAAATTTGTTTGCTTTCTTTCATACATCAAAGCCTGTTTGACTTCATACTCCAGCTCCACATTTAGAAAGCACATGGAAGCAGGGTGGTCTGTCTGGCAAGTCAGTGATATACACCGTGTTCGGCAAATATAAGTCTGGGATGAATTTTGGTCTGCATGCGTCAATGTTGGGCATTAAACCTAGAAAAAAACTCATATTTTATGTTAACTTTGAAGTGTTTTTCCCTGTGATAAAAAGGGAGGGGTGTTAGTGAGTTGTTGACATTCCATTTTCAAGTTTTGGTCATTCTAACATTTTTTACAGTGGTGTTTTTCTTTACAGGCATGGTCAGGAAGAGTTCTATCAGAATACCTTACTAGTATAACCACAGTCACGGAATAGTTATAGTATAATATAATATCTATAATAAAATCATCTGTTAGGCAGCACACTGTTGCTGTGTGCTTCATTAACCTGCCTCAGTAATGTTTGTACCATGTTTGTGTGTGTTTTTTTATAGGTGGGGTTTTTTGGGGGGTCTAGACAACCCCAAGGGTAGTTTTGCTTTAATAAAGGTTTTCCTTCTAGTGACTGTCTTGCATCTTTGATTATAATAGAAAAAAATCATATAACTAGGATGCCCCTTAGGAACTGGAATAAAGGAATCTTTGTTTGTGCTTGCCTCCAACAACTGCACCTCATAATAAGATGAATGTGTCAGAAAAATAACTTGCGTCTAACTTAACTTGGTAAAATAGTAAAAATACTGGGAAGGTAACCTGCGATGGACTAGCATCCCATCCAGGCGGAGTTGAACTCCTAGTTGCTCCATGCTACAGAAACTGGGGATAATCACCGGCCTGATGAGCCACTAGGCTCGGGTGTAAAAACCCAAGTGAGGTAAGTCTTATTGGGTTTTACAGACTTACCCTTAAGTCTGTTGGGATTTTACATTAATATAAGCCTGTTGTGTTTACAGGCTTATATTAAAATACTTGTTGTAATATGTAAGGCAGCTACATCACTTGTAAGGCAGGTATGTCACTTAATCTAAAAAATAAATAGATTTTTTTAAAGTGTATAATTGTTGATATGTTGTGTTGTTTGTGAGGGGATGTTTGCATTTTCAGAAGGATTATTTACTGTGGGTGCTTCCTGACTGCTGATAATGTTCCTTTATGTTTTCATTAAAGGGAAATTTTTCACTTTTTTTATCCAAATTTTTTAGAGAGAAAAAGAGAAGGTGATGAGGGTGAGGGAACAACTGTATACAATAGATTGCAAAAGTATTCATTCCCCTTGAGCTTTTCCACATTTTGTCACATTACAAATACAAATGTAAACAGATTTTATTTGGATTTTATGTGATTAACTAACACAATGTGGTGCATAATTGTGAAGTGGAAGGAAAATAATACATGGTATGATTTTTTTTTTTAAATAAAAATCTGAAAAGTGTGGCGTGCATTTGTATTCAGTCACATGTCGAAACATTCAAGTGGTATGAATATTTTTGCAAACCACTTTATGACTGTCATAACAGAAACTAAGTGATAACAGGAAGTTTGTCTCTTCCTCAAAAGTAAATATATCTTAAGGGAAGATGTAATTCTTTAATTTATAAAAAATTGTTAATGTTGGCAAATTATTGTGGTGTATTACCAATAAAGTGGGGCCTGTGGCGTATGGTGGATAGGACTCTTGGCTTATGATTAGGAGGTCATGGGTTCAAATCCTCATTAGACTCTCACCGTGCTAAGACCTCAGGCAATGGTCTTAACCACAAGTGTGCCTCTGTCCACCCAGCAGTATAAATGGATACCAGTAAAAATACTGGGAAGGCAACCTGCGATGGACCAGCGTCCCATCCAGGAGGAGTTGAGCTCCTAGTCGCTTCATGCTACTGAAACCGGGGATAAGCACCGGCCTGATAAGACTTTAGGCTCGGGTGTAAAAACCCTCAGATCTACCTGTTACCAATAAAAAAAAAAATTGGGATGTGTTGTAATAGGAATTGACTTTGTAGTGGTGATCTCACATATACACACAGCTCATATCAGTACCTTTTGGCAAATACCTCACAGGCAGTTTTTCACTTCTTTACTTTTACAGGGCGAACCAATAAAACTCCCGCATTTCAAAGGTAAATAAAAAAAAAGAATTGCTAAAGATAATCAAAGTATTATTTCACACATGAAACTTCATTCAATACAGTTTTTATACATTATGTTTTAAAGATGACATCCTCCAGATAGTGGCAGTCATTGTGTACATGGAGGTGATATTTGAAGGCTGCCATGGCTTGGCGGGTCATTCCTGGTGAAGCAGCAGCTCTCCCCTGTTGAATAGCAACCCTAAGGGCTTCAATATTTTGGGGTTGATGAGTATACAGTCATAATTTAAGGTAGCCCCACAGAAAACACAAAATCACAAGGGGTGAGATCAGAGGAACGGGCCAGCAACCTAACATTTTCATGTTCATGTTCGGATCACTTGATCCGGAAACATCACTTTCAGCACTTGATCTTTGAGCTGTGTGTGTTGTAGCTCCATTTTGTTTGTGTCCAAATAATAATTTGATTATCTTTTAATCTTTTTTTTTTAGCTCCCGCCCACAAAGTGGCTCGGGAGCAATAGGAATGGGTTCCGTCCGTCCCTGTGTAACTCTTTAGTTTACAGACATTTACTTTTCATACATGCATGGTGGCCTGATTATGTATACCATTAGCGTCCTTCTGTAGATTCGATAGAGCTTTTCATAACTCATTTTACATTTACAGTGAAAGGACGATGGAGAATTTTTCAACAGCAGTACAAACATCTAAGCAAAACATGAAGATTGTCAACCCAAATAAATACAAATATTTGCTTAAGGGAAAAAGTAGTAATTGTCTGAGCAAATGTTAATTAAGTAAAATAATGAAATAAAGGATATTAATAATAGGTTTAAATGTTTATTTACGCTTCAGGTTGTTTTGCTGAGTGGTCATCTGGACAGTTGGGATGTAGGACAGGGGGCTATGGATGATGGAGGTGGAGTGGCTGTTTCTTGGGAGGCCTTGTCTCTTATTAAAGACCTGGGTAAGACTGTGCTAGCAAAATATTAAAGCATTGAAAGTACTGAAGTCTTGGGATTTCTTTGGACGGGCAGTGTATGTGTGCGACTCATAACTGGATTCTTATTATTTTTAAAAGCTGTATATAAAACTCTCACCTTATTTATAAATGTTGCATAATTATTTTAGGAAAGGACATCTACAAAGTTATAACCACACTTTCACTTTAAGTTTTCTTTATTCAGTGAACACACTTTCCTTATTTCCTGTGTTGCTCACAAAGGCTGCAGTTCCTTTTTGGAAATATTTTGGAAAAATGTTTTTTCAACTATGGATGTGCCTTTATGTACATTTAGCAACACTCTATGTGTAACTTTTCTTGAGCAGTAGTATTTTAATCCATATGTTCCACTAGAAAACTATATTAAAGATTAAAGCTTGCTACAAATAGCTTTTTTTTTTAAATCTAGAGGTATTTTGTTTTAGAGGAATTTAGCTGTTATAACCTGAACACCAATAATCACTATTAGTAATCAGAAAACATTAAATCTTACTTTTAAACTATGAGGCCATACCATTCCTATATACTGTTATTTTGCTTATTTTAGTTAAAACATCAGATATAGAATTGGTAGCTTGGACCATACCATAACGATAATGTCCTGATTGGACCACGTGATAATGATAATGAAAGGTAATGATAATTTCTGTGCATTATCATTTGCTAGTTTAAGGTAATATACAGCATATGTTTGTAGTATTTTACTTTTCATTTTTAGACTTTACTGACCAAGTTGTCCAGCTTTAATCTATGTAGAATTTAATTATAAAAAAAGAAGACTGAAATGATCTGGCGTTGCCTCTTGCTGTTTATTTCTTCACCTACAGGGCTTCGTCCTAAGAGGACACTGAGGGCTGTGCTGTGGACTGCAGAAGAAGCAGGGGGAGTGGGAGCTTTGCAGTACTATGAACAGCACAAAGTATTACCATTTCATTAGTAGTGTTTCATATATGATGTGCATGATACTCATTTGTTGAGCTATGACTTATGCTTTTAGGGCAAAAACCCTCTAAATGGATCTCGCTAATGTCCACCCTATCTCTCTCCTATCACATGACAGCTTCCTAACTGGGGAATGTAAAGATAAACACACCATTTCTCCAAGACACATGAAACCAACACTCACAGCTTTTGTTTTGTCACATGGCAACATAACACACATAAATAAAAATTATATTGCCCCACATTTGTATATAGTATCTCATAAATACCCATAATTGGCAACTGTGTTGTTGGTGCACCGGAAGAAGAGACTTAATTTTGCTCTCTTGGATTTCAGCTACAAATAGCTGTCGAATCTTCCATTTGGTCATCCTCCATGCCCGCCATTTTTAATATGTGACTACCCAAACCTATTTTCACTTAAAATAATCTTCATCCAGCAGTGTTTTGTTGCTTTTTTCCTCTGTTTTTATTTATAAAAAATGGGTTTTTTTATGGATAGTCATCTGTAAACCTTGGAAATCAGTCAAAGACTTAAATTTAAATATTTCATCAATTTATTGCAAATAGAACCTCAGTCAGCGATACATTCCGCAGGACAATAATTGAATGTGCTATAATGTAAGACCTTGAAATGCACAATAACTTAAAATAATTAAAAAAGCTTATTTGTAACGTGAATATGTTCCATATATGATGTCAGCATGTCGCCTCTCTGTGGCTGACCTGTAGTCCTAAAAAATAGTTTGCGGTCTCAGTTGTAGCTCATACTAGCACACTGTCCAACAGTTTTGATGAAGCTTAGTAGATATGATAAATTCAAAGAAGTAGTAATAAGGCCGGATCTAAAAAATTCCGGTTTCTTATCAGAACTTTGCGAAAACCTAAATGTGGCACGCATGTTTTATTTTTTGTTTGTTTGTTTGAAATGTGGTGACTGTCGAAGCCCAAAAGCTTTTAAATCTAAATGTAAGTAAAGTGACTGAAGCTATACAATACTTCCTAGATGAGCATTCTTTTACATGTACCTGTTCATTTAACGTGTATTAAACTCCGAAACTCTGAACAGCTGTCTATAGAACAGCATCCAAGCCTTGCATCCAAAGCCTTGCATCCAAAAAAAATCTTTGGAAAACTATTTTGAACAGAACTAAATCAATCTCACAATCACGATCACAGCATCTGACACGTAATCGCCTTCTGTGTTGTTTTTTACTTTGTCTGAGCCTTTTTCTAAGGTTTTGAGTGAGGTTTAAAAAAAAAAATAATAATTTGATGCGGTGCCAATTTCCGGGTCCGTGCAATGATGAGAAACCGGGAATTTTAATCCAGCATAAATGCTAATAAAGGCCTGACAGAATGACTTCCACAAATGTACTTCCACTTATATATTACAGTCTAAACTTTTCATTTTTTTTTATAGACAAACATTTCAAACTTTGACCTGGTGATGGAGTCTGATATGGGCACATTTGCCCCTGTTGGACTGCAGTTCACTGGCAATGATCAAGCCAGAGCCATCATGAAGGAAGTAATGAAACTGCTGGCACCCATCAATGTAACATCCTTGGAGAAACATGGAGAAGGGACTGACATAAACATGTGGATGCAGGCTGGAGTTCCAGGTCAGTTTTTTCCAAAAATTAACTTGATCAGTAATCATTTTGGCTTTTGTGTAGTTCTTATTTAAAAATGAGCTTCTGAATTTCCTGCTTGTGCTCTGCTCTCCTCCCAGAGTCCAAAGACGTAGCTTCAGCTTCTCCTCTGACACTGTTGATAAACAGTATAGAAAATACAAATCTACATTAATACTCTTAATAGCAGAGCTCCATACTTTTGGAATTGTTGTAAAGCCATGGGTTCCATTTTGTTGTTTGATCCGTGACCAAATGCCCACACAGGCTGTTCGTTTAAAAATTGGGCACCCATTCACACATGATTATCATCATTTAATGAAAATAAATTTAGATTCTAATTTTACTTTAATAATTAACTAATTTTAGCTAATCTTGCATGTTTTTTGATCTTTAAATAGTAGATACTTTATAATTTTATATTTGTAATTAAGCTATCGTGCTCTAGTCAGTCATACCTCCAGGACCTTGTTTTAATATATTGACCAGAACCAAATTTCTGGTTTCAATACTTGAGGAAAATCTTAGCTCTATTTAGGCTCAAATAGCTGGTGTTAGACAGAAACACTGAAGAGTTAGAAAAATGTGTACACCCTACACACATTGTGAAACTACATTTGAGACCTGTGTCAGAGCTCCCACTTCTGACATTAATAAAGTTTGTTTTGGAATTTGAGGCACCCAGGGAATAAAATATATTTTTTTTGTTTGTTTTACTTGCCCTAGGCTTTTATTATGGTGACATTTTTGGTTAATAGTTTCCAGCCACACTTTCTAGATGTGATGTGGTGCCTGTAAAATAATTTCCTCATATCTCTAGGAACGTGCTATGCTAGCCAAATAACCTTCAACATACGCATTTTGAAAATAGCTTTTCTTTTTTTTCTTCCCAATTTATTCATTGCAAGTTCCCTCCCACAAGTCATCTTTCCCTGTCATACAGTAGTTACTGACCGGGGAAGGTGACCTCGCCCTACCATCCAACTGGAAAGCATGTCTTTGTGGCCAAAATGTTATTGTTTCTGGTCACTATTGGGTGTGAAATCTTTGAGATTTGAACCTTTAGTCTCTGAAATATAGTGTGAATGCTTTTCTGTTGTGCTGATTGGATGCACTGAGTGCTTGCGTTTTTAAAAAGTGTTTAAATCTTTAATGTTTTTTGAGTTAATAAATTGCACACATGTTCCAACCCCTTTCATAGGATTTACTCATAGTTAGTCTGGCAATTTTTTTTTAACTGTTATGAAAAGGATATAAATCAATAAAATGAGACATCCTGATTATACTTAATCTTTTAATAGTATTTCTGACAGTATTTGTTAGAATATTTAAAAAAAATTGTATTCTTGAGTTTTGCTTCTCTTCCCCTATGCTGAAGTAAAGTATCTTCCTTTTTTTCTATTGTTATCAGCCACGTTACCATGACTGCAATTGACCTTGTGTTTGGCTAGTTGCATTTGCTTTACGCTATTAAGTGTAGTCATGGTAAAGTTCTTTTTGAAGTACAGAGTTCCAAAGGCTGGTTGTTAATGAACTGTTACAAATGGCATTTTACTATATACAATGTCTTTCTGCTGATAGCAGACAGATAGCCATGACATCAGTCAGTGTCTGTGGAAAATGTGGAGCATACAAGGTCAGAGAGGAAATGTATAGAGACTACTCTGCAGTGGTTTCAAACCAAAATGTTTAAACACATGAGTCACACCAACATCCAGCTGTCCAAACATGCACAGCTCTGTAGAGTGACTGAGTTAAGATGGATTTTTTGCTCATTCTTTCTTTTATTATATTTTGCAGTATTTCAAGCATACTCTTGGGTGTTTTTCCTTAGATAGAAACGGCTTTTCACTAGTGAAATAGGACTGTTGTTTTGGATTTTTCTTATTCATTCCAGCATGTTAAACTGGTTTCAAATGTATTCAATGTCTGATGAAGTTAGATTTGCTCAAGAAACACCTGAACATTATGACAACTTCTTAATTTCCCCTTGTCGGAGCACAACCATTTATTCCACTGTGTCCTATTTACAGATTGCGCTCGATAGTATGACACACACACACACACACGCACCCCACTGTGCAGAATAAAACATCAGCATCCTATTGTATGTTGTGTTTCTAAAGCCTATGACTGTTTACAGCATTTCCTAAAGAATTTATGAGGGTTCTGGATGAAGCGATCCCCATCTGGAAATAGTACAGAAACTGGAGAACTCTTTAACTACAAACACATGTGTTTGACGACGGTTCTTACATTTTCCCATTCATTCTTGAAATGGAAACAATTAAGTAAAGAATGGAAAATGTTCCTCAAATAACTTATATCACGACCTGTGGGGTTTGTGTATGTGTAAGTGTGTGAGCGAGAGAGAAAGAGAGAGAGAGGCCATGTTATGTTTAAGGTTAGTTTTTTAAGTTTTACAGTGTATGAGGATTCATAGTGAATACAACACTAAGGCGGCACATATCGGAAACTTTCTCTTGGTGTTGACCTTTCAGTCAGCTTTAAGTGAGAACTCTATACACATGACCTGCAGCTCAGTGACGCAGGAAGTTATGAGCAAAAACAATGAAACCAGCAAAAACGTTCATTCAATCATTCATTTGCTGAATCTCTTAGTCCTACTAGGGTCGTAAGAAGACTGTAACCTGTCTCATCCAACTTCAGGCAAAGACAGGATACGCCCTGAGCAGCTCGTTAGTAAATCTCAGGGACAGCTCACACAATCATTCTTACACTAACACGTGGGGCAGTTTGGAACAGCCAATTAACGCAATGCACATGTCTTTGAACTGTGGCAGGAAAGTGGAGTACCCGGAGGAAACCCATGCAAGTACACAGAGAAAACTCCACACAGAAACACCCTCACTGAGCCCAGGACCTTTTCCAGCAAATACAGTCCCTTATGTACTAGAATAGCGAGGAGTAGTTATTTTGTTGTTGTTATACACTGAAAGCATTTGGGTTTGAGATCAAAAGATAAATCTCGGACAGAAGCTTAGAATTTCAGCTTTTATTTCCTACCATTTACATCATTTGTTCAAGTACATGACACTTTGTAGTGTGATCAGACATATTGGCACATATGACTTACAAGTGTGTCTCGTTGCCCAGGTGTTTCCTATTTGGTAGCTTGCTTGTTCAATTAATGAATGTCCACTGTTGTTGTGAACCTTGTTTTTGTTAGTTAAGACTGCATTTGTTTTCAAAAACAGTAAACCAAAATGAATATGAGATAAGTGTTTGGTGAAAAGCACGTCACTTTGAATGTGAGGATGAAGGGGAATCAAACAAAGTTTAGCCAGTAAAAAATATGGAGTGTCCAGAAAAAGAAGGAAACCACTGGTGCAGTAACCTCCAGACACTGAGTAAGCTGGCCAAGCAAAACAGCAGCAGTTGATGATAGAAAGACTATGACAGCTGTGAAGAACAACCCATAAACAATAGTCAGTGACATCACCAACATCCTCCAGAGGGTAGGGTGAAAGTATCACGATCCACCATCTGAAGAAGACTTTGAGAGCAGAAATATAGGGGCCATACCGCAAGATTTCAACCACTCATCAAAAGTAAGAATCAGAAAGCCAGATGGGAATTTACAAAAAAGTGCAAAAAGGAAGCCCAAAAAAATTTTGGAACAAATTTAACATCTACCAAAGTGATGGAAAGGCTAAAGTGTGGAGAAAGAAAAGATCTGCTCCTAATCCAAAGCATACAGGCTCATCATCGGTCAAGTACAGTGAGGTAGTGTAGTGGCCTGAGCTTTCATGCTCTGCTCCTGGAAAAGCTTCACTAATCTTTATTGATGTAACTCATGATGGTTGCAGCAGAATGAATCCAGTGGTCTGCAGAAACATTTTGTCTGCCAGTTTAGAGGAACTGCTACCAGTATAATTTGGAGGAGCATCGTGCAGCAAGACAATGATCCAGAATGCACTGCCAATACAGCAAAGAATTGCATGAGTGGAGAAAAAAAAAGTATAAAACCCTCAAAACAAATAACAACTAAAAGATACTTCAGTACAAGCCTGGAAAGCATCAGTGTGCACAAAGAAGATGGAACCAAATATGTAAAGTTTAGTCTTATTTGATCTGATAGCCATTGAGGCACACTACTGGTTTGTGGGAAATATAGCAATTTTATCATTTTATTAATTTTTTTTTAATGATACATAATCATTTCTGCTTTGTGGTCTACATGCATCATCAGCTTAAATCCTATCAAACCAGCAAACTGGCAGCAACTGCCAGCAATAGCAGTTGTAGTGAAAAATTCAATTATAACAATTCTTTATTAAAACAAACAAAAACCATGCTCATATTCAGTGAGTGTGGGTATAATAATGAACAACTTTTTGCTGAAGGCAAGGTAAGATGTTGATGAGATATATTATGATGCGAAATATTTTATTGTATTATTTATATTTAATATTTATTTTACATTTTCAAGCCTTACAGCAGAAGATGAGTGCATGCACTTTTATCAGATTAAACAATGCGAGGCTGTGAGCCAAAGAGAGTAACTCACCGCTGTTCTATAAGTAACAAATAATTTTAACATAGTTAGTTGTACATGTTTATTAAATAGTGAATTCAAAACCTGAGTACGTTTTTAGAACGGAAGAGCATGGCAAGAATTTGCACGCACACATTCCAAGAGATCAAATGTGCTGTCCAGCCCTGCATGTTGTTTTTATGTTGCCAAAACACGGGGTTATTCTCATTCAGGCTCAAAGTACTTTTCACCATTCTCAAGGATTTTGCACTGTTTGAAATAGTCTGGGGTACTTTCTGCTGGTTTCCACGATGACTCTGGTCCATGTACAAGGTTCTAGGCTGTTTGTTTTAGCTTTGGTGACTAAAAAGTGTGCCTACCACCTCACCTGCTTTATAAAAACTTTCGCGGCTTCATGGCTCAGAATTTTTTATTTTTTATTTTTTTTCCCACAACTGCTCAGTGCTTTTAAAAATAAGTTTGGTGCTTTATTGGCTTTAGAGAATTCTGGAGTACATGTGGGGGGAAAAAAAGGCTTTTTGTTTGGAAGATCTCAAAGTTTTTTTTACTATATTAGCCTTCACTATGGCTTCTCAAACAAAGGGAACATTTCCTTTGACACGTGTTTAACTCTTATTTTTCCATAATTTTATTTCTGTTTGATAATCTTATTGCTGTGTCAACCACTCCAAAATAAACAGCAAGTTGAACCAATGTTTGGACAAGAAAACTAAAACTAAAAGAAAATTAGTACTAGTACTATTATTTTATGTACTTACTTTATATACTAATATTACTATAAGTACTATTATTTTTCTTCCGAGATAGTTGACCAATCAGTTTGTGTTGTTTCCATTTAGCATATACTATAAAGCCACCCCACACCATTACTGTCCCACTGCCAAACCGGTCATGCTGGAGGATGTTGCAGGCAGCCGAACGTTCTCCACGGCATCTCCAGACCCTGTCATGTCACATGTGCTCAGTGTGAACCCGCTCACCATCTGTGAAGAGCACAGGGCACCAGTGGTGAATTTGCTAATCATGGTGTTCGCTGGCAAATGCCAAATATCCTACACGGTGTTGGGCTGTAAGCACAACCCCCACCTGTGGACGTTGAGCCCTTATACCACCTTCATGGAGTTTGTTTCTGAGCATTTGAGCAGACACATGCACATTTGTGGCCTGCTGGAGGTCATTTTGCAGGGCTCTGGCAGGGCTCCTCCTGTTCCTCCTTACACAAAGGTAGAGGTAGTGGTCCTGCTGCTGGGTTGTTGCCGTCCTACGGCCTCCTCCACGTCTTCTGATGTACTGGCCTGTCTCCTGGTAGCGCCTCCATGCTCTGGACACTACACTGACAGACACAGCAAACCTTTTTCCCACAGCTCACATTGATGTGCCGTCCTGGATGAGCTGCACAACCTGAGCCACATGTGTGGGTTGTGGACTCCATCTCATGCTACCACTAGAGTGAAAGCACTGCCAGCACTAAAAAGTGACCAAAACATCACCCAGAAAGCATAGGAACTGCAAAGTGGTCTGTGGTCACCACATGCAGAACCACTCCTTTATTAAGGGTGTCTTGCTAATTACCTATAATTTCCACCTGTTGTCTATTCCATTTGCACAACAGCATGTAAAATTGATTGTCTATCAATGTTGCTTCCTAAGTGGACAGTTTGATTTCACAGAAGTGTGATTGACTTGAATCTACATTGTGTTGTTTAAGTGTTCCCTTTATTTTTTCGAGCAGTGTATTTTTGTTCA
>JBCNYG010000001.1:22834298-22850403 GCA_039654305.1 Porochilus rendahli
TAATACATATGTATATACACATATGTGTGTGTGTGTGTGTGTGTGTGACACCTCGTCAGCCATATGTTTCAACAAACTTTTTAAAGCACCCTCTTCAAGCAAACGGACAGATTGTAGAAACACATACCCATCTATTCAGCCATCAAGTGTGACTCGGGGACGCGCTTGACTGTCTACACTGGAACAGGCAGAAAACTTAATGAGGGGGTGCGTCCCTCTGCCGTACTACACCTCACAGCACATGTGTTCCTACGCCAGTGTATAGCAGTACTACGTCACTACAGGATTTTACCTTGGCATTTATGTTTTAAACAGCCATTTTGGAAAAAAAAACATATCGAATTCGGTTGAATGTTAGATTTTCCCCCCTAGTTTTTACTCTCTTTATAGTTAAAAAAACTGAAGCGAGCAGGATCTACTTTATTCAGGGCGACGGGATATCATGGCCGGAGGAGTTTTTATAATGGCTCGCTCTAATAGTTTGACGCCATCTTACTTTGCTCGCTGCGGGAGAAACTAGGATATCTTACCCCTTTTCCGCGGAGGAGGTGGAGTGTACTGCGGGTGGTTCACACACGTTTTACAGGATTGTCGTGTAAATTGTTGACTGTAAACGGACGGCTGAGGAAGGAGTAGGCATCCCTTGGAGCAGGTATGTGTCGTTTCATGATGTAAAGCGATATCCTCGGTGTAAAACCGTTGTTATTGCCGATAAGTGAGCTAACATTAGCCGACCCAGCTCTGGGGTCTAGCCGACTTGTCCCGTGTGTGTGTGTGTGTGTGTGCGCGTGCGTGTGTGCGCGCGGTTGCAGCAGTGTGTTAATGCTCTACCGAGTGTCCAGTCTAGTACCCGTCCTTCATCCTCGCCCCGGAGAGGGCTTTGTGCGTGTAATTTAGATTTGTTCCTGTGTTTTTTAGTGTTTTTCCCGAATGTTGCGTGTGTCGGAAGCCTGGTGAACAGGTTTAGTGCTAGCAGGCTAACCCTAGCTATGTTTGGGAGCTCATGGCGGTTAAGACGTGATTCCCTGCCGCTCCAAACGACCTGGTGTAATAAACTGGGATGAACG
Organism: Porochilus rendahli; assembly: GCA_039654305.1. Classification (NCBI taxonomy): domain Eukaryota; kingdom Metazoa; phylum Chordata; class Actinopteri; order Siluriformes; family Plotosidae; genus Porochilus; species Porochilus rendahli. Next base: position 22,835,366 of record JBCNYG010000001.1, read on the forward strand.
GGTGTGTACTTATGTAACCAGTCGGTGTTTTATTGCTGGATATCCAGGGGGCTGAGGAAAGGAGTAAACGTTAGGCGAGAACGCTGTGTCGGTAGGTGTTTTGTCCCCGAGTCCCACTTTGGGGTGACCCGAGCGGACATGGAGGTGTACCGCAGCACCCAAACTCCTCTCCCTCTTTCTCTCTCTCTCGAAAAACAATTACACCGTTAACCTCGTTTCATTCCATGACTACACTTTTACTTGTATGGGGATATTTATACTACTGATGTATTTTGTTTAATGTTTTTAATCTCATTTTAAAAGAGCCACTCTAACCATAGCATGGGAAATGTACAGCTGTGAAGGAATATCGGGTGTTAAACTCACACAAAAGCACATAAACCCTGAATAAATAACGTGCTAAAATAAAATATCCCCATTCCCACACACACGCACCCTCCCCCAGTTACAAACAAAGGGTTTTAAAGTGTAGTTTTGCCCGCTGTGGTTGGGGAGGAAGTCGAGGAGGAGCCTGAGAGTGTAACCCGACCCCGCGAGCGGAGGGAGCTCCGGGTCCGGATCGGCTCAGGCGCAAGGTGGAGACTCCCAGATTCTCCCTGTGAGGAGGATTTACACCAGACACGGCGCTGGAGCGGTCATCTGGAAGTGCAGCTGGTTAGTCGGTAAACGAGCTGTTAATACCGTGAACACACACCGACTTTACCGGCTGAGGGTCAGTGATCACGGTGTGTGTGTGTTCTGGGTTTGCGCAGCGGTGTGAACAAGTTCAAATGAGTTGACTTTCATCCAGGTTTTTTGTGTGTATTGTCGGTAATATTAATTATTTTACTAGTGATTTGAGTGTTTATATTCCACTATTTACCTCTGTTTTTTTTAATTCTTTTTGTTTTAATTTATTTACAATTTTTTGCGGTTTGTCCGACGGCTATTTAAATTATAAGCGCAACAATTCTGTATTATATATTTTACTCTGAGCGCAGTTAATCCTCCTACCTCATTTTGGTCTGAAAGCTGTCGTTATATTACTTTCAACAGTCCATGCTTTCACTCCTTTTCCAGGTGATGTTTGTAACAGACTTGTACCTTTACGTGTGTGTAGTACCCATATTTAATCAGGGAGATGGAGGCACATCTAGTACCACATGGAAAACTAAACTGTTATTGAAGTGGTTTGACTCCTGACACCCCAAAGAACGAGTCTAGTAATTAACCCGGAATGTTATAGCAGACCCCACGGAGGAACACTGGGACAATTTGCCTGGTGGTTTAATGCTCTGTTTTCACCGTTTTTCTGTGATGCTTTAACCCCCTTGGAGCTGGGTGATGAGGGTGGTGAATAGACTGTAAGAATAGTAAAAGACCGCAATGTACGGGTTACGTTGTGCCGAATAGTCAGTGGAAAATAACCATATGAATAAGGTTTCTGCATGCAGCCGTGCTGGTTAGCTAAATTACTAAAGAAATGAAGCATTACCTGCAATTAAAAATTGCCATTCTGCATTTTTCTCGTCTTGTGGTTAGAGGATTGATAAAGGCTGTACACGTTTTTTGGGCTGAAGCCTCATTGCGTGCGAGTGTAAGTCATGCCACTCAGCGGGTAAGGTCTCCATATTGCTGAATATTACCACAAATGATTCCAGATGTTGGAACACTCAGGTTGAGGCATTTGCTGGCTGCTGTCTGTTCGCAGCAGCCCGAGACAGAGTAGCACTGTTGTGCGTGCAGCTTTACCGAACACTGTCAGAAGGTGGTTAGTTGGTGTAAAGTTGAAGCTGGTTGATTCAGGTTAGTATAGTAGTAGTATAACTCTTTCTTTGTGTTATAATGTATGCTTATACTATTGTGACGGCTCTTTGGGTTGAAATCCATAGAGCAAAATCTGATTGCTGTGTGTAACTTAGCACAAAACATGAATCAGAATCTGTAGGATTTCGAATCCCTGGATAGAGAATTTTGTTTATTAGCTAAGGTTTATTTGTATTTGCATAGAGAAGGCACACTTGGGCCTTGTGTCATGGTAATTATGTGTGTGGGGGTGGGGTTATGGTGTCGCACACTAGGCCCCCGTAGAGTATGTGACTGCACTCTGTTGAGCTTCACTGGGTGTTAACTGCTGCTTATGGGTAATTGGAAGTAAATGGCTTAAACATATTAACCCTGTAGGAGTTTAATGTCCTAACAGGCATCAAATGGATTGTACAAGTGCTCCGCCCATTTTTCATTAGTTATGGATGTGAGCTGATTGGTTAGTTAGTTCATGGTGTCCCCTACATTAAAAAATGGATAACAGTTAGCCTTGTTGGGTAATTGGACAGGAAGTTTGGGATCACAAATGGACTTTAGTGACCTTCTGTATTAATTAAACCAGCTGTTTACAGAAGTCTTATTTCAGACTTATTTTGATTAAAATCAACCTTCTGAGTATATGCTCACACTGATCTTTGCTCTGAGATGCTTTTGATGGCAATGATTTTCATGTATGAATTAGTGCATCACCGTTGAGTGTGAAATTACCTGTGTCTGTTTCAGATTAAAAAGCTGTGCTGGTGGCAGGCTGAGCGGGGAACATGGCGACCCAGTGTGAGTTTTTATACAGCAGCACCAGAATTTTCTTAAATGTAACTAGATTTTGCCTGTACCTCAGTAGCTTTAGATTTTATCTCTAGTTCAGTAATATTTCTTAATTTGGACTGATAATTAGCCCAAAGGTTGACAATATTTGCGATCCAGTGACTGATTTATTACTTAAATTAATTGTAAAATAGTCTGCATCACCAGTGGACCTCTTAATTACAGTCATATAGTTTGAGGCTGTTGCCGACTGTATTGATGCTGGTTTTGTGTGGTGGTCTATCAGGGGTGGAATTTAGCAAAACTAAGCTACTGGCCAACAGGACTAGTGAAAAATTGGAAGCACTAGTCCTTCATATTTACTGGTTAGGAGCATTATCTTTGCCTGTTAAATTTCAGGTCACCAGCTGGATGACTTGCTTGCTAATTTCACTCGCCGTACAGATTTTTGACTCGTCACGGGCCGGCGGACTAGTGTAAATTTCCACCCCTGGTCTTATCTTTCACAGCTGATCTGATGGAGCTTGACATGGCGATGGAGCCAGACCGTAAAGCTGCAGTCAGTAACTGGCAGCAACAGTCCTACCTGGACTCAGGTATCCACTCTGGAGCAACCACCACTGCTCCCTCACTCAGTGGTAAGGGCAATCCAGATGATGAGGATGTGGACAACCAGGTGCTGTATGAATGGGAACAAGGATTCAACCAGAACTTCAGTCAAGACCAAGTGGCAGGTGTGTTACTTTATTGTAATAATAATTATAATAATAAATCAATTTATTTCCTAATTCTGTAATATCACTTGATGCTCTTAAGCTCTCTGTGAGCTTTTATGTACATTTGCTACCAAATGTTTATACAAATTGGTAATGTTAAGACAATTATATCACACACAAATGAACACACTCTTTGCTATTTGTAGACATTGATGGCCAGTATGCCATGACCAGAGCCCAGAGAGTGAGGGCGGCCATGTTTCCAGAAACACTCGATGAGGGCATGCACATTCCTTCTACACAGTTTGACAGTGCGACCCCAACCAACGTGCAGCGCCTGGCTGAACCCTCACAGATGCTCAAGCATGCTGTTGTCAATCTCATCAACTATCAGGATGATGCAGAATTGGCTACACGTGCCATCCCAGAACTCACAAAACTACTAAACGATGATGATCAGGTACAGTGCTTTAGTAACAGTGTGTACAGTCATTCCCAAGTAATTTTGGTTCTGTTCCAAATACACCAAGATACTTGTGTTCATGCATAGTGTAAAACCACTGATTGTTTTCCCCTCCGTATTTTCCAGGTTGTGGTTAATAAAGCGGCGGTCATGGTGCATCAACTCTCCAAGAAAGAGGCTTCACGCCATGCCATCATGCGCTCTCCTCAGATGGTGTCTGCCATTGTAAGGACCATGCAGAACACCAGTGATGTGGAAACAGCCCGATGCACAGCTGGCACCCTTCACAATCTCTCCCATCATAGAGAGGGACTGCTTGCTATCTTCAAATCAGGGGGCATCCCAGCTCTCGTCAAAATGCTGGGGTTAGTTATTCAAATGATGTTGCTTTAATTCAAGTAATATTTCTGGTGGTTAAAGCTCCTTTCAGATGCGTCACACAGTCTACAACAGAAAATTGAGCAAACTCCTTGGACAGTTGTGCATGTGTCATACAAAACAAACAAAAAAGCAGTTTTTAACCCTTGCTGTGAGGGTTTGAATAAAAAAAACTTGCACGGTTTTTACGACAGTGTTGAGTGTATAGTACAGGGTCTCACTTTTAATCTGATTTTTGAATGAACATGGTACAGACCTGACCAATTTTGTCATGTGACAGATGTGCAACGCATTTTATATATGTGAATGTAACAACAAATTTTACTTACTGAACTTGCATCAGTTCATTCTGTCAGGGCCCTGCTAAATTCGTATGACACAGGATGCTTATGAAAGGGGCTTTAGTCCAAAAAGAAAAGTTTCTACCTAGGTTCAGATTTATCCTTCAGTTATATCTGATAGACTGACATCAAAATTAAAGTGATTAAGAAAATATGTATTTCTGAATACTTTAACTTGACTGTTATAATCAGTGTCCTGGTCTCTTGTTTTAAGGCTCATTTTTCTACGTTATGGTTCCTGGTCTTATTGAGTGTGATCTGTTTTCTTCAGCTCTCCAGTGGACTCTGTATTGTTCTATGCCATCACAACTCTACACAACCTGCTGCTGCACCAGGAGGGAGCCAAAATGGCTGTGCGTCTGGCTGGGGGTCTACAGAAAATGGTGGCGTTGTTGAACAAAACCAATGTAAAATTCCTTGCCATCACAACAGACTGCCTTCAGATCTTGGCTTACGGCAATCAAGAAAGCAAAGTAAGACACAGTGTTCTAAATGCACGTTAAATATTGGGACAGTTCTGCACCGGCCAAAGTAGTATTAAACATTCAGTGAGACTTTATTTTGCTTCTGGTTGAGTTTCTCTTGTCTACTTTGCTAGCTCATTATCCTGGCCAGTGGAGGCCCCCAGGCTCTGGTCAACATCATGAGAACATACACGTATGAGAAGTTGCTGTGGACCACTAGCCGTGTGCTAAAGGTTCTGTCAGTATGTTCCAGTAACAAACCTGCTATTGTTGAGGCTGGTGAGTCAGCAAACATTGAACCTTAATTTAAATACATTTCGATCATAGATCTGTATCTAATATTGTGTGTACTTGTTTAGGTGGTATGCAAGCACTGGGTCTCCACCTTACAGATCCCAGCCAGAGACTTGTTCAGAACTGTCTATGGACTCTCAGGAACCTGTCAGATGCTGCCACCAAGCAGGTGAATGAGTCATGTCTTGTTTTTCCTTCCACCTCTTTTACACTTTGCTCTATTCCTCCTACATGAGCGCTCTCTTTTTGTCTCCCCCACTTTTCCATGGAGAAGACCTCCTTAGCTGAAGTAGATGTGATGCAGGTAACGGTCATTCCTGCCTTTATCTGTGGAGGGTCATGGGGTTGTAGTCAACACCTGACCTACCAAAAGTTAGGGTGTTGATTATTAAAGGAAAACCATGAACGCATGAACAAATGCTGAATGTGATTGCAATGTCTTCCACACATTATATTCACTGGTTGGCATAGTGGCAGAATGTTGTGGAGTAATTGTCCTTTATCTTGTGGTGGTTGTTGTGATTGGATTAAACATTATGCAGTATTTCTTAATGTCCCAGAGAACCATGACGTATTGTTTTTGAATTGCTAGTTAACATGCCAGGTAGCTTGGACCCGTTTCTAATGGAGAACTTTATTTTATGTGGCTTTCTTACAGGAGGGCATGGAGGGCCTGTTAGGCACTCTGGTGCAGCTTTTAGGTTCTGATGACATCAATGTGGTGACTTGTGCTGCTGGCATATTGTCCAACCTTACCTGTAATAACTACAAGAACAAAATGATGGTGTGCCAGGTGGGTGGCATTGAGGCACTGGTGCGTACAGTCCTCCGTGCCGGAGACCGGGAGGATATAACAGAGCCTGCTATATGTGCCCTTCGCCACCTCACATCCAGACACCAAGATGCTGAAATGGCCCAAAATGCTGTACGGCTACACTATGGCCTGCCAGTGGTGGTTAAACTTCTTCATCCCCCTTCCCATTGGCCTCTTATAAAGGTACCATGTAACTCATTGCATCCAATCACATCAATCTGTAATGTGGTTTCACTTCCCATACCTTTGACAAATGTTTTGAAAGCGTGTTCTTTTTTACTAGGCTACAGTTGGTCTGATCCGTAATCTGGCTCTGTGCCCTGCCAACCATGCACCTCTCAGAGAACAAGGCGCCATCCCTCGATTGGTCCAACTCCTTGTCAGAGCTCACCAAGATACTCAGAGACGTACTTCCATGGGAGGAACACAACAACAGTTTGTGGTGAGTCCTGTGGCTTATTTCCCAGTAGGAGTAGAGAAAAGAGTTTCTTTGCTCACTGTCCTCCTGTTTTCAGGAGGGAGTTCGTATGGAGGAGATTGTAGAGGGCTGCACTGGAGCACTTCACATTCTTGCCAGAGATATTCACAATAGGATCGTCATCAGAGGGCTTAACACCATTCCACTTTTTGTCCAGGTTGGTTTCATCTCATCTTGCTGATTTGATTCTATCCATTCCAGATATGATGCTTGATTTAAATTCCTTCAAAACAGGGTCTCCGTTTCTGGGTATATTATGCATATTTAAGTCTGTGTTTTTTTTTTTCTGAGGGTATTATAAAACAGCTGAAAACCTTCCAGTATTTTAGATTTGTATGAGCTTGTGCTACAGTAATCCTAACCTTTCCTTTACTCCCACCAGCTGCTGTATTCCCCTATTGAGAACATCCAGCGTGTAGCTGCAGGTGTCCTGTGTGAGTTAGCCCAGGATAAGGAGGCAGCTGAGGCGATTGAGGCAGAAGGAGCAACTGCACCACTAACAGAGCTGCTTCACTCCCGAAATGAAGGCGTTGGTAGGCACCTTAGTTTGTAGTCATGCTAATTAATTCAGGCTGTTATTGTGAACACATAATTAAGCCAGACTTTTGCACTGGCTAATTCTAGTTGCCAAATGACAGCAAGTAATTGGAGGCTAAACTTGGTTAATTGGTCATCCTCGAACAGTTACAATTCAGACCGTAGTCCACATATCAGATGCTGACTTAACAAATGTAGCACTGGGCTTAATTGAATTTAATATGCAGGTACTCTTTGCTTTTAAGATATGTTATATTCATAAATGTCAGAAGCTGTTAAACATACTGTTGCTGTTTTTTTTTGTACAGTAAACAGAGAAAAGTATGACTAATATGCAGATATTTATATTGGCTAGGCTCTGTGCTTGTCTGGGTGTACTGATGGCACTATCTTTACTCCACAGCCACGTATGCTGCAGCAGTGCTGTTCCGCATGTCAGAGGATAAACCCCAGGACTATAAGAAAAGACTGTCTGTGGAACTCACCAGCTCCCTGTTCAGGACTGAGCCCATGACCTGGAACGAGGTAGAGCAGCTCATCCCAGTTAAACCCTATCCAAATCCCCATGCAAGATTAACACCGTAAAATGAATCCTGGGTCAAAGCCCACACATGACAGATTTTGACTGGGACACTGAAATGAACAAGATTGATGTGAAATAATTTTCTAAAACAGTTAAGGCATGGTGTTATACAAAATGGTAAATTATAAAAAGCTGATTTTGAGAATTGTCTCATGTCTTCCAGACTGGAGACCTGGGTTTGGATATCGGTGCACAAGGAGAACCTCTTGGCTACAGACCAGATGGTGAGTATATAGCAATCCCCAAAAGTCTCATGCACATTGCAATAAACTATCTCATTTTATACTGCAGCTACAGTCCACATCAATATTACTATTGGAAGAATTTCTGTGATCCTTGGAGTAGGGATTAAAACTTCTTTTTTCATTCATATAAATGGAAAATCATCACAGTGGTATTAATGTTAATTAAGTATTTTGCCTGTGTTTACCTCCAGTGTGCCCTTAAATTGAATCTAAGTATCAGGTTTTATTGTAGCTTAGCATTGTTTCCCTGTCCAACAGATAGCAGCATTGTGCCATCATTAGTTGATTTGGGTAATGGAATAGTTTAATAATACCCTTAATTTAGTGATTAATTTAGTAATACTGTATTTGAATATAGACTGCAGGAGTTTGTAATGTTATTCTCTGCACTAATGCTTTTGATATTGGTGATACAATATTTCAAAACACACCTGCATCAGTTTCCCATGTTATGAAATATTTTACCAGTTATGTTCATTACTGTGTTCAGTCACTGTGTTCTGATTGAACATTGCATGTGTATGTGCCAGCATGGAACTCCACAATGTAGCAGCTGTAACCACTCAGCCCTACAGTGGAAAAGAGGCTAAAAATAATTGTTTCTCAGCATAGGTGTTTGCATGCTCTAACTAGTGTGGCAGCTTTCACCTGCTAAACATAGGCTTTCATCTTTGAGTACAGAGAGTTTGCTGTTGTGAGCTGCCTGTTTAATATGCTTCTTCTAACCTAGTTGTGTGCACCCCTCCCTTCCCTCCACTCCTTTTCCACACTTCCTACAGACCCCAGCTACCGCTCCTACCATCCTGGAGGGTATGGGCAAGATGCCATTGGCATGGACCCCATGATGGAACATGATATGGGTGGGCACCACCCTGGCACAGACTACCCTGTGGATGGCCTTCCTGACCTTGGGCACACCCAGGACCTGATGGATGGCCTTCCCCCAGGCGATAGCAATCAGCTCGCTTGGTTTGATACTGATCTGTAAATAAAGAACTTTTTAGGTGAGGCACTAATTCACCCAAAAATCTTTTCACAGTGAATGGCTGTTTGGGTTTGGTCCGTGCTTAAGCATTATGATGCAAGGCATGCTGTTAGCACGACTAATCTAAATGTGATGTTGGGGCACACCTACATGGGTGCAGGTCTTGACTAACAGCAGTGTTTCTTTTGTCTCATAGCTGTATTGTCTGATCTGAATGAACCTGCTTTGTGATTTGGCCTGAAGAGTTGCTGAGCGGTCTCAAGAGTGAGCTAGTTTCTCTGGAAGTGCCTGACACTAATTCAAGCTGAGTTTCCTATGGGAACACAAGCAAGTAAAAAATTTTTTTGTCCTGGTCCTCATTGGTGGGAGTTTTAACCGCAAAGGAGTGTCAGTGGGCGTGATACTCAAAGAAAGCTCAAGAAGTGGATCTTAAAATGGAATTTTAAACCTTAGCCTTGCCTGTATTTTTTTTACATTACTTTTTTTTTAATTCTGTAGTCTAATGGTACTTAATTAGCTTGCTTTGACACTTGTCTTTTATTTTGCAGTAATTTTGTATTCTTTTCAAATCTCTTGCATAGTGTTAAATTATAGTGGTAATCTTCCATCAATTAAGATTTTATCAAGTTTATGGTGTAGAACACTAATTGAATTGTATTCTGATCAAGTGTACCATTGTGTAGCTTTTGTATAAAACCAAGAATGGAAGAAATGGTCCAAAACCAAGCTTTCTTGCTTTAACAAGATCAAGGTTTCCAGTGTCGCAAAAGGGTCTGCAATAGAGGGGTCAGTTCTTTATTTTTATTATTTTTTTAAGTTCTCTTTTTTGATGGTAGCTGTAGAAGGTTTTGAAATGAACCCCTTAATTATTGTAGCCTGCTGTGTTTATTGGAGACATGGTTATGATGTGGCTAAATAAAATAATGGACAAACTTTGTTTTATTTGTCTATTTTAGTGCCAGTATGTCATGAGGTGTGAAATGTAATCTTTTTTTAAATGTAAAATGCTTGAGCCATTGTTTCACAACTCAATTTGATAAATTAGTGAATTTAAATTGCTAAACTGTGTATAGAATTCCTTGATACAATCTGGTCAGTTCATGTGGCGATATGCAGTCACTTGTAACCCGCATAAGTGTAAGCTACAAAAGTGAATCCTACATGAGTTCAACATAATTAAAAATTAAAAAATCCAAAACCCTTGTTCTGAAAAAAATCACCATTCTGCATTTTTCTAACCATCCTTTGTGTTGAAGGGGGTGTGTTGGCACAAGGTGTACAGGGGTAACAAAGTGCAGAATGAGGGTTCGATAGGAGGAGCACACTGTAACATCTGCTAACAGGGGCGTGTAAAGCGGTTAGTTAATGCTAAAGCAGTAATATGGATTTATTTACAGTGACATGAAAAATGAATATGCTGAGCTTTTGGAAAAGCAAGTGCTGTATAATTTATTTACACAATAAATGATGCATCTTATAATGAAAATGTTTTACAACACTAAAGTGACAAATACAAAATTATAGTAAGTGCATTGGGAGTGCAGCTTCACTAATGCTCGGGATTCCTCTTCCAGCTTGGCATCACTCCATTCAGAATTTCAGCAGCTAGTGATCCTACTGCAGTGGTTGAATGAGACCTGGGGAAATAACAGTACTGACTTTACAAGCAAGACATTTGACTGAACTGCAAAGCTTTATCATAATGAACCTGAAGGCAGACTTGGGTGCAATAAAATTAGACAAATTGACCATTGGTTTTAAGATTTAAGGTGTTAAATTTTCTTCATCTTGAATATTCTTTTAATAGTATTAAATAGCATGTTAAGCCAAAACTAGTACCAAAATTATAAATGGGGCACTGACAAACAGAGGGCTATTTAAAACCTGTATAATGTTCCACTGTATTACTGATGCACAGTGTGGTATTAAATATTGTCTGAAGTTGTACTATGCTTAATACATAACTGGTGCTGCTCACTAGTAGCTTCCAGACCAACATTTTTCCCCAGCTGCTATGTTACTCATTTTCACATATTTGCACTGCTCAAAAAAATAAAGGGAACACTTAAACAACACAATGTAACTCCAAGTCAGTTAAACTTCTGTGAAATCAAAGTGGCCACTTAGGAAGCAACACTGATTGACACTCAATTTCACATGCTGTAGTATAAATGGAATAGACAACAGGTGGAAATTATAAAGCAATAAATTGCAAGACACCCCAATAAAGGACTGGTTCTGCAGGTGGTGACCACAGACCACTTCTCAGTTCCTATGCTTTCTGGCTGAGGTTTTGGTCACTTTTGAATGCTGGCTTTGAATGCTTTCACTCTAGTGGAGTCTACAACCCACACAAGTGGTTCAGGTTGTGCAGCTCATCCAGGATGGCACATCAATGCGAGCTGTGGCAAGAAGGTTTGCTGTGTCTGTCAGTGTAGTGTCCAGAGCATGGAGGGGCTACCAGGAGACAGGCCAGTACATCAGGAGATGTGGAGGAGGCCACAGGAGGGCAACAACCCAGCAGCAGGACCGCTACCTCCACCTTTGTGTAAGGAGGAGCACTGCCAGAGCCCTGCAAAATGACCTCCAGCAGGCTACAAATGTGCATGTGTCTGCTCAAATGCTCAGAAACAGACTCCATGTATGAGGGCCCGACGTCCTTACAGCCCAACACCGTGCAGGATGTTTGGCGTTTGCCAGAGCACACCCAAGATTGGCAAATTCGCCCCTGGCACAAATGAATACAGGTTCACACTGAGCACATGACAGAGTCTGGAGATGCCGTTATTTTTTTGAGCAGTGCGTGTATATATCTTGTAGTCAAAAGTAGTGTAGTGTAGCCAAAAGTACAGCCATCTCATCTATTCAGAGAGCATGGGCAGTGTTGTTCACTGGAATGTCAGGTTTTGGCCTTACTGTCTAATGAAGGGGTGAATACTTTTCTGTATTCTAAACATTAATTCAATGGGAAGCTTTATATAAATACTTGGAACACAAGCCATTCTTTATTATGGGAACAGGGACTGGTGCTCACTGTATCAATACTACAGTGCAGTACAGTGCTACCTTTTTTTGAGTGTAAAGCATGGTTACACAGCTTCAAAAGGATAGCCTTTCCATTTTAGCAGAGAAAAGTGTGGGGGGATAGAGGGAGCGTCCCTAACAATATGCCTGTATCAATCTCTGGGTGACGCTACAGCCCAAGTAAGCCCTCATACACACGTGTGTGCCGTGGTCTCTGACAAAAAAAATTGATCAAAGCATACACAGTGGCCATAAAGCAAATAAAAAACCTTACTTGTTTCCACAGGCCAGTTTTAGAAGTACATGCACCAGGCTCTGACCTCCTTCTGTACTCCATCCTGTGCTGCCTGCTGCACTCATCTATGTGGGAAGAGAAAAAATAGTAAACTTGAGCTACAACAAGGAGCAACTTAGTGTATCTTTTTCTTCTCGTTTGCTGACCAAACAAAACCCTTCAAATAGTTAATTTCTCTACAGACTAAAACTATATAGTAGATTAACTAAGCATTGTGTTAAATAAAAAATATATATATGGTTATAAATTGTCTATTTCGACAGTCACATATACCAAAAATTTTGTCATAAAAACAATGAAGGAATATAAGGAATTCTGAATATAAGTAAACCTTTTTTTGTATCTTAGATTTTAGTCACAGTAACGTCTAAATTGAATTTTCCCAGACCACCACACATTTATAGGTAACCTGCTGATTGAGTGGACCACAACCTAAATGACTGGCAAGCCTAAGAATAATCACAGATTATTATCTTCAGAAGAGCTCGCAGTAGAACCCGGAAACTACACCATAGCTTAGTAACCTGAGCACTACATCCAATGCATTGTCTGATTTAATTCCCTAACAGCTGGACTGAACCACTAGGTTATGCATACAATAAATGGAATATTATCCATGCATTGTTAGCACGTAAATGAATGATGAAAACACCATCAAATCAACAACTGAACTCATCTCAGAAAAATGGACATTGTTTTTTCTTTCAAAAATTTTGTATACTTTCATAAATGTACAAGTGTAGGTAAGTATATGACTAAGTGGATATAGGAACAATTATTGAGTAATAATTAATGGGTAATTAATCAGCTTATGACACTGCTGAAGCTATGATAGATGCCATAATTAAGGAAATAAGGATCCAGTGTGATATTCAAATTTTGTTTACTTAGCTTGTTTTTAGTGTTGTACAAATTTCTTTGGAGATCAGAAATAGTTATATGTTATGAATAAATAAAATCAGTGTAAACTACATGGGCAAGGCACAATACCAAGTGTATAACACTTGAATCAAAAAGATGTAGACTCAAACTCTGTCATGGTCACAGAGCAAGCGGTGTCAGAAATACGTTCTCATGGCACTGTATATGAAAATAATGCCCTAGGGTGTGGTGTTATATGCTGAAAAGCTGAGTGCATACGATATTTTAATACAAGCACATAGTCTGTCCTGTGTAAGTCCTTAATTAATAGATATACTAACTTTGATAATGGTTGGTTGTGATCACTCTGAACAACTCACTTAGTCAATGCTCCTACTCAATGCTTCTGCCTTTTTAAAGAATAACAATGAAACGTTGACCAAACTTTTACCAAATATTAATAACTCCTACAGGATTTAACCAGAATGTGGTTAAGTTTTGTGAAAAATCGGATGCAAATGCTAATAGAATATGCATTACATTAACTGGTAAGTGTGAAGCAGTTTATGATGAAACTAACTTGTCCAATTAACCCTCTACGTGTCTCTTGCACTCATTTTTATCACAGTGAAACACTACAAATGAGTGATATGTATAAGCAGTTTGGATATTTCATTACACAGTTCTCGTTACTCTGACCAGTAATGACCTTAATCATTTTCCATACTGTTTCAAGACAAAATGAATTTGAAGTGAGTGTAGTGATCATATGATAACACTTCATACAGCACAATGAAGCCAGTGCTAGAAGGCTGGCATGACATTTAATTAACTTGTTGGCATTTGTCACTTGCTCACTCGTGTGTGTGTATATGGCGTGGACACAACACTTAATTTCACGATTCAGCAACAGACGTGAGAACACTGGAATCTGTCACAATATAACCTCTCAAGTGTCTTTCATAAATGTATAACGAGCAGTGGAGAAATTACCTTGCTCCAAAAATAAAAACCTTTATAGAAAATATATCAATGTATTCTAACCAAAAACAGTAGAACTCTTGAAAAGATAAATACAGAGCTACAGTTCTGTTGGGTTCTGTCTGTAGGAACACCATGTATCATCTCACAATTTAAAATCGAACTGCAGGGATTTGTCACAGTATACTGCTCCCATATTAAATGGAGGTATTGTTGCATCGCAGACTTTAAATCGGCCTCACTCCCCACGCTTGCTTTGAAATGCTGTTTTTAAACAGGTCCAACATGTACTGGATTCATTTCTCATATTATGAGGCAATTAGTGATGTCTTTGATGGCTTGATAAAAACAGGCATAAATAGATTTTACAGCATAGCAATTAATGAATATTAATTAAAAAGGCTTTGTTGATGGCTGGATTGAGAGGAAGATGAGTGAGTCTGGTTTTCTATCGCCTAATTGAAACCCTTTGTCACTTGTGCACTCGCGTGTGGATAAGTGCTCCATGTCATTTAGGGAAAGAGAAGAAATATAAATTGATTTGCATGATTGGCATAAATGCAGTGCTGATTTGCATAGGCTGTAATGTATCAGTTCCATACAAGTTCAGACAGAACAATATCTCAAAAGTATAGAATTAAGAGAGAAAAAAAAAACCAGCCTGTGGCTAATACCAAATTAGAATTCACAGGTAAAATAAAACAAATGTGCAACAAAATGTGTACTCACAAGTAGCTAGTCATATATATATACACACACACACACACACACACACACACGTAAATAGTGAGCACCACACACAAGAGACACACCCGGAGAGCAGTTGGGGGTTAAGTACTGAAAAAGAGGATTTAGTGAAGGTAAAGTTTGCTTCTCCTGAATTCATGAATGTGTGTGTGTGTGTGTGTGTGAGAGAGAGAGAGAGAGAGAGAGAGAGAGGGAGAGAGAGAGCATATATAAAGCTTCTAAGCTTTGTATTTCCAGGAGACCCTGCTGATGCTGCGCAAA
>JBCNYG010000001.1:22850503-22861426 GCA_039654305.1 Porochilus rendahli
AACAGCGTCTTCAAAGCAAGTTAAAATATCTGAACTTTTAGATGAAGGTGTAACATGAATATAAGTGAACTAATGACTAGAGATGTCTGATTTTGAGAGCTTTTCAGAAACTTCAATATATAACAGTGTAGCTGATATAAGAACAATGACACAAACGCTAGCGATTATTATAAAGTTAACACAGCAAATTTCCTGCCCTAGAGTTGTCCTAGATGTGATGGGAGATTCTGTCTTATCCTGAAGCAACTTTATCAAAATCTGCCTTTCCAATCTTATCTCACAACATCAGTTAAGGTTTTGGAAAATTCAAGCAATATGGAACAAATTCTTTAATCCACTGCAATCTAGTTATTTAAAAACACCTGACTCTTTTCTTGCTTAAGTTTACTGCTGATATGCGTGAGTGAGTTCGTGAATCCGGCAATGATTTCCTGCATGGTGAATAAACTGATGGTTATGGATATGAGAAAACTATCATCTGCTTGCATTTATTCCTTCCAATATTTCTCCCATCTGATCCATCCTTAACCAGAGAGACTTACATAAATGCTCTGAAGTCTTTATCAGCTAATACATTCTGATACTGGTTCCCTAGGGCTCGAGCAAAAAAGTCTTTTGGTGTGTTATATATTAAGAAATATTTTTTTATTAGGAATAAATACCGAATCATTATCAGTAAAATGATCAGGCCTATAGTTCCAGCCAAATACTGACCTGCTGACTTGAGCTTGCTTGAAAGGTCTAACACTCAAACATTTGCTGGTAGTTATCCTTTAAAGAGTAAAAAGTACTAGAGTACTGGCTCTGCTCTTCTTTCTCCAGTATTATGTCTCTGTATTAATAGCCAGTTGTCATTTGATACACACACACACACACACACACACACACACACACACACACACAACCTAAATCTTTATCTCTATTAAAGCTTAACAGAATATTACCAGCACTTTGAACATGAAGCATAGTTATTATTCTTTTAAAGTCCTTTTCAGAAAACTCCACATTGCTCAATAGAGTTAAACATTTTGAATAAAGAATAAAATTAGTAATCTCATATACAGAGGGCTTTCCTTACTATTATTTCATCACATTCAATCCAATTTCGTTTTTGAAAGCTTTCGATCTTTTATTAGTTTGTCATTCAGTGGGGACAAACTGAAACCTTTATGTGACTGATCCAAGTTCTATGGAAGCCTTTTTTTTCCTTTTTAACTTTTTAATCATCTCTTCTCTCCTTTATTTCATTATCTTCTCCTGATAATGACACTTTTGCACCATCAGAGAATCAGTTACTTATGGGTTGAGTGAGAGTCAGTACAAAATATTTCACAGCATCCACAATTATTACACCCTTAGACAAACTACATCTGTGATTGCCCTAAATTACTGGTTGTATATATAGTTGGTGATTTCTAAATGCTAAATGCTTAATAAAGCTGAATAAAAATGAAGTGTTGCCAGGTTTCCGCAAATTTTCATCCTAACCACAAATCAAACATCGCACACAACAACTGAGACCGGGCCAAAAGGTTAGAGTAGAGGAAAAAGGTAGATGTATTTTATTTCTTTTTTTTTAGACAACCAAGTAAACGGGCCACTGGTGTGTTGAACCACACTTAGCTTGCTTACTCAGTCACCTTATACAGAAGATGAAAAATAAAAATAACTTTGTTTTCCTGCAGCCTTGTTTTTCAGTATTTCTAGAGCAGCTTCCACAACAGACTATATACCATTCTATTTATATCCATCCATCCATCCATACCCTGAATAGGTTGCCAGTCTATTGAAGGACTAATACAGGCATAAACTATTAATCGCACTCACACTCACAACTTGAAGATTTGGAGTAGCCAGTTGACATAATGTGCATGTCTTTGGACTGTGGGAACTAACTGGAACACTCGCAGGAAACCCATACAAGCATGGTGAGAACATGCAAAGTCCATATAGAAAGGCACTAGTCGGCAACGATGCTTGAACACATTGCCAGGCCATGCTGATTAATCTAAAGAGATGGTTAACCTGATGGTAAGAACTCGAGTAACACTGGTTTTGATAACATACACTACATTTTACCATTGCATCTGCCCTTATGACAACATATAATGTTTTTCCGTAATGTGAAAACAAAGGGTTCAGTCAGTTACATAGATAAGAATGGAGATGTTTCATATATTGCCTAGCACAAGGTTATACCTTATTTAGAAACAACTGACAAAACTGCAGTTACAAATCAGCCTGCTTCATGTAATAAAGTTATGATATAATGTTGCTTCCATTGCTGATATCTCATATATACACACTGGCATTAGCTTAGACTACAGTATACTTATTTTAATTAAGCCAACTCTTGGATTGTAAAAAAATGCAGGAGAAATAGGTGTTGCCCCACAGCTAGTCCTGAGAATGACCAAGTACTGCAACTTCCTTTCATGCCTCAGAATTACTTATATCACCTAATAGTCATAACTTAATTTCTGTCCCAGAGGACAGCAGAGTTAAGTGAAAGTTCTGCTCAAAGACACATGATTTAAGTATTCTGTTTTCACCAGGCTTGGAAGGTTTGTTAATACCAGTCCACGGTGTAAACTGTTTCAGTAAAAGGAGTTGGTTCAAAAACTGTGGGAAATTATAAACCTCTCGCCCCTAGTACCAGGGATGACTGATGTTTGATGGTAGATTTAGTCCATTTGATATTATCGCCTTCAAATACGGCACTATTCACACCTGAGCCAGCATTTAGTGGTAACGTTGCTCCACAAAGAGCTCAGCAAGTTAGTGGCAGAATGTGAGTGGGTGTGCTGTTTCAGAGTACTGATAAGCAGTTGGGATGTACACTAATGCAGATATGTGGAGATAGCATTGTTTTCCTCCTAACACAATGCAGAATAGATCAGGCTGATGGGATGAAGGAAAGATAAGACTGGAACTATGTGGAAGAATATTGTTGCATTAGCTCTACTTTTAAGCTTCAACAAGCAACAGCACTGAGACGAATGTCTGCTAAATCCAATCTGTACAAGGTCTCAGATGTGAGCATACCCTGACAGTCAAAAAGTCAAAACCATGGTTTTTGGCATAATTTTTATTCTGGTACCCAAAACTGGATTTTTGAGATATAGATAATTTGTTTAGCATGTTGTCTTCAAAAAACTACAAAACTACAAAAGTGTCAAGAATAAATTATTCACATCAAAAACAACAAAACAAAATGGCACCTGCCGAAATTAAAGTCACAACAGTCAGCGTCATGTATTGCCTCCGTTTGCGTTGATACAGGTGATAATTTATGGTGATACAGGTGGTGGCACAGTGAAATCAGTCCCGCAAGTGCCGCTACCAAATGTAGTGATCCTGTTCGGAAATTGTCACTTTCTTGCCCTGGACGTGGCCTTTCGTCAACTGACCCTGTCATGTTGTAGTGGTCAGTCGGGTTTCTGATGGTGGGTTGTGTACAGCACATACACCTTGTTACCTGGCCTCCACTATACCCATTGTTCGGAGATGTTGTTCACATGATAGACGTGGTATTACGCATTGGACTAACAATAGTGGACATTTTTGTGCCTTTATAAGGCTTTTCAAACCATTCCTCAGATTATGCAGATACACATTGTGTTTTACTCAAACTGCATTTGGTCCACTTTTGCAATGAAGCGTGACAAAATGACAACTCAATATTTTCTCAAGAGCCCGACTCTGATCATCAATAAAGCCTCAGGGTATACAAACCCTGACTTCATTTAATGTAGTGTGTATAGCTTTTGCTATTTCAAAATTTTCAAGAATTTTAAGTGCCATACAAATGACATTTGGCTTATTCAGATTTCACACAATAACACATAATACAGAAAAAGTATACTATTTTGAGAAGGATAATTTAAGATGAATATTGACATGGTTAAGGACACTATGACACTTTAACAAGAACACTGTCATTAGTAATTCATTAGTAATAACAACATTTATTATAGGTTATTGGACTCTTTAACCTACTGAGACCCAAAAATTAATGGTTTATAAACATTATGGTATATAATCTGTTGTGGAAGCTGCTCAAGAAATACTGAAAATACTCCCATCACTCAAAAATTCAGTAAATCCCAACTCATCAGACCACAAAATTTTACGCATTTCTCCAGAGTCCAATTTTTAAGGTTCCTAGCAAATTTATGTCGATTTAAGATCTCAGTCATCAGGGGTGTGTAGTCTTTTTATATCCACACATATACTGTGTACAATATAAAGTGATTAACCATAATATTAACATTAGCACCAGACCAGTCTGCAGCTAGGTAATGCACTGTGTTCTAACATCATTTGATCATAGCAAGCATTAACAGCTCAGCAGTTTGTGCTACAGTACGCTCTCCACGAACATCAGTGAGCCCTGGGCACCCACAATACTCTTGCCAGTTCACTTGTTTTCCCTCCTTGGACCATGTTTGTTATGTAATTACTACTGTATACTAGGAACACCCCACAAGACCTACCACTTTGGAGATGAGATCTAGTCATTTAACCATCACAATGTAGCCACTGTCACTCAGATACTTAGGCTTGCTCAATTGTCCTGCATACAACATGTACATTTTGAGAACTAACTGGTAATTTTCCCCAATACATCCCACCCCTTGGAAGGTGACACTGAAATGACTTAATTAACAATTATTTGCCAAGGGTACGGTGGGTATTCCTGAATTCCATCTTGAGCACAGCTCAAAGCAATAACTATAAAAAGCAAAGTAAGTCCAGAATTTTATTTTTTGTATAGTCCATTTTTTTAATAATTTTTAAGTTAGAGAGGCAGTTCAGGTAAGCATTTTGTAGTTAACACTGTATTGTTAAACTCAGAGGTTCAGTATGTACTTCATGGAAATGTAAGAAAACTGCACTCTGTAAAGGCACATTTTCAAATTGAATAACAGATTTAGCATATACTCAGCGGAAACACAACTAAAGAAAACTAAAATAAAATTTATTTATTCTCTGGTTCATTTTTTCATTTATAAAGTCTGATAATGATGACACCAACAGATCCAAGTGACTGTGTCCATCCTTTTGATTCAAGGATTATTCACTCCAATCAGATTGTGCCTTTTCCGTGTAGTATACACTAATTATTGTTTTTATACCCACAACCACTGGATATGAGCAATTGTGCTTTCTAACTGGCTACTCTGCTACTAGTAAGCTCATGCACATGAGTACCAAAAAATTATCTTATTAATTATAAGCAATTTGCCATACCTACTCTACTTGCAATACATAAAAAATAAATAAAAAAGCAATAAAAAAAGTATTTGGTGTTAACTTATTCCAATTAATCTCGTCATACATGGCTGTCCAAGCACTACAGGCCTCAATGGCAATCATATCATGTGAGACTCAATTTTGTGGAATTTTCTTCTTTTGGTTGCTCCTACTGCTGCATCCCTCTCTGACACACCAATCGCCTACATGTCTTTCCTCACCATATTTATAAATCTTCTCTTTGGCCTTCCTCTTCTCCTCCTACTAAGCAGTATCATCTTCAACATTCTTCTACCAATATACCCTTCATCAATCCTCAGCATATACCCAAACAATTTCAATCTGGCCTCGCTCACGTTGTCCCAAAACACTCCTACCTGTGCTGCCCCTCTTACTCTACCACTTCCAGCTCTGTCTACCTTATTTTTGTCAGCGCTACTCTCTCCAAACCTTACAACATTGCTGGCCTCACAAAATATCAGTTAATCATTTACTGTACTGGTCAGTGGGCATAATGTTCTTAATGTTATAGCTGATCTGTTTAATACTGTATATACTGCCTGTGACAAAGAACGAACACTACTAATAAACCACTAATGTAATATACCAGTCACAGAAAAGTAACCTAGTAACAGAATCTTATAAACTCAATTTAAAACTCAAACCCTACCATCTGAGTCCCCATCCTGTGCCAGTGGCATATTGCTCAACTATGTAGAATCCTCTTTCAAAACAAGCTCTTGTCTAGAGCTGGTGAAACAGTGTGCAAATCTGTGGTTGTGAACCTCACCTGCTGGCCCATGGAACCAAACCTGGGTCAATATTTTTTCCTACAGCAGCTGGAGTGAGAGAGGAGGACCATTGCCGCTGTCATGCTGTGATGGGGTGCAAGCTGTAGGGGTGGCCAGAACCGAACTAATGAGCACAGCTCTCAATCCCAGGAGTGCGAGCACATTGAGCTTGTCTGTGTGTGTATGTGTGAAAGAGAGTGAGTGTCTGCTAGAACCACTGTCCTCCTCCTACCTCTGCATAATTCATGTACTCAATACAGACAGCCACTTGCCCCATGTCCTGGGAACACCGCATGTGTGTGCATGTGCTATAAGTGTATATGTCTCTCTCGTCTTCGATCACTATCACTTGCATCCCAAACAGTGACTGCATCTTTCCTTCTCCTACTATCACTTATCACATATCAGCAAACAAGTTTTATGGATTATTTCCACAAATCTATACCCATTAACTAAGTGAGTCATCTACAGTACATTAAGAAAGGTGGCTGCCAACAACCAAAACATATCAAATATATAAACAATAACGCTTCTCATAATGTTCAGTATAATGACACTCTTAGAGGAAAGACAGACAAAAAATATCTCTGACTTTAAACTGACTGGAGAAATTGTCCAGTGGCAAGGTAGAAGAAACCCTGTGTGAATGTCTCACAATTTTGACAGGCTGATTGCTTTGCTGTAGTCCTGGAGACTGTGCAGGAGCTGAGAGCATTAATATGACATGGGGTCTTGGGTAAATGTTGCATGCACACAAAAGTGATAAGAATTCCAGATTTCACACATGGTAGAATGCATTTTCAGTAAAGTTAACATGAAAATGAGTATGAAGCTAAGCACAATTTAGACCACACACAAACATATTGTGCTCAGTTGTATTTGACTGTGCACTGAAAAATAGTGAAACTACCAGGACATTTCAATACATGGTAAACAGCTGAGCCATTAAAGTTTAATAAAGACAGAATGTCTACACTGATATAGCAATAATGCTGCAATCTTAGATTTTTTCATGTGATGTCCTGGTGAGCTGTTCGGAGTTAGCTGAGATGAGCAGCAGCCTCTCCCGCAGCCCTAATTAGGATGAAGCGGCTTAGAAAATGAATGAATGATTTAGCTAATTTTTCACCCCTATTTTATGTTACCATCACATGTATCTTTCCACATAAGTGGTGTATTAAAAAACATTCTTTATGTGGGTCCAAGGCCAAGAACTGAGGCATGTTTGGTCCAAAATTAAAGTCCTGTGAGCAGTGTGTGTCATTTCTGTGGTATTCATTTAGCATACCTGCGGTTTGTTGGGGTCCAATAGATGTAAAGTTATTGCATACTGAAGCATATGCATGCATGACACACATAATGCATTGCCACAACATTAGGACATACACTTGAAGTACATATGATGTATTTATGAATGTGCCATAGAGTTTTAAGTACAGACTTGGGGGGTAAAAAGCCACACCTTGACATACAAAGAGATCGAGTTACACAGCCAAGAGTATTGCTGTGATTTTCCTTTCCTAATTTCTTAACCTGATGTGCTATACATAGGCAAACCTGAAATGGTAATGTGTGATGGGTTTTAGTCATAGCGAATTCCCACCCATCAAGTTCTCCTTATCACACAACCACCACCGAAAGGGTGGGTGCCCCCTCTGTGACATGTGATGCTTCCAGCTATCATCATTACAAACTGCTGCACATGTACATTCAGGGTCGGCCTACGACATTCGGAGGGAAAGTGCTATCCGCCACCTCGTATGTATGAGCTCACAGATAGCCATAATTGGCGATTGATTGCTCTAAGTGGCAGGCAGTTGAAGCATCCCTTCCTTCCCGTGAGAGCGCTTGGCCACTTAGCTCCCTTGAACTCCCAGCCATTGATGGCTATATGCATCAACCTGGATTTGGAACTTGCACTTGGGAGCCCAAATAATTTTTTTCTTTTAAATGTAAGCTGACGAACATGATTACAATTGGAACCGTTGTCCATAACCACAGGTTCTACTGGCCATGACTATTGTAGGATGTCAGAATTTCAAAACAACCTGTTCAAGTATAGGAAAGTGCTTCATTGGTAGACCTCATAAAATGTGGAAGGACTATGCAAAAGAACCCCTTCACTGCCTTGGATCACCAAATCTAGTGCTCTTATGTATGTGAGAACATATTGAAGACTAGAACTTAGAAAAGAAAATGCAGGAGAGATGAAAGGGATACCAGGGTCTCCATCGTTAATTATGATGGGACCATAAGTAAAATGTACAGTAGTGGACAGCAGTTTACATATAATCACCATGAATGATTTTACAAAATACAAACAAGAATTTGGGTTGGTTTTGTTTTAATTTATTTCTTGGGGTTTCTAAAATCTTACATTTTTATTAATTTAATGGTAATGAATGTTCCAGAATGCTTTAACTTGCCAAGGCTTTTTAACTCCCTATTTGTAATCATGCCTGACTATAGCAGGTAGCTTCGCTGTGCCATAATGAAAGAGGCTGTTGGACAGTATACATTGGAGTGACCAACACACATTACATAGGGAAAGTCCAAGAAGCTGAGTCCACATCCCAAAATGTGAGGAAGATATCTTGAAGGCATTTCTAAAAAATAAAAAATAAAAAAAATAAAAAAAAAGTACATAGTACGAGTAATTGGAAGATGTTTCGGCTTTGCACAGAGTTTGAAAGAAGACCCAAGAAAAGGCCTTCTGGAGGAAATTTTGTCCACACTGACCAGTGATATGTTTAGAAGAACACAGGTAAGGCATTTAATCCCAAGAAATGGAACTGGAGCACTGCACCAAGTGGATGACTACAAAATTATTCAGCTTAAACACAGACCAGCAGCTCCAACAAGGCACATCAGTGCTGGTGGTGGAATAGAAAATGCAGGCTAGAATAAAGCTGTTAGAACTCCTCTGCCCAATTAAAAATGCCAAATGAGAATTCTGCCAAAAACCGTTTAATGGGTAGCAAAAGTATATGGTTCCCTACTAGACTTCATCTTCATCTGCTTGATCCGGGGTCGGGTCGTGGGGGCAGGGAGGTCCAGCAGTGAAGTTCACACGTCCTTCTCCCCAGCCACTTCCTCCAGCTTTTCTGGGGGAACATAGAGGAATTCTCCGACAAGCCAAGAGACATAGTCCGTCCAGCGTGTTCTGTGTCGACGCCACGGTCTCTTCCCAGTTGGGCATGTCCGAAACACCACACCAGGGAGGTGTTCGAGAGACATTATAATCAGATGCTTGAGCCACCTCAATGTGGAGGAGCAGTGGTTCTACTCCGAGCTCCTCCCGGATGACCGAGCGTCTCACCCAATCTCGCCACCCTGCGAAGGAAGCTTATTTCAGCCGATTGTATTCGCGATCTTGTTCTTTCAGCCAAAGCTACCCAAAGCTCGTGACCATAGGTAAGGGTAAGAACATAAATGAACTGGTAAATTGAGAGCTTTGACTTTTGGCTTAGCAACCTCTTCACCACGACAGACAAGTACAAGCTCCGCTTTACAGCAGAGGCTGCACCAATCCACCATTCGATCTCCTGTTCTATTCTTCCCTCACTCGTGAACAAGACCCTCCACTTGGAGCAGGACTTCATTCCAGGCCTGGAGGGTGCATTCCATCCTTTTCCAGCTGAGCAACATGGCCTCGGACATGCTGATTGTCATCTCGGCTGCTACACACTCAGCAGCAAATTGCTCTAGCAAGAGCTGGAGTTCACGGCTTGATGAACCCAAAAGGAAAACGTCATCAGCAAAAAGCAGAGACAAGATCCTATGGCCACCAAATCAGAACCCTTCAATGCCTTGGCTATGCCTATAAATTCTACCCATAAAAGTTATGAACAGAAACGGTGACAAAGGACTTGAAAGAATCCAACCCCCGCTGGAAATTAATTCAACATGTTACCAACATGGACCAAGCTCTGGCACCGGCAATACAGAGACCAAATGGCCCGTGGCAACAGGTCCATTATACCATATTCACGCCGCACAAGATAGCCTGAGGGACACAGTCGAGAGCTTTCTCCAAGCCCGCAAAACACATGTGTAGAGCTGGTCAAGAGTGCTGTGGCCCTGATGAAAAATCTCGTCCACACCCGGACCCTGGCCACCAAGGAGCGTTTTAACTACCTCGGCGACCTCTGCCCCAGTGATGTGCAGACCCCCTCCTGATCCTCCAGGATCATCCTCTTCCACAGAGGGCGTACTGGTAGGATTGAGGAGGTCCTTGAAGTATTCCTTCGACCTCCCGACAACATCCCCAGTAGTACTCCACAAACACTGTTTACATATTAAAACATTTAACCAAATATTAGGTGTGCTGTATAGTATTGTTGAATGTATTTAATTTCAGAATACCTGAAATGTAATTTAAACTTCTGCACCTTATTCTTCTCATGACAGCCATGGACAGAATGAGTGTATACATTTGGGCTGTAGCTGTATTGACTCTTAGCCATTTATTAACAAATAATGATAGCCCCTGATGGGATACAAAATTTTTTTAATAGTTGACCCATTTTCTTAGAATCAATGCTTAGTTTTAGAAACAGAAAAACTAAATGGCCCCCAAGTTGTGAAATCACTCAAACAACATCAATAACCCACACGTGCAGCCTATTTACTGTTTATAGTATAAGAAAAACATCTTTTAAATTAGTCTTTTGTGTATTGCAAACAAGTCAAGTCAAATAAAGTAGTACTTTCACACTGAAAGCATGTTCTTAGAGTTTCTCCAGTAATTGAGGAAATTGGTAAAACAGGATGACCTGAAATGTCGGAACATAACATGTATGCACGCACACACACACACACACACACACACACACACACACACACACACACACACACACACACACACACACACACA
>JBCNYG010000001.1:22875217-22885894 GCA_039654305.1 Porochilus rendahli
TCGCAGGGCAGAAACACGCTGACGGCTATGCAGCCTACTCTTGACGAAAATCAGCAATGGTTCTTTTACATGCCTCTAACGATAGACAGTGAGAGACATGGCCGGCATTTGATAACCCAGTTAGCTGCACTGGGGACAACCAGACATCATTAGCAAAACAGAACAATTAGCCTAGCTATCCAGGGTGAACCCTGCCTTTACCGAGAGTCACTTCAAATTCCTTTGCATACTGAATGGGAAAAAGCTTTGAAGTAATTGTTAAATATCTGAAATCAAGATTAACCTACATCTGACATTAGAAACTGTATTCATGGTTTAGAAATAGAAATGAAATACAAAGTAGCCTTGCAGCATTCAATCTATAAGTTTATTTTTTCTTATTTCTCATCAATTATTGTTGTTTTTGTTGTTCCTGCTGTTATTACGAACCATTGTTTCTCTTCACAAACTGCCAGCCAAGCGCTGTGACATATCTTTCACAAGAATTCAATATCCTCTAGGCACAAACACACACACACAGACATACACACACACACACACACACACACACACACACACACACACACACACACACACACACACACACACAGACATACACACTCACACACACACACACACACACACACACATGCACACATGCACACATGCACACATACACATACACTAGATATGGGCATAATGCTCTCTGTTTTAACACAAAGCAGCAGACAGAGGCAATGTTACAGGGAGTCCGAATCCCACATTCACTGGAAGTGGCTGTGACTTACAGGCAGAGCAGTAAACCCTGACTGTTACATACAGTTCTCGCACACCTCACCAACTAAGAGAACATATGAGAATGCCTGGTGGTGTTGGGATGCATTTGGAGCTGAGTGAGTATGTATGAAAGCTCATGGATGGTTGTTATACCCCTGCTGAAAGAGGCAGATTGGCCGCAGGAGTGTTTAGAAAAGTGGTGTATGAGTCCAGCTATCCATGCACACACACGGAGGGTAAAAAGAGCGCCCATGATGCATGGCCCTGAGTGGGTGCTGGTTCCTTCTCCACACTGAGTTTTAGTGCTGCTGCCCTGTGGGCTTGTTCCTTCATGCCATCTGTGAGATTTATACAGCACAGTGCAATGCAATACAGACACCAGAGGTCTTCATTTCTCTCTCTTCTGAAAACTATTCTCCACTTCTCTTTCACTTGTCCCTTTTTGCGATCTCTTAAACACACAGGCAAACAAATATTAAGTGGTTTGCATTTAGACAAAAGTTGAGCATGTTCTTATCTGTTGGTATCCATGCCAATGTTGTTGCATTACTATAAAAGGAATATGAATATGTACAGCCATTTGCAATTCATTATGCATTTTTTATTGCCAATGAAATTCAATCTAATTTACTATGTATTAGCATTTTCCATTCGGAAGATGAAGGGTAATAATTATTAGTAATAAATGCTTCAGTGATGCAGACTGATTATTTTAAAAAGGCTGAGATGCGGCTAATGCGGTTCAAATGACACTGTCATGAATCTTAGAACAACTATGTGGATCATCAACAAAACATGGATTTCATGTTAAGAATGTTTTTCTCTTTTGGTTCAAGATATCTGAATCACAATGGGTCAAACTGCAAGAACATTTATTCTGTTATGAATGACGGCTTAGTGGTAAAGGCAATTGGTTACTGATCCAAAGGTCAACAGTTCAATCCCCACTATAACCACAGTTGGGTCCTTGAGCAAGGCCCTTAACCCTCAGTTGCTCAGTTGTATATATATAAAAAAAAAAACATTATTATTGTAAGTCACTCTGCCAAATACTGTAAATGTAGAATTGACCAATGCATAATTTGATTCGCTGACAAAGTGTACAATTCAATCATACGTTACATTCTACTAGATTATATAATTAAAATACTAAAGCTTTGCTCTGTGTGCTCAGAAAGCCCAGGAGAGACCCTGGACCTCGTGAGAGTCATGAGTAAATATTATTTTAAAGTAATTTATTCGAAGATGCTTCTGCAGACAGTAATCAAATTGTAGCAGCAGAAAAAAGCACAAGTAAATAATTATTTACTCTTATCCAGTGTAATAGTACCTTGCACCCATCACTCTGAATCATAAATATGCCCTTGTAGAATATTTTCTCTTACTCCAGCTGAATCTCCTGATACTGTCAATCAGGTGTGTCCTGCATAGTCAAAAATGAAAGCTGCTGACCAGATCATGGATGGTCATGTGCTCTGCCAATTGTTCGTCATGGCCCAGTAGAGCAGCTTTACTCCATCGTTTCTGGCAACGCTAGCACATGACATACCAGCCTGGAGCATGCCATTGGCTCCCTCACTTGCTCCTTGTGACACTTGAGGCACCACGGAAGGCACAGAAAATTAAGCGTTGCTTTTTCCAGCACTGACCTAAGCTTTAACATGAGTGTTTTCAAATATAACACAATTAGACACTCTTGGCTGGATTTTATTCTGCAAAAGTACAGAACTTTTTGGTGACTGGAAATCTGCAATTCCAAGAGCTTTTACTGGTTCAAGACACAGTTAACCTCTGTTAAACTGTAGTTCTCCTGTTCCAGAAAACATTGTTAATATAATGATTGTTCATAAAGTAATGTTTATATAAATATTAAATTGTTTGTAATGTAATGTTTGAAAGTAAAAACACTGCAAAACACCAGATAAGAATACTGGAATTGAGGTCATGATGTCATAATTAAAGAGTGGTTTTAGGTCAAAATCTTTATTCTAAACATAACTGGTCTCCAACTGAAAGTTAATCGTCTGATCACTTTTAGCTCTGTCACTTAACTTCATTATCATCCATGCTGTTGTTCTGTGCATTGTTTTTTTAGTAAAGGATGTTAGAATGGCAGCCAAGGTTGGCTTACAAGCCATGTTTATCAATAAAGGTTAATGAGTACTGGACTTAGTAAGGATATGACTCTGCTCCAATGCCTCTATTTTTTAAATTTATTTCTACACCTAGGGGGAACATCTCAATATATTTTTTTTATTTTATGAATTAATCTTTTAAAAAATGAATCCTCCAAAAAGTGATCAACATATTACCAAAATAACAGTTACATTAACACTCAACACTAAACCAATCAAACCTCAGAAAAAGTGAGGCTCATTTACACTTAAATACTAGAAGATAAATGACACACATCTATGGACGCACCCTCACAGCCCCACATTTCCACAAGCATGGACACTGACCATTTGAAGGAGAAGGCTGTTGAGAAGCATGAGTGGTTTGTTGAGGAGCAGGAGCTCTTCTGCTGCTTCAGTGTCTCCATCACTGTCAGACTGCAGGAAAAGACATACAAAGTGATCATGCATACAGTTTATACTAATATAATATACAGTACATTTAGATGCATAAGTATTTGGACAGAATTTTAGAGGAGCCTGAGAGCAGAGCACAATAGTCATGGAGCATGACGTGGATGTTGGTCCCATGTCCTGTCCGGTGTCCACTCGTGTCCACCACAGGAAAACCGATAAAGCTGCCACGTCGCTGATTGGCTGTCATGTATCACTGACTTGCATGACAATGGGCATCAGTAAAAAAAACTAATTGATTATTATTAAAATAACTGAAACACAAATAGAGGATCACCACTGCTCAGAATTGCACAGGATAAAAACACACAACCTAACTCAGGTAGGCGGACAGACTAGCAGGTAAATAAAATGTTAAATTCGAACCAAAGACCCAATTTGAGATTTGACAGAATATGAACATGTTAATTAGTTAATATAACTATAAAGACAGGTGATATAAATGAACATGGAAATCAGAAAGCGACCCCATGCTCCAACACCTAGATACATCTAGCAGTAGCTCCGCTTTCAGGCAGTACCCAAATCTATATGTTAGTCATTTTGCCTCTATACACACACACAACACAACAATGGATTTAAAATAAACCAATCAAGATTTTAATGAAACTCTGATAAAATGTAGAATTTCACCTTTAATCCAAATGGTTGAACAAAATAAAAAATATACTAACCATTTAGGAATTACATCCATTTTTTAAGCAAACTCCCTCAATATATAAAGAATATTTTTTATTGCGTGGATGAATATCCTTTGCAGTGAGTGACTGCCGGAAGTCTAGAGCCCATAAACATTAGCAAATGCTGTTTCCTCCCTTGAGATCCTTTGCCAGGCTTTCAGTTGAGTTTCTACTTGCTTACAGGTCTTTCTGCCTTCGGTTTTGTCTTCAGCAAATGAAAACCATGCTCAAGTGGGTTGAGGTCAGGTGACTGACTTGGCAATTTAAGAATTTCTTTACCTTAAAAAGCCCTCAGTACAGCTTTCACAGTAATTTTTGGGATAATATCCATCAATACTGTGAAGTGCCTTCCTGTAGAATTTGACTGAATCAGAGTAGAAAGTACAGCTATATGCACTTCAAATTCATCTTGCTTCTTCTAAAAGCAGTCACACCATCAGTAAACACCAATGACCCAGTTTCACTGGCAGCCATATTTCACTGGCAGCCCATTCCACACCTCCATGGTATTTTACAAACCACAAGCCCTTTCCTTCCGTTTCTATACTTTTCTCTTTCCATCACTAAGGTACAAATTAATACTGGTTTTATCTGTGCAACAAATCATGTTCCAGAATTTGAAATACTTTCTAAAAAAAAAGTAAAATCTGGCCTAAGTCTAAAAATCTAATCATAAGCTTATCTTCTCAAAAGTGTACTACTAGAAATACTAGATATTGTCAAGGGGTTTTTCCACTAAGAAAAAAAAATCTACCATCATCCACTCTAATTGTCTTCAATGGTCTTCCAGGTCTTTTGGTATTGCAGAGCAAGTAATTGGTTTGCTTCTTTTTAAGAATGTACCAAATTGTTTATTAGGACACTACTGAAGTTTCTGCTAGTCTCTCTAGGTTTGTTTTGTTTTTTTCTGCCTTTAGATGACATCCTTCATCCTTACACATCTTAAGTTCACATGTTAAGAATTCCCAAGAATAGCTGCCTCATGTGAATTCAACAGTTGGAATCATCTCCAGATGTTTTTGTCTCCATATGTCATGAAACAATGAGAAAACAGGTCATAAATGGTCTTGAAAAGCCTAACAGTCAATTGTCCAATTACCTTTGAGCCTGAGTAAATGCAGGAGAACGCTAGTCTGCATTTGGAAGAAACATGGTTGAAGTGGGCACTATTTTTAACTGAACTGTTTTTTTCATCAGAGATGCTGCACTGCCCACTGCAGCTGCTGTTACACTAAAATGTTTGCAGCACATAGTCTACCACCAATCACATAAAATACAATAACAAACTCCCACTCTATTAGTGGAGCTGTCAGCAAGACATAGTTAAGTTTCATGAGCAGGAAGACAGAAGCAAGGAAAGGGAGAGGGAGGGAGAGGGAGAGAGGTAAAAGTAGTGGTTTAAAATAGACATAAACAACACAAAACACTCTGAAAATGTGTAAGGCAGCAGTCGGCAAGAGAGGTGCTAAACTGAGAGTGAAGCATCTGGTTCAGCAGAGTTCATCCTTCTGCTCTCTTCTGCCCAATTTCGGAGTCTTATTGCCGCTCATTTTTCTGCCAAGTGTTCTGAAAATCTCTCAGAGACTGACAGTCCGCAGGCAATGTGATTATTCCCAACAGACACTTGGTCATATTGAATGCAGCACTTTCTCAATTAAATTTCCCTCATCCATTTCAAATATTAATGATGGTTCAAAATGGTGAATAGGAAACTAGGCAAGAGAAGGAGAAAGAGGAAAGAAAGGGAGTGGGACACAGTCAGAGAAAGGAAAGAGGCACAGAGAGAGAGAGCGAGAGAGAGAGAGAGTGGGGGGGGGCACAGAGAGAGAGAGAGAATGTAATAAAACTGCTAAGCAGAGCCATCTATTGTCTTTATCATCATCACCCAAATGAATTTTCAGACACTTTTTAATGAGCTTTGCATTTTTCAGGAAAATTGATTTCCATTACATATTCTCCTTTTTTGCAATGTCCGTGCATAAATATGTATGGAATGGCATAGGACAGCAGACAAAGAGCCAGAACTGGGTAATGAGGGCCAATGGGAAAGGCTTGGTGCCCCTCTGAGGGGAAGGGGCCTCATGATTGCGCTGTGTTAGATGCCTAACTTCACTGTACTTTTTCCCATGAGTCTGGTGGAGACACCAAACACTGGTGCCCACAGCACCATCTGAGCTACAGAAAACAATTTATAAAGGCTGAGCATAAACATATGCACATGCACATCTGTATGTATGAATACACACAGGCATATCTCACCTAGTAAAACGCAAGCTCGCTTCAGCTACCAACATGTGGTGTATCGTTCTCACAGCTGGAGAGGATGACAACAGCAGCTCGGAGTGGGAGTGCGACATCCATGGTGATAATTCTATTCTAGTCTTATCTGCATGCCAGGTGTCATTGCATAACAATGTAATCGTCAGCTAGGAGAGGACCCAGACATGAACCCCCTAACAGCACGCCTAGGGCGACAGAGGCAGAGAGAGAGACTTCCCTAAGGGTGAGAGAATGAGAGAGAGAAAGAGAGAGAGAGAGAGAGAGAGAAAGAGAGAAGGGAACGGAGAGCTGATGCTAGACAGCGACAGAGTGAGAGATGTTTACTGATCAAAGAAAGTAAGAGGGAAAGGCATGTCAGAATGAAGAGAGAAAGAAACTGTGTGTGAGCGTGAAACTGTGTGATAGGTTGGTGAGCAAGAGTTCTTGCCTGTAGAGCCAGTCGGACAACAGCAGAGAGGTGTTTGAGAAGGCTGTGGATGATGTCCAGCAGGGACAACAGTAGAGCATAACAGTTCTTCTCTCCACATCTCTCATCCTTCTCCATATATAAGGTTGCAGCTTCCATGAACAAACCACACACCATCTCTATTATACCTGCAGAGAAACACGTTATTCCTGAAATGATTAACACATAGACACATGACCAAAGCATTAATAAGTGCCTATTGTGTTTATGGAAAGGACCAATATGATTGGCTCAGTTTTGTAGTGGTAAACACTTTTCTAATTATCTGTGGTTACAAATTGTGAAACATGGTTAGTGCTTCTTAGTGTGAATGTCCAGCCTAATTTGGTCTCATAAGCAAGATTTTAGCTGGTTCCCGGTGCACTGTAGTCACATCCTCCACCAACCACTGTGTTCATACATACACACAGAAACTGCATAGCTTGTATTTGAGTTTCTTTATGTTACAAACAAATCGCCCATCAAAGTAAAATAAAGGATTTGTCAGTGTAGGATTAACATGTTTCAAAAGTATAACTGAAGTGAGGAGTACGTCACCAATAGATCTTAACTAAAATTGATTTCTTTTTATTTTAAAACAAGCAAAACGGGCAGTACCCCTCACCCCAGGTGCCACATTATTAAAGGTATGCCCATTCCCAAAATAGACACCAAAAATGGTGATGCCGGCCATATTGAATATTGGACTAAAATCGATAGGCTCTTATAGTTACCCAATTCCAACATCAACACCTGCAGTGGTGATGGTCGGTGATGGCGTTTCTAAGTTAGTGTGTGAAATGAAAAAGGTAAAGATGGCAGCTGTGGTGGCAATACTGGATAACAGACCACAAAGAATATCTATTTGCTTGTGTAGTTACACAACATTCACATAAAAAATGGTGATGATAGGTGATGGTGTTTTTGAGCTACTGCACAGATGTAGTGTACTATTAAAACCAGTTACTATTAAAATCATCAGTGATGATCAGAGCTGGTCACATCACGTGGGTGTGATCATAAAAGCAGCAAGACAACGGTCTTTACGGAAGGCCCAACGGATCCTCTCGGATCCCAGCCACAGACTCTTCACCCTCCTGCCTTTGGGCAAATGGTACTAGAGCATCTGGACGCACACCAGCAGATTCATGAACAGTTTCTACATAACAGTAGTCATCAGGCTACTGAACTGCAAAATTTCCTGAGTATTTGCTTCTGCATGCCAGTGCAAAATTCTTTTACCACATCCTCGCTTAAAAGTAGCTATATGGACCTATCTGAGACAAGCTAGTACTCGGCATGTGAAAATGATAAGCAAACACTGCTTTATTTGTCCCTACTGAATAATGAACCCAGACACTCAGCACATGCTAGTGTGGAGAGTTATTTTTCCACTCTCTCACGCAGGTGTAGAGCACACATGCTAGTTGGCAGTTGGCTGTAGACTTTTCAGTGTGTTCAAGTCTAACTTTTTTGCCTACACAGACAGGTGTTACAGCAGGGGGCTTTCCTTTGATGCTAGTTCTACGTACTGGTGTATTCCAGCCTAAAGTCAAAAAAGGTTTGGGAATAAATTGCTGCCTCAAGGGGAGGAGTTCATATATCTTGCATTCTTGTTCATGAATAGGGGAAGAATGGAGTGGGAGATTGAGTGGCATCACCATTGTGGTTAAATGTGAACTGTCGCGGTAGAGAGTGAACTCCATAATCAATCAGTAATTTACTGATTAATCTACATTCTTACTCTCACACAAGGCTACAAGTTCTGAGCAGTGACCAAAAGAACAAGACTGTGGATTCACGTGGTAAAAACGTGTTTAATCCAAAGGGCGTCAGGGTACATGCTTGGAAACAGGGTGAGGAGTTCAGACATTTTCCTGCCTTACACTGAAAGGAGCCAGTTGAGCTTGTTCAGTCATTTGGCATGAATGCCTTCTGGATGCCTCACAGCAGAGGTGTTCTGGGCATGTCTAACCAGAAGGAGACTCTGGGGCAGACCTAAGACACGCTGGAGAGATTAGGTCCCTCAACAAGCCTGGGAACACCTCAGTATAATCCTGAAGTGCTGGAGGAGGTGGCAGACGAGGAGAGGGCTGGGCATTTCTGCTCAAGCTACTGCCCCCACAACCTTGACTCACATAGGGGGCAGAAAATTGAGGAATGGATGAATCCATAGCTTTAACTATTATCAGTTATATCTGTTATCTATTACAATCTATAAAAAATGTTTAATAATTGACATGTCCTATCCTTAGTCATTTATCAGCAATTACAAATTATATTAATGAAACATTAGTTTTGTCTTGTTTCCACTGTAACTACTGTACAATTTTCTCTAGCCCAAATGTGCTATGTGCAATCTGCCTACATTATCAGCTTCAATTATTTGCTAGCTTCCATTTTCAACATTCCCCATTGCCTAGCAACAGTGCTGTCAAGACGTTAACCATTTGAATGGCAAGCGCATCATGTTCACCTGTCAAAAGTAAAAATTCATAAATTACATATGAGCACACCAAATATGGAGTTTGGTCAGGTTAACTTATGGTTAAAGGCTGATAAACAATTGAAAAGCCACCAAGACCAAAATCAACAATGCATGGCAGTAAAATTAACAAACATACACAGGCATTCATCTCTTATCTAAAGACCTCAACAACAGCTAGATATCATTGGATTGATAATGCAGTACACAGTGTGCACATTTGTTATTTAATTAATTAATTACTCACTTGCCTAAATATTATCAGGCAAGTGAGTATTTTGACCATATCAACCTATACAATCTGTATAAACGTGACTGCTTATGGGAATTGAGCATATCAGTTGATGTTTATTTGTGTGATGAGGAAGGGCGTGGCTTAAGAAGGTTAATACCTTATATCAAGGTGTGCATAATTATTGGGCAGATTATTTTCTTCAGGCAAAATGGGCCAAAAAGAAGTTTGACTGACTCTGAAAAGACAAAAATTGTAAAAGGTTTTCTCAATAAAGTATTCTGATACTGATCATAGAACTATCTAACATTTTCTTGCAAAAAGTCAACAGGGTCAAAAAAAAATGTTGAGAGAAAAAAGACGCAAATTAACTTCCGAAAAATCAAGTGTGAAGCTACTAGAAACCCATCGTCCTCCAGTGCTGCATATTCCAGAGCTGTAACCTACCTGGAGTGCCCAGAAGTACAAGGTGTTCAGTGCTCAGAGACATGACCAGGGTAAGGAAGGCTGAAATGTGACCATCACTGAACAAGACATATAAGTTAAAACGTATAGACTGGGGCGAAAAGCACATGAAGACTGATTTTTCAAAGGATTCATAGACTGATAGAATCACAGTGACCCTTGACGGACCAGATGGATGGGCCCGTGGCTGGATCAGTGTTGGGCACAAAGCTCCACTTCAATTCAGACACCAAGGTGGAGGTGGGGTTCATGTATGGGCTGGTATCATAAAAGATGAGCAGGTTGGACCTTTTCGGTTTGAAAAAGGACTTAGAATCAACTTCCAGAACTACCAACAGTTTTTAGAGGACACTTTCCTCGAGCAGTGGTACAGAAAAAAGCTACATCTTTCAAGAAGACCAGGATTTTTATGCAGGACAACATGCTTCATCACATGCATCAAAGTACTGGCTTGTCAGTAAAGGCCTTAAAGACGACGGGAAAATGACGTGGCCCTCTTCCTCACCTGACTTAAACCATATTGGGAACGTGTGGGCTGTTCTTAAACGGGAGATTTACCATGAAGGAAAACAGGACGCCTCTCTGAACAACGTTTGGGAGGCTGTGGTTGCTGCTGCACAAAAAGTTGATTAACAGGAAATTGACAAGTTTTTAGAGGACATGTGAAGTCAGTACCAATTCAATTCAATTCAATTCAATTTTATTTGTATAGCGCTTTTTACAATTGACATTGTCGCAAAGCAGCT
>JBCNYG010000001.1:22909408-22924691 GCA_039654305.1 Porochilus rendahli
ATATATATATATATATATATATATATATATAAATAAATTATCACAAGTTACTGTTTTGATATTCATGCAATGTCAGCTTTATTTTTTTTTTTAGTGATGTCAATGTCTTGGTGAGGCTTACAGGCTACCAAACCCTGTGTACATCAATTTTCCATTATCCCCTCTATTAAAAAGGACATTGGTGCAGTCCTGATTTTCAGCTATGCAACACAGTAAAGCAGCATTTTCATGGAAATGCATTGTGCACGGATTGGCATTTACACAGGTAAATGTCAGCCCAAATACTGCCTAGCATCTAATGGGAGAATAAACACAGTCTCCATGGTTGCACAGAATATTTTGATGGGAATGGTAATCAGATGGGGAGGAAAGCTGGTAAGTAAATGGCTCCCATTTCTTTTTTAATTCTTATAAGAGCACACGACAGGTACGACATTTAGTAGCAATCACATTTTAAATGTGCTTACAAGTGGAGTGCATAATATAAAATATAATTGTCAAGTCAGTCCATAGATGAATTGGTACTTCCTTTGTGAGAAAAAAAAAAAGCAAAAGAAAAATGACAGTCAAAGGGTTGGCTCTTATATCCTACAGTCTGTGTATAAAGTAGAGAAATTCTGTGAAGCTTGAATATAGTGAGACAGCAAACACAAAGGTCAAAATACACAACTGCTACAAAATAAGCTAATTAATAACTGAGCTTTGTACAACACTGTAGCCTACACATTTTAAAGTACTTAATATTGTGGAAAGAGATGCACTGATCACACTTTTTTAGTACCATACACTACATTTATAATAATACTGTTATTAAAGTATGCGCTAAATACTCTGGAATGGCTAGTTGCAAATTCCTGTTGCCATGTTATTAAAAACAGTCAGCAGACCCACAGCTTAAGTTCAAAATCTTTTAATTTGTGTCAGAAATATGTGAATATATGTGAAACCTGTTCTAGTACTGATCCAATATTTCAGGTCAGTACTAACCGAAATCCTGTGCTTTTGTGTAGCAGAAATTAAACAGTTCTATAAAGGGAAGCTGGAATATACTGCACAGTCTAGATGTGCAAAGTTGGCAGAAATGTATTCTAACAGGTTCAAGGCTACACTCAAAGCAAAATGTGATTCTACAACGTTCTGACAAAGGGGGTGATCCTGTGATTGTTTTTTTCCAACTGAACTGTTACCTTTGTCTCTTTCACTTGGCTTTCAGTTTTTATTAAGTTGCACTAGTAAATACAGCTGAAAAAATATTCTTGTGCGTGTCTTCATTTCAGGTGGCAAAGCAACAAAACGTGAATACTTTGAAGAGGGAATATTCTTTTCTATGCCCACGGTATATTAGTGTATGTCACAAACTCCCTCTACCCACAGTAAAATATCTGTCTGATCTGACCCATGTCTGGAACCATGGCCATTGCATGTGGATTATCCTAAGTAAAGGAGCTGTTGAATATATGCATTTGTGTAATGTCACTTCTCACATGTCATGCATATTCTTTTAAAAGTTTGATTTTGGATCAAGTCATGTTCCATACATTAATATACCCTGAACAACAAAGTATCCACCATTAAACAGTGTATAATCTATAGTTGCAAAGTCTGAGCTTTGCAAACGTTAGTAAATAGGTTTCATCCTCTGGTGGCAGTGAGACTAAAAACATACTTGAGGTCCTAATTTAAAGTCAGCAAAACTTTCCTGCCGACTAATTGCAGTACGATTTTTAGTGATGCTCATCCCCATGTATTTAAATGAAGCAGACTTTATCCATGTCCTCATTCTCATATAAACGGTCTACTACAGTGTCTATCCTAATGAACTTTTTGTACACTGTACAGACTTTTTATTTTTTTAATTGTTATTTTATGTATGTAAACAAACATGGACATACATGACTAACAGAAATCCTGGAAATCATAGAAGAGATAACCACCAAGCCACCTCTGACTAAGCCTTCTGTATAGATAAAATAAAGAAAATTTGAGAGTATGTTCAATGCTTAGCAAAAGAGCAACAATGCCCTGTGCTGCTGTTTGAGCTTGATAAAGTCCATAGTACACAGATCTGATTTTAAATTAGGCAATACTAGAAAAATATAATTTCTATATAATGAGACTCAGTGAAAACGTGGCATTTAGTGATTTACAGTGGATGGTTTCATGCATAGCAGAAAACAAATGGTAAATTGTTGAATATACTCTAAGGCCTGTGATTCACACATGCATTCCACAGCCAAAACAAAGCTTCTTCCTCTGAGAATTTGCTTTTCTCTATCTGCTTTTTCCACTGTCCATTTTCAGTCACACTACAGCCGAGTGCTACTGTGTTGCTGTCAGAGGTTGGCAGGTGGAAGTGCCAAACCCACACAATGAAAGTGTTCAGTCTAACACCACATAGCACAGACTCTCAATGTCCCTGTCCCACACACACACACACACACACACACACACACACACACACACACACACACACACACACACACCATGTGACACCTCCACAACCTGCTCGCCATGGATGCAATCTGTTACACATACACACCTTGTCCAATCTAATAAGACTCCAACAGGCAGTCTTCACAAATCTGTATGCCACTGTGCATAAGGCCCAGTCTCACAAAAGCCCAAAGGAATAACCCATAGCATACCTGAGTTGTCATATAGGTAAATTAACACATTTTAACATACATTTTAACATACATCACATTAACTACATTCACAATCGAGTGGCATGTACAAAATATGAGGTACAGTAAATAAATCTAAGTAAAAGGTTATCTATCATGTACTTCAAAGCAAAACACATTCAGAAAAGCATGCATGAGGGCAGAAGTAGCTGATAGTTCTTGATAATTGGAAAGTTTGAACTACTAGCCAGACTGATAATGAAGGGAAGACCATGCTTGTGCACAGAACCTGGCAATGTCCCCAATTTGCAATCTCATTTCCACAGGAAACCATCAAGTGAAGGTCTTTTCTTTTTTAGGACTTTATCAAGCAATGGCAAACGCAATTTAATTTCACCATTGTGAGCATAATAGCTCCTCATAGATGCCAGGGTTTGGGAGGGGTGTGGATGGTGGCGACAGACAAATGTTCTTCAATTGCTGACATCAATTTGAATAGTTCAGCAGCACAACGTGCTCTATCAGCACCAAGAAAGACAATGTGTGGAGAGGTCGGGAAGAGCCGTTACAGAAACAGCAGGGGGATAAGGAGGAGATAAGGAAAACACACACTCACACATTCCCACAAAGACTATCCATCACTGCTTCAGCACACAAGGAGAAAGGTGAGCAAAATAAAGATGGGAGTGAGCATGGTTCTGAACATGGGGAGTAACTGTTACAATGGCATTTGTGCAACAGAACCATTAATATGAGAAGAAGTAATGATGGAGGAATTTTTCTGAGTTGGATTAGTTCTGTTGTGATGCCTTTTGCACTGGCAGGCTTTATCCTTCAGAGTATATTACAAATACTAGTCAAAACTGGTCAGTTGCAACTTGTGCTTATTAGTATCTGGGCTGACAGTAAAACTCAAGAGTAATAAGGTCTGTTCTACATGAATGAAAGCTGTGTTTGGTGAAGCTATGACTCAGCTTCCTTGAGAAAATAGCTGAGGCATTTAATAACCACGGTTAGACTACAATCTCAAAAGGTTGTGAAAGTAAAAAAATGCAAATAAAAAAAGGATGCAGTGATTTCTTAATTTAGTTTGGCTTACACTTCATTTCATTTATCAATATTCATCTATTCCGGCATTTCAGGTCTGTAATATGTTCCAAAAAAGTCAGGAAGGGGCAATATAAGGCTAGTACTGAGTTAAAATACTGATGTGACTTAAAACAGGTCATGTCAACAGGTGAATGTAATCATAATTTCATGCACGTGTCCAGGAAAGACCTGCATACTGCATGACATAGAGGCATAGTCCCTTAAAGAAAAATTTGGATATTTCACTCACCAATGTGCACACAGTCATTAAAAGATTCAAGAAATCTGTAGGAATTGGGGTGTGTAAAGGATGTGCAACATACCTAAGCCAAACACCTGTAACCTCTGATCCCTCAGATGGCACTGCGTCAAGAACCAGTATTCATCTAATAACCACTATAACACTGGCTCAGGATTACTTTAGAAAACCTCTGTCAAACACTTTAACCTCTACATCCACAAATGGCAGTAAAACTGTACTGTGGAAAAAGAAGCTTTATGGTAACTCTCGACTTCTCTGGGCTCGGAGGCATGTGGGACCATTACACAGTGGAAATGTGTATTATGAGGCTATCCACACTGCTAACATAAACAAGTTCAAAATTTTCAGAGGATTTCGGAGCAACAACTATTCCAGGGATGTCCATTTGTATGTCAAAAGAAGTGCCTATTAAAAAAATAAATAAAATAGTGAGGTCATCATTAAACATCAAGGTAATGTGCTGCTGTGTTGTTTTGACAATAATGCTGGTGAAGTATTATTTAAAAATCATTGTTTTTAATTTTAATTAAAATTTTAGCACACCATCCCAACTTTTTTCTGATTTGGGATTGTATTATCTCACAAAAATTTATTGATAAGTACCGCTTAAAACGTTGATCTACAAAATCTACAGTAGCATGTGGTTAAAGGTCTTATTTTAATAACATTTGCCAGTTCAATTTGCATTCTAAGCACTTTATATTGCCTTCAGAAACACCAGAGTGACCCAAGAGTACAAAAAAACCCACACAAAGCAAAGCTAAAAATAATAAAATGAATTATAAAAAATAAATAAATAATAAAGAAAAAAAGCAATGGCAATTTTATTTTATTTCTTACATTCTCAAGACATGTTTGCTGACCCATGTTTAAATTTCTTAGGGGTTTTTGTTGCTTAGGTGTTGCCAAGTCCTGGTATAACAGCACTACAAACAGAAAATCTATGAGCTTAATCAGGATATAGCAGTTACTGAAGATTAATGAAGGAAGGAACAAAGAGCAAATGTCACTGCACCTGCAATAATTCTCACTCTCGACAAATAGATCTGACTTTAAAATCTATATCTGTACAGCATCACTGCATACTACCAAAGTCCTGTCTGCCAGAAGTACAGTGGTGTGAAAAAGTCTTTGCCCTCTTCCTGATTTCTTATTTTTTTTTGCATGTTTGGCACACTTAAATGTTTCAGATCATCAAACAGATTTAAATATTAGTCAAAGACATCATAAATAAACATAAAATATGGTTTTTAAATGAAGGATTTTATCATTAAGGGAGAAAAAAATCCAAACCTGTATGGCCCTGTGTGAAAAAGTGATTACCCCTAAACCTAATAACTGGTTGGGCCACCCTAAGCAGCAACAACTTTCATCAAGCGTTTGTGATAACTTGCAATTAGTCTTTTACAGCACTGTGGAGGAATTTTAGCCCTCTCATCTTTGCAGAATTGTTGTAATTCAGGGTTTTTGAGCATGAACGGCCTTTTTAAAGTCATGCCAAAGTTCAGGTCAGGACTTTGAC
This sequence comes from Porochilus rendahli, assembly GCA_039654305.1. Classification (NCBI taxonomy): domain Eukaryota; kingdom Metazoa; phylum Chordata; class Actinopteri; order Siluriformes; family Plotosidae; genus Porochilus; species Porochilus rendahli. Next base: position 22,914,906 of record JBCNYG010000001.1, read on the forward strand.
CAGGCCACACTAAAGTTTCATTTTCTTTTTCTTCAGCCATTCATAGGTGAACTTGCTGGTGTGTTTTGATCATCGTTCTGCTGCAGAACCAAAGTTCATTTCAGCTTAAACAGATGGCCGGACATTCTCCTTCAAGATGCTTTGGTAGACAGCAGAATTCACGGTTCCATTCATCACAGCAAGTCTTCCAGCTCCTGAAGCAGCAAAACAGCCTCAGACCATCACAATTTTACTGTTAGTATGATTCAATATTTCACTGTTGGTATGATGTTTTTTTTCTGAAATGCAATGTTACGTTTACGCCTGATGTAATGGGACACACACCCTCCAAAAAGGTACTTTTGCCTTGTCAGTCCACAGAGTATTTTCCTAAAAGTCTTGGGGATCATCAAGATGTTTTTTGGCAAAATTGAGACGAGGCTTAATGTTCTTTTTTCTCAGCAGTGGTTTTAGTTTGTTTAAAACAGGTGTGGCAGTAATCGGGTCTGGGTGTGGCTAGAGAAATTGAACTCAGGTGTGATAAACCACAGTTATGTTTTAACAGGGGGGCAATCACTTTTTCACACAAACCTTCATTTATAAACTGCATTTTGTCTTTCTTTGTGTTGTCTTTCGCTAACATTTGTTTAATGACATGAAACATTTAAGTGTGACAAACATGCAATAAATTAAGAAATCAGGAAAGTGGCAAACATTTTTTCACACCACTGTAAATTGCTCTCTTGAAATTAAAAAAAAGGACAGTTAAACCATACACAGACATTCTGTTTTATGGTAACCCATTACTATCTAGGAGGCGCTTGTTTTTATTTAACCAACTTTATTTCACATTAAATGAACTTCTCCGACCCATAATGGTATCTACTCCAACAAACATTAGCTCATTAGCTCCAACAAACATTAGCTAGTTTTAGATTATTTTAAATTAAAGCTACCGTTGAAATGATAAAACATTTCTTACTAGGCAAATTTTTTTTGCAAATTTTGAAATTGATGTCAAGATGTTTTTGGACTACACATAAGAGCAAATGTCTTACGGCTTAAATAGATATATTGAAGAAAGAAGTGTTACAATGTGTGACTGATTTGTGAGTAATATGCTATTGGCTTGCGTATGTCAGGTAAAAAAAAAAGAAGTGAATCTCCTGTCATAAATTAGTTGTGTTTGGTTCGCTTCTTGTTCTTAAACCATTCGCTTTTAATTTTTGTGTTATTGGTGCGAATAAAATACAAATTATAAATTATAAATACAAAATACACCGAATATAGTGGATGACAGCATGTGGAGTGGAAGTGTCCAATTGTCGCTTTTCCTTGTGAACAAAAAAACGAAAAATTTGCAAGGACAATAACAACTTGAGACAAATTTGACAACATTATGAAAATGAAAAGTGACAGCCGCAAATTGCCATTCGCATCAGTTACTTTTCTATTGTACCTCTAGTGTAATCACCCTTTAACATGGGTTGTGCTGCTGCACCATTTCAACTGTGTAGTTTAATTAACTTTAAGCAAGTGTGCCAAGTAAATACACATTCAGAGAGAATCCAAAGCTCTGTCTCTATTTATATACAAGCATGGCCACTCTGATATACCATGTTTATCAAGGAACTTAAAATGAATTGTGGCACTTTTGCATGGATGTACTATGCATGAGCTGCTGGTGTGGCAACACAGATTACCATATACAGAACTACTCATAGTATAACATTAGAAAATGATAGACAAAACACTGCACTTTATGTAAAGTAGGGAATAAATTCAGACAGCTTTAGTCTGTTCAGCTGTAGTTGTTCCCCACTCATGCCCTCATGGAGTTATTCAGTGTATGTATATGAGTAATCTGATTAGCTCTTTTCCGCATCTGCAAGAAGGAACCCAGGGAGACAGAAAACCTGGCCAACTTAACACATTTGTGACCCATCACAGCAAAGTGGGTATTAAGTCTGTGAATTATTAATTTTCAGTTATTGGTACTATTTTATAGCTGATATCCTAAGCTTTAAAATGATACCAAAATTTCTAACAAATGTTGCTAGTGAAGTAACTAACCAAAACCTTCCATGAATTTTCAGCCTTTTGAGCATGCAACTTTAAACACGATTTTCTCCAAATTTGCATGCTTAAAAAGCTGACAATTCCTGGAAGCACCACAGGTTTCATTTAACACTTATACTGGGGCAAATGGCAACAAAACATTTCTGGATTGATAGTAAGAAAAAATTCATGCTGGATGAAAGATTTTAATATTCTCCTCTAATTGACTAGAGGAAATACACGAAGAGAGACCTATGTGGAGCAGATGTGCACTCTCTGGAAAATCCTGAAGTAGGCTTATTTCAGAGCGAAGAGGAAGAGTAGCAGCAGGCTGATCCTGGGGGACTGTCCGTATTTCCACATCCCCGAAGATCTTTTAGGTCCCAGCCATTTCTCAGCCCCATAGGAAAGCTGAGTAGATGTGGGGTTTACTAACACCCAGCCAAACAGTGAAGGACGTGGCTTCCTCGAACTGATCACCAGGTAGGCATGAGTCAATGTTTATACGTGGACAGGTGTTTAGCCAGCAAGCCATGTTATGGCTAATACATTTATTTCGATAGTGCCTTCATATCCCTGTATATATTTCGGCACAGAATTGGTGGCCTACGTTTAAGTAGTCAGAAAACTGTTCTTTCGTAATACTGTGTGTATGCTTTAGTATTTTATCTTATAAAACGTAGTACCATAAGCATTCAGCCCACCTCATACAATACCAGGTCTATTAAAATGTGAAGGTAATTCACGTTTATTCAAAGTTCACCTTAAAGTGAGAAATCTGAACCTGAAAAAAAATGAGGTGCAAGGGTGATCAAAATTGCTACAGCTTCCTGGAGAATTTGCAAAGACAGCATCAATTGTGGCTGGCAAGGCGGATGCAGCAGCAACAGGAGTGTGATGAACATTGCATTTCATCTCTCATGGAGGCCAATGCACAAGCTACAGAATGTTTTTTTAATGCTCGATGGTCTCCAGAAGATGATTACTCCAAATGTGAACAGCCCTCATAATTTTACAGAATAACACTTTCCTGTGCAAAACAAAATTTTAAGTCCTCTGCCATCGATAAAGAATGAAGACTTTGAGGACGACGAGACAAGGTAGTGTATGTGTGTAATACAGGTTTATATTAACGTGCTTTTTTGATACATTATCTTTTTAATAGTAACAGACAGGGAGTATGCACTCTGCAATAATCTAGGCCTAATAAATATAACTAAACATCTTGTTACCTAACTAATAAAAACATGCCACTGATACACTGTATGCACAATAATAATGCAAGTTGTATTTTTGGGGATTAACTGTTATTGTACAACTATACAGTGCTCTTGCCCAAACCAAATTTTAACAAACCCTCAAACCTGAACATTTAAGTAGTAAAAGTGAAGTTTATGTACACCATTATTAGGCAACTATTAGTGTGCAGAATTATTATGCAACTAAATGAAAACAAAGATTTTCCCCATCTCACTTGTTTATTTTCGCCTGTTAAAGTGAGAATAATAAACAAACTTAAATTTAAAAAAAAAATAAAATAAATAAATAAAAAATTTTAAAAAACCCCAATAATAATTAAATAAAACCTTAGTGACCAATATAGCCAGCCTTCTTTTCGATAAGTCACAAGCCTTCCATTCACAGAGTCAGTCAGTTTCTTGATCTGGTCAGAATAAATTTTTTGTGCAGCTGCAACCACAGAATCCCTGACACTGTTCAGAGAGGTGTACTGTTTACCTTCACTGTAAATTTCCTGCTTAAGAAGGGTCCAAAAGTTCTCAATAGGGTTTAAGTCAGGTGAAGAAGGGGGCCATGTCATTAGTTTTTCATCTTTAAGGCCTTTATTGGCCAGCCACGCAGTGGAGTACTTTGATGCATGTGATGGAGCGTTGCCTTGCATAAAAATCAGTCTTCTTGAAAGATACAGACTTTTTCCTGTACCACTGCTTGAAGAAAGTGTCTTGATTCTGACTCTGAGTCCATTTTCAACCCGAAAGGGTCCAACTAGCTCATCTTTAATATTACCAGCCCATACCAGTACCCCACCTCCACCTTGCTGGCGTCTGAGTCGAAGTGGAGCTCTGTGTCCGTTACCGATCCAACCACTGTCTCATCCATCTGGTCCGTCAAAAGTCACTCTCATCTCCTCAGTCCACAAAATCTTTGACAAATCTGTCTTCAGATATTTCTTGGCCCATTCTTGACATTTCAACTTATGCGTCTTGTTCAGAGGTGGTCGGGTCTCAGCTCTTCTTACCTTGACCATGTCTCTGAGAACTGAACACCTTGTACTTCTTAACACTCCAAGTAGGTTGCAGTTGTGGAATATGGCAGCACTGGAGGATAATGGGTTCCTGGTAGCTTCATGTTTGATTTTTCACAAATCTTTGGTGGTTAATTTGCGTCTTTTCTTCTTGACACGTTTCTTGCGACCCTGTTGACTATTTGCAACATAACGTTTGATGGTTCTGTGATTACGCCCCAATATCTTTTTACAATTTTTGACTTTTCAGAGTCAGTTAAATCTCTTTTTTGGCCTATTTTTCCTGAGGAGAAGAATCTGCCTCATAAATATGCACACCTAGATATAGGGTATTGATCTCATTAGGCCACACCATACCTCGTTACTCAAATACACATCACCTGAAATGCATTAAATCCAATAAGTATTCAAGTTTATACAGCTTGGAGTTGGAAATTATGGATAAAATGATGATGTGGTCAAAATAACCATTTGCCTAATAATTGTGCACACAGTGTACATTGAAATAATGTTACTTCATGGGAAAGCCTCTTTTTTGTCTTATTAACCCTAAGAGAGAAAGAAAAACAGATACTTGTGGTACTGCTTATACTTTGATAATAGTTCCTAATTTGTCTTGCACATGTACAACTTTACATTCTACTGTATACAGTATATGGTGATACATAAATTGTCATTTATTAACTAATGAATAAAATATTTAATTATCGGCCAATCACTGTGGTGTATATTAAATCCAAAACAATCCTATAATAGCTGTAATACCAACTCTGGGGTGGGAAAAGCCTGCTGTCATATTGTATTTTTTATTTATCGAAACACAATATCAGCATTAAGTGTATCAAGGTTTTTAATGCCTCCATAAATTCCAATGATTAAGGGAATGCTAATGATGAACGGCCATGTAGAAGCGTACCTGTTGATAGCCTTGCTGTGCTCAGTCAGGGAACTCAGAAGTTTGAGAGCATAGACAGGTATTGGGTCTGGCTCGAGAAGCAAAGACTCGTACCTAAAGAGAGATACACCATCAAACACAGCTTTATCTACAATGACTACCTTGTACAGTAACAGTAAAATAATGATCTTTATTATTGTTGAAGGCAAAAAAAAAAAGTCATAAAAGATTGAGGAGAGGCTCTCACTGTGGCAGCAGGGCCTCAGTAATGAGAGTTAACAGGCAAGTGTTTGAGGATTTGCTCTCTAGATCCCATGTTTCTTTTTCTCTCTCCTCTTCTTCCATCACCTCCTGGCTTAGCAACAGCAAAGTGATATCTGACAGCACCCGTAAACTCACAATGCGCCACTCCACTGAAACAAAAACACAAGAGAGATGTACATTTGCCTGTAAACTGGCAGAACTGCAAAGGAATTCGCAGTGCTTCAAAACTGAAAGTTAGATATATTTACAACGTCAGTAAAGCACAAAACACTCAACTAATCTCAGCTAATCTTAGGCAGATGAACTCAGACAATTTTTCTTTGGCTAAGGATGAGTAGAAAACTGCAGAATCTGGCTTGCATGTGTTATGAGTTACTCTTCAGCCTGTCTACTGAGTTAGCGGCAGCATAACTCACCATTCTTACAGAATGCCAAAGACGCCAACGGCGGAAGGATCGAGTCTACAACCTTGGACGGAAAAAAGCAACACATTATTCCCATACCAAGCAAAGCTCAGCTAGTCTAACAATTCATATTCACAGTCACATACACTGATTTTGGCAAAAACAGCTAGCAGGCAGAGAGAGAGAGAGAGAGAGAGAGAGAGAGAGAGAGAGAGAGAGAACTCAGGGGAGCTCCAATTTGCATGGAAATGTGATGTCAGCTCATGCCCCTTTGATCATATAGAGTCCATTACAATGAAATTCCTTACTCCAGCTATTTTTGAAAATTACAATTGGGTTTATGACTATTACTAACTACAATCATCTCCACAGAAACAAAGGTTGAATACAGGTAACATAATTTGGACAGCTATAGGCATTTCTCATTCTCTTTCTCATTCTCATTCTCATATTTTAAAGCAAGAAAATACTAATAATATTGTTTCGAAAATGAACAACCCATAATGTACAGTGGTAGATTAATATCGGTTCAGCTTTGGTTCTTCTCAAAGCTTCCTAATGTTTGCTCCTATAGAGAGAACATTTTTTAGTCAATAAAAAAGCCTTAAACAGATACAACAAAAACTCACACTGCTGACCACTGCGGTGTGAAGAGTGACTTTCTGTTGTTTGCATTTAGTTTGAACAGTAAACCTGTCCAGTGGGAAAGCTGGGCCTTCAGATGAGTTCCCTCAGCTGTGAAGGCTGTGCCCTGTACATAACAATCTAACAGTATGCTTACATCCAGACTGGACCAATATAAAACAGAATAATACTACTACCATAAGACTGGACAGTACAGTGACCATGTATGTTAAAGCTTTTTAGAATATCAGAATTAATGAAATGACAGAAATGAATACAGAAATGAATAACTGGGAGTTTCATGGCAGATTGGAAGGGGGGAATGAATAAAATAAGGTAAGGTAAGTAAAAAGCAAGTTAAAGTACTTGCATCTTTCTGCTTATTAAGCAGAAATATCATAGTTATATCATATATATCAAAATAAGAATAATATTATTGTTTTATAGAATAATAGTATTCCTGTCCGACGGAAAACCTCTTGACAGTAAATAGGTTGTCCAGATTTTAAATTGCTTGTCTGTAATTAAATATCATTAACATCGTATCCTCTGTCTACATAGGCCTACAAAACAAAAAATAATAATACAGCAAACTTTTTATAATCTTCATTAATCATTTATGGGAAGACAATTTCCCTGTTTTTTAATTAAAAATGTAAGGAATTATTGATGTGAATGTGTGTGTGAGAGAGAGACCCTGCCTCCATTCTGTGTTTAGGTTTAAGCTGAAGCACCTGAACTGGAGCTCCCATGCTTACTTCAAGTCTCATGTTTACTCTGTGAATTGTTACTTGCATGTCTGTCTGCTACAGTAATATTTCCTTGTTGATTCATGAGTCTGAGTGGTGGTCTATTAGCCTTTGTTTTGTGTTTCAGTTTGGTTCCTAATAAACCTCAGTTCTGTTTGGTTTTTACATGTATGAGAGATCTGCTTATTCTACACTCAACAAAAATATAAACGTAACAGTTTTGTTTTTGCTCCCAATTTTACATGAGCTGAACTCAAAGATCTAAAACTTTTTCTATGTACACAAAAGGACTATGTCTCAAATCTGTTTAAATCTGTGCTATTGAGCACTTCTCCTTTGCTGAGATAATCCATCCACCTCACAGGTGTGGCATATCAAGATGCTGATTAGACAGCATGAATATTGCACAGGTGTTCGTTAGGCTGGCCACAATAAAAGCCCACTTTAAAATGTGCAGTTTTATCACACAGCCAATGCCACAGAGGTTTTGAGGGAGCGCGCAATTGGCATGCTGACTGCAGGAATGTCCACTAGAGCTGTTGCCCGTGAATTGAATGTTTATTTCTCTACCATAACTCGTCTCCAAACGCGTTTCAGGGACTTGGGCAGTACATCCAACCAGCCTCACAACCGCAGACCACATATAACCACACCAGAACCTCCACATCAAGCTTCTTCACCTCCAAGATCATCTGAGACCATCCACCTGGACAGCTGCTGCAATAATCAATTTGCATAACCAAAGAATTTCTGCACAAACTGTCAGAAACTGTCCAGGGAAGCTCATCTGCATGCTCGTCGTCCTCAACAGGATCTCACCCTGACTGCAGTTCGTCATCCTATCCGACTTCAGTGGGCAAATGCTCACATCTAATGGTGTCTGGCACATCTTTAGGCCCACTGTTGTGCTATTCATCCACCACCATCACCTCATGTTGCAGCATTATAATACACGGGCCCATGTGGCAAAGACCTCTACACAATTCCTAAAAGCTGAAAACATCTCAGTTCTTGCATGGTCAGCATTCTCACCCATTGAGAATGTTTGGGATGCTCTGGATAGGCGTATATGACAGCGAGTTCCAGTTCCTGCCAATATCCAGCAACTTTGCAGTCATTGAAGGAAAGTGGACCAACATTCCACAGGCCACAATTAACTACATGATCAACTCTGTTGCGGCGATCTGCCTGGTGGTGTGGCTATGTGCACACTGCATGCGATGACGGTCGCGCACGGAGCACAGTGCAGCAGGTGAGCGCAATCTTGATTAATTAGGAGCACGCAGTAAAACCCAAACAATAAGCGATGCACCAGCCATTGGGCATGGGTTCATCAGAGCTGACAATGCAGAAACAATCGTGGAAAGGGCGCTGCACACAAACGGATCAAACTCATGGGAAAAAGGACTTAGACCTAAAAAGAGGCTACTGGTGAGCTCAAGTCCCTTCATTGTATTCTCCATTTAAAATATGATTTTAGGCTTTGTTGCAGCCTATGTGTTTGAGCGAAAGGAATTGTACTGTCTGTTGTTAATGGTACAATTTTGTGTTATGTTATCATATGTTCTGTTTCGAGTGTATGTAATCAATTAATTTTCTGTAGCACATACGTAGATACTACATACATACATCACGTGTATGTCATAAAAAAAGCTAGCTATGCACGAGTGATGCTGCACCTATTACGATGTGTGAATGGTTTTTCAGATTGAAGACCTATTAAGCTGTGTGTTGGGGGTTATGCGCCTTGCTCAAGGGCACTTGAGCAGTGAAGGTGTAGGAAGGGAAGGTGGTACATAATTTTTTCCTACTGGTTTTGGGAATCGAACCAGTGACATCCCCAAAACGCTTCTCTAACCATTAGTCGGCTGACCCTCAATTATCCTGAAAAATGCACTGGCATGTAGCTGTTCGCTGCCAAAAACATTTTGACAGTGACTTAAGTTGTGAACATGTTGACTGCTCTGGAATGAATGACAACAAATGCAGCGTGCCTAACCTCCTTTTTTACCCACCGGTAAATGTTGCAGCAAAATCCCACATGAGAACAAAACACCATGCCAACGAAACAGGTACACTGCGCCAACGCATCATGTGTCATGAATGTGCCTCAGTACGCCAAAACTTTATTGTCCTTGAAACCCAACTCTAGATACGCCACAGGAATGTCATAGAAACGACACCCTTATGCCGTGAATGTCATAGGACCTCATATTTTAACAAAATAGGTCTCATTTCTTGACATTTAACCCATTTATTACATTTGATGTAATAAATGATTTAACAATTCATTCATCTTCAGAAAAATGCTTAATCCTGATCAGGGTCACAGAACCTTTTCCAGCAATCTGGAGCCGAACCCAGCAACAGCAAGGTTAAGGCAGAACAATTCACCACAGACAGTCCATCACTGGGCAATATGGACACACATTCACACTTGGAGACAAGTCAGCATATATATTCCACCTGCCAGCATAAAAGAGTAGATCCAGAGTAATTACACAATAACATGGCGAAAACATGCAAAACTCCAGATGACCAGAGGAAGAT
>JBCNYG010000001.1:22944700-22960000 GCA_039654305.1 Porochilus rendahli
TGTGTGTGTGTGTGTGTGTGTGTGTGTGTGTGTGTGTGTGTGTGTGTGTGTGTGTGTGTGTGAATGAGAGAGAGAGACAGTGAGAGAATTGGAGACAAATAAGAAAGATTCTTGGGGACAGTGCAGTGAAGTCTGCAACATGGTCAGGGCTGAAGGCAGCCTACAGTATGTTCGACCAATAAACAGCACAGGCTATGTTAACCACTGTTGTGGTGATAAGCAGAAACATTATTGGAAAACACTGCTGCAGGTGCGTTGTGTGAGTATGACAGCACTGACTGATGACTGAGTCTTCCATACACCCTTGACTTGCGGCTAGCAAACAATGCCTGTAGGGGCTGCAGAGGGTTCATTATCACGCAGATCCCCCACTCCCCAGTCCCTAAAAAACACACACACACACCATGCTGAGGACAGCGCAGCAGTCTTACCCCTTCCCGAAGGCACCTCATTAACACAGTGTAGGCGGCAGCAGGAACGACCCACAATCCTCCTGGGTGCTCTTTCTTTTCCTCCTGCAGGGAAGAAAGAGAGAGAGAGAGAGCGAGATGGAGAAAGAGAGAGGGAGAGGGTGAGGGAGAGTGAGAGAGAGTGTGGTGGGGTGGAGAACGGCGACTCATTTCATTGGGGGAACAATTAAATGTGCTGTAAAGCAGCAGCCATCATAATTAGGGAAAATAAACCAACTTCATAGACAACTCTATTGCTTTACACTGCCAGGTCTGGTGGAAGTAAGAGAAGCAGCATAGATGCAAATGCTATTGTATAAAAAAAACCCAGAGTGTGTCAATTAGTGGGGAAAAGAAGCATAAACCATTCCAGACCAAGCAGCATCCAAAACACGCTCAACTTTGGCTGCAAAAGCACTGAGAGAATATAAACATAACCAGCATGCAAAGGCAGCATTATCATCTCATCCAAGGCCTATTTTTGAAGCAAACATATTGTGAAAGTGCCAAATAGAACTTCTACCTCCACAACTTTTCTCAGTATTCATTAAATAGCTCTACAAACTCTTACAGAAACGGCAAAAAAAAAAGTATAAAATAAATTTAAAAAAAAAAAAAAAAAAGAAATACAGATTTCAGAACTAAACTGTGCATAAAGGAAATTATTAGAAATGACACTTTCACCTTCTTAAGGATTTGTTTTTACACAAGCAAAATAAAAACATAGTTAGCCGTTGTAACACCTGCATACTGCTAATCTGGTTTGGTGTAAAGCAGATATTTTTCTCTGCCTATACTTATTCACAATTTGCAAGGTTTTGAAATGAATTTGTCTTTGATGGTGTGGTTGAGCAACAGCTTAATAATGTGTTAATTAATATGCTGAAGCTGGAGCATGGGTATTCCATAAAACTCACTCTGACTCACTTTAAGCACTTGTGTTATTCACTAAATATACGGTTGTAACAATATCATCCCTTTTAATGTTATCAGAGTGTCAAAATCCCAATACACATACTCATAAACACACCCTTCTTTATAATCCAAAAATTATAAAAAAAAAAAAATGTGGTGCTAAGCAAATGCTAGCCAGTTGGCTCTTCCATACATTCTAAACTTATTCCCTGAAAAAACACCAAATTTAAAATGGCTGATGGTAAAAACATTTGTTGTCATATTTGCATGATTTCAACCTAAAACAAGAGAGACTCTGTTTTAAACAGTACTTGCATCAGTTTTGTATGCCAACTGATGTCATACTACAGTTGATAAAGGAAATTTAATTTCCTTTAATAATTTAATCCCCCTAGTCACTGTAACTTTGTTGTTCCTAATGTCTGCTACTAAACTTGTTCTTAACTGCTGTAAAATTGTGAGGATGGAAGTAACTTGACACTCACTGTATCTCTCTGCAATCATATTGATTGTTTATTATGATTTAGGATATTTTTCCTATGGCTTTACACAGATACAGACATACATAAATTCACTCACAGACACACACATAAATCTATATCTATGTGTGTATACTGAGAGGCATTAAAAATGCAACAAGCACAAATGTGCAAAATGTTGGATTATAAACATGAAAATTTGAAAACAAATTTAAGTATATATGTGTGGCATAGCTACCAATTTCTCATGAGTTAAAGTGAATGCCCATGTTAGCGTGTGCATGTGGCACGATCACAAGTCTGAGCCCAGCCCGAAGAGGAGACTTGGGTCCGTCCTCCCATGAACCCACCACCCGTGGGAGGGGCAATATGACTGGCTCTTGGGACATGGAATGTCACCTCTCTGGCGGGGAAGGAGCCTGAGCTGGTGTGTGACTCCCGAGACTGGGGACGGGTACCAACAAGCCAAATGTGCTGCAACCCGGGCTGTCAACGATGCAAAATCTCGGGTGTGGGAGGAGTTTGGTTGACCGAAAAGGTTCTGGACCACCATCTGGCTCCTCAGGAGGGGGAAGCAGTACTCCACAAGCACTGTTTACAGTGAAAGTGGGGAGCTGCTCACCTCAACTGGGGTCAGGAGGTCGTCGGGATGTGGAAGGAATACTTCGAGGACCTCCTCAATCCCACCAACACGCCCTCTGTGAAAGAGGAAGAGCCAGGGGGTTCAGAAGGGGGTCTGCCTGTCACTGGGGCTAAGGTCATCGAGGTAGTTAAAAAGCTTCTCGGTGGCCGGGCTCCGGGGGTGGATGAAACCCGCCCTGAATACCTCAAGGCTCTGGATGTGGTAGGACTGTCTTGGTTGACACGTCTCTACAACATCGTGTGGTCATCCGGGGCTGTACCTCTGGATTGGCAAACCTTTTTAAGAAAGGGGACCGGAAGGTGTGTTCCAACTGTCATGGAATCACACTCCTCAGCCTACCGGGGAAAGACTATTTAGGAGTATTGTAGAGGAGGATCCAGCCAATAGTTGAACCTTGGATTCAGGAGGTTTCCATCCAGCAACAGTGGCTGAGATTCAGGAATTTGCCGCAACCACATCGATGCTTGTACACCTTCTTGATTTAGTAATAATGGTATTCACCCTCAATATGCCTCTCTTTCTGTAATGCCAGGTCTTGTAATATTGTGTTTTGTATATAACCTTGGATTCAGGAGGAACAATGTGGTTTTCGTCCCGGCCGCAGCACTCTTGACCAGCTCTACACACTCTACAGGATCCTGGAGGGGGCATGGGCGTTTACCCAACCAGTCCACATGTGCTTTGTGGACTTGGAGAAGGCTTTTGACCATGTCCCTCGGGAAATCTTGTGGGGTGTGCTCCGGGAATATGGAATACCGGACGCATTGCTACGGGCTGTTTGGTCTCTGTATTGCTGGAGCCAGAGCTTGGTCCACATTGGTAACAACATGCCAAATTTGTTTCCAGTGGGGGTTGGACTTCTCTAAGGCTGCCCTTTGTCACCGGTTCTGTTCATAATTTTTATGAACAAAATTTCTAGGCGCAGTCGAGGGGTTGAGGGGTTCTGGTTTGGTGACCATAGGATCTCGTCTCTGCTTTTTGCAGATGACATTGTCCTTTTGGCTTTATTGAGCCAGGACATTCAGCTCTCGCTGGAGCGATTCACAGCTGAGTGTGAAGCGACTGGGACGAGAATCAGCACTTTCAAGTCTAAAGCCATGGTTCTCAGTCGGAAAAAGGTGGAATGCACCCTCCGGGTCTGGAATGAGGTCTTGCCCCAAGTGGAGGAGTTCAAGTATCTCGCGGTCTTGTTCACGAGTGAGGGAAGGATGGAGCGTGAGACTGACAGGCGGATTGGTGAAGCCTCCGCTGTGAAGTGGAGCTTGTACCGGTCCGTCGTGGTGAAGAGGGAGCTGAGTCAGAAGGCAAAGCTTTCAATTTACCAGTCAATTTACGTTCCTACCCTCACCTATGGTCACAAGCACTGGGTAGTGACCGAAAGAACCAGATCGCAAATACAAGCGGCTGAAATAAGCTTTCTTCGCAGGGTGGCAGGTCTCTCCCTTAGAGATTGGGTGAAAAGTTCTGTCATCCGGGAGGAACTCAGAGTAGAACCACTGCTCCTTTGCGTTGAGAGGAGCCATTTGAGGTGGCTCGGGCATCTGATTAGAATGCCTCCTAAACGCCTCCCAGGTGAGGAGTTTCGAGCTTGTCCGGCCGGGAAGAGACCCCGGGGCCAACCCAGAACACGCTGGAGGGACTACATCTTTCAGCCGGTCTGGGAACGCCTTGGCGTCCCCCCGGAAGAGCTGGAGGAAGTGGCTGGGAAGAGGGATGACTGGACCTCACTACTTAGGCTGCTGGCCCCGCAACCCGACCCCGGAAGATGAATGAATGAATGAAGATGCCACAAGCAGGCAGAGACCAGGCCCTGGGCATGCTGAGTGCCGGAATCACAACTGCAAGGGTAGCATCACTCACTGGCTTACATTGTTCAATTGATGTACACCTTCAGACACACCACAGATAGACAAGAACCGCCCAAGACCAACCAAGACCTGGCCAACCACGTCACTACACGTGCACAAGACCTTATCTTATCCGGGTAATGCATCTGAAGGACCGTTTCCATCCAGCAACAGTGGCTGAGATTGTGGAACTTGCCGCAACCACCTGGGCCTGGTACCTGGGCCTTCAGTGGGGACTTAACAGACTTAATCCACCTCTTACCACCACTATCACATCGCAATTATAAATCTGAAATCCGGCAAATAGGGGTACAGGAAAAGTGGGGGTGAAGTGTACATACATACATATATATCCATCAAAGATTATATATTTAATATCCATTCAATTCAACTAAGGCCATGTTCGCACTACTCCAGAGAGCAGTTGACCGCAAAAGACCAGTTTGTTTGTTCATTTTTTTTAAATTCAAGTGTTTTGTCAAACAGTCAAGAACTGAATTGTGCTATGAGCGGTTGTAGGGATTTTTCTTAAGCACCAAACATTGCATCATGACATTATAAGCACCCTTGGGATCAAAACAATAAGCGCAATGTGATGGCAGGCCGGGGGGGAACAACGACACACGACAATCGCTCTCAGGAGTATTACAAAGTACTTGTTCCCACAGTGAGTATGCCCTTAGTCCTGTCAGTGTTTGTACTACTGCCCTGCACTCTATCAAAACCTATAGGGAGAAGAAATTGTAATGTTCAATAATACACAAAAGTCTCTCCTGTCAATATTCAAACCATTCTCCCCAATTAAATGCAGGAATGGAGAGACAAAGACAAATTATAAACTTCAGCAAGCACACACAAGAACCCTAGCCTCTGAGGTCTCTAAGCCAGTAATATTAATCTGTGTACTGTACTTTATGACCCTGACAAACAGGTATGCTAAGGAAACAAATAAAGTACCCAACAGCTCACTTCATCTCATATACATTAGTCTCTCATCTGTGTCAACAGAGAAAACTGCTCCACTTTCTTGGAGGCAGAGCAGACATTTAACTCACACATGATTGCTTCATGCAACACCTACAAGACCCAAGTTGCATCAGGTTGGGAAACTGGATTATGAAAGGTAGAAATAAAGTATTTAAAAATGTATAATGGACCTTGTTATGAACGTAGATTTTTAACATGAACAAATTAGGACTAAAAAGCTACTTATTGCTCTCCAGAAGACTCAGTTGGCTTTCCTCAAGAGGAATGAATGAGATATTTCATAGGCTTAAGAGTAACTTTAAATTGTCTTCCATTTTAATACATTTACAACACTGTAGTAATTGGCATAGAGCAAGGTGTTACTCAATGTATTTTTAAGATCATGCCTATCTTAATCTATAATTATATCTATATTAGTAAATGATGTTATATTACGCTTTCATTAAATAACAATAATTATAATTTTATATACATATATATACCAAATCCATAAAATATCAGTTTCAGGCTGATATCAACACAAAATGCTGGACTGGATCCTGGAAGAAAAGCAATAAATCCAATCCTATTCTTTAGCAAATTTATGACAAAATATGTGCATCAACAGAACATAACATAAAGCAGCACAAAATAGCTTATACAATAATAATAGTAGCCAGCTAGGTTAGTACCAAAACAACAACAGTAACAAGCAGCTAGTAGTTTGGCATTTAACTGAAATTGTGTTTTTTCTCAAAATAGATTATTTAAATTAATAACAACATTTTTGGCCAATTTAGTTGAAGCAGTTCAAAAAATTTAACCCATTTAAACAGTTAACAGTTAAAAACAAGCACGACAGTGGTTACTCAAGGTTTCTGCATTTATATCAGACAATAAAACGTAGAATTTACCATCTATGGGAATGATTAAACCAGTATGCATGATTTAAAGGGGTTATCTGGGTTTTAGCTTTCACAAAAGTACAAAGTAAAACAACAGACTCACATGCCGTTTTTAGTTATTTTACCTGAGTAGCAATGAGATACAAGAGCTCTCCTAGTGGTGGAAGAAGGCATTGCTTCAGTTTGCTGTTTCTGAAGTTCTCGCGTATAAGCTCGGTGAACGTGGCCACTGCCTATGGAGTAAAAAGACAAGTAAGAACCATGCAGCTCAGTATCAAAACTAACGCATGTACCTGGAACAGCATCTCTTTAAATTAATAGATTGTGAGATTTCTATCCTAATAAATATTGTTATTTCAATAAATATTTCTGCAAATATCAAATTATAACATGCCTACAACTCCACTTTGCATGACAATTAGCCTCTTTCTCATTCACTCACTCTCTCTCTCTCTCTCACTCTTTGAGCCCTCACAGCAGGGTGCTATGCTAATAGAGTCTCCTTAGTGCCGTGCCTGAAATGACTTTGCACAGAGCAGATATTGGCAACTGGGTTTGATGAGCCTTATCCATGAAAGGCACATGTTGATGATTGCAAGTTACACACACTTTAAAGAGCGCAGTTGGTGCAGGATGAAGAAACCTAAGCTATGTTAAGCAACACTGCTGGGCTCTCTCTTCATCCCATTTCTGGATGTAAAACTGCTTCAACCAACTGTGGACTGAACTCTATGATGCAACTGATAGTGGTGAACATCATGAGTAGGTAGAGGATCAGGTTTAAAGAATTAATTCGCCTGTCAAGAGGTGGACTAAAATTTGAGGCACACAGACGAGTCTAAATATTTGCAAATTACACGTCATGTGAAGATATGCAAAATAAAGCCAGAATGAACAGTGAAACAAAATGAAATAAAAATTTAAAAAGTAGAAACTGCTAATCAAAGAAGCATAGTGTTGGGTGTGTTAAGTAAGCATTTGATGTCATTTTACATGGAGGGTCATTTGTGCTTGCATTGCCTGCCTTTTTAATGCACATCTCTTCGTCTTCACCCACAGTTCTACTAAGGTTATTTTGCACTAGATCTTTTTTGGATCTTATTCCAACCGTGGTGTTACTCAATCAAATCGGCATTTACTTGGCACCCAGTAACATAGACACTTTCAGAAGTGTGCATGTCAGCTGCTCTGAGAGCTACATTTACCCACAAACCCCTTCTCAGTGCCTTAATGTAAATATGATAATGTGCTTTATCTTAGTAATATAAACCAGCCTTTATTCTGATTCCAGATTAACGTTAAACTGTTTCTCTGCTCTCTTTCTAACTACATGAGTAGGATAACCTTTAACAAAAAACCCTTTAGAAATATTATATCTTTCTGTTGCGTTAACATGCACAATATTTTAGGGGACATATTTGAAATGCAATCAGATGAATATTTGCATATTTGTGTAGGAGGTAACTTATAAAGCTATGCAAATTCAAGATGGGTGAGATTTCAAGGGTTGTTTTTAAAAGAGAATTGAAGTGATGAAGTGATGAAGTAGGAATCAAAATGGGAATTTAACCCAAACTTAATAAATGCTTACACAGTATATGTCTTTGCACATCAAAACACGCAATTGTTATTACAACCTTCTTTGGGAAAAAATAATAAGTTCCACACATGGGGTCACCATTTTACTGGCAAAAGGTGGGGCAGGAGTGACACCAAATAAGCAGTAAAAGCGGAACTGATGTGCATTAAATGTATTGGGATATATACATCATATGTTCATTTAAATGAGAAGACACCTAGCATATATACGTAGTGTAATGTAGTATTATGTGCAGATGTGCCTAGCCTTATTTATTTACATATTTTTAGCGTAACAGGATAATTTGTAGGGCATTCATTTCATTCTCCTTTAAGATAGTTCAAGATACCAGCAAGTATGGAATAGGTAAAAAAATATTTGTGAAGGTCACTATGACAGGGGGATAAGCATAACACAGCTGATCAGAGTTGTTCTGCTTTCTCCAGCTACACTGATGCAACCCTCAAATCAACAACAGTGTAACCTTGCTGTTTGTTGATTACTTGTCAATAACACAGAACTTAACAATGAAATATTTATGCCCTCATGCAGCAATGGCTGTGAAAAGGCAGTCTTCACACATCAACAAATTATACATTTTATGCTGAATCCTGAGCCTCATTCTATATAATCAAAAAACATGAAAAAAACTCCAAATACTTTGCATCACTACTCTCACTTAACCTCCTAAGACCAAAACCATGATGATGTGTGTCTTGTCATTTCTCTGCATCACTTCAGTTTCTTTAACAAATTTAGTATAAGAGTAAAATCCAGTGGTCCTCATATAAGGATCTTGTAAGGCCATACACACAATGTAGTATGTTTGAACACATGATGTCATATGAGGACAGTGGGGCCTCAAGAAGTTAATGTTCTATATCACTACACAGTATAAGGGAGCTCTGTTCATATTACAGGTCTCAAACTTGTGCAATAACACACACTACATACAGTGTGGTCCAAATATGAGAAACCACTAACACACAAATAAAAAATATTTTATTATAAATTATATCAGTAACACCTTATCTTATCTTAAAAACATTTGTGGGAATTTTTGGTTACCTTTATTATTTGGTAACATGGACAATGTGCACTTAAGCTGCAAAGTTGTATAAAACCTGATGATTCAGTTTAAATCAAATCTATTGCCTTGTCATCTAAACACTTGCTCAATAGATAAACTTAAATTTAAGTTAAACTCTGACCATTTAATACAGAAGAGGGTCAATTTAATAGTTAAAGAGGGACCCAAAATAGTGCAAAATTCTGAATAATGAAGGTATTAACATTTCTGATCTCTCTTTTAAAACAAAATGCTCTTTAGTTGTCCTTATGTTTTTGTTTTATATATTGTCTCTGTATGTCATTAAGTCATTCGTTTGATGTTGGCCACAGAGACACCAGCATTCCATTGCTTTAGTTAGCACGGTAGTCTGAAAACATACGTGTGACAATAAAACTGATCTGACACCTGTTAGCACTGTTGAGCCTCTGGCAGACAGAGAGGTCAAGAACAATCTGGCAGGTAAAAAGTATCCAGTTAGAATTTAGCTAGTAGCATAACTGAGGGCTGTATGCAACATGGAATGTGTTTAATTTACCACTTCTTGACTAGTGCATTAAAAACACAGAAAGATTTCAAAGACAATAGTACCACATACCACTGAATAAAAGAGATGGGGAAAGAGAGACTAACAGCCAATAAAACCTTTTATACCCATGATCCTCCAATTTCCTCTCGGTACAAGGCAGCCAGTATGATGTCTATTTATAGAGGCTTTTATCATCGCCATGACAACAACCTAAAATTCCTTTCAGCTGTTGCTTTCTGATCAAGGGTCAGCAAACATAAATCTAAAATGACAGACATAACATTAGAATCCACTTACAAGAGTGGAGACCACACCCGCCACCCTAATTATTTCTAACATCTTCCAAACATATACTTCTACATCGTCCCTAAAACCGTTCTCAGTACAGCTTCTGCCAAACCAAAAGAACCTAGAGAGTATACGAGGAAATATCCAAAAGTGGTGCCGCAGTCTCACTGTGAACAAAGAGAAGCCCAGCAACAAAAATGGCCATGACAGAAGCAGTCCACTCTGACGCTGGACCCCTGTAGAGACGCTGCACACATCTCTAGCTTCTCAGCACCAGCTTGTTGTGCCTAAAATGGCGGATGGTTAGAGTCAGCGTTGGTAAGAGCAAGGAGAGAGTTAAAATGTGTGAGTGTGTGCCTGCTGCTCACTCCCAAATCCTAAGCCTGGCTTGAATGTTTGTGCCGGCCATTTTGTTGCATAGTGCCCATGAAGGAAGTGTTTGGGAACAAAAACGATAGCCTGTCGGTACAGGAGCCCATGCTGAACCTATAGGAACTAAGGATTAACAGTGAAGCCGTCCTAATTCACATCAATTAGAGCAGAGTTTTTGAACTCATAAACCACACTGTGGGAGTGTAAACCCTTTGATGGTTTGTTAACATGCTTTTAAGCATGTTTGGGCATGAGCTATGTCCTCAGTGCCCTCTGGGTAGTCTACACCAAAGTAAACTTACCTTCTATGTTAATTCATGAGATTTATATGTTCTAGGACCATGACTATAAAAAATAACTTTGTTTTTTTCCCTAATGTTCTTGGGAGTATAGGATTTATGAGAACCATGCTAAAGAGATGCTGCAGTGACACCTGCTGGTATTTCTTTAACTTCACCACAGCAATCCAAGAAGATATAACCCAACATCAGGGTGGATAAAGAAATAATCTTGCTCCAAGGCTACCATATACAAGTCAGACATGCCATTAACCCAATTGTCTGTCTCTCTTTCATCTCCTAGGGAAAAAAAATCCCTCCTAAAGACATTTAAAGATAATATTAACACACCTTATTCAATTATACTTAGGTATTAGGTTAGGGCTGTGCCTAGTTATCACAGACACTGTAATAACATCCCATATTTAGAGATTATTGAATTATTTTATCTTGCTCAACCTAATCTAACATACAGTACAAGTATGCTATTACACTACACAGTAGAATAGTAATTTACTAATCAATTTCCTTTTATTAGTTTGCGAAATAGAAACACTTGGAATGCAGAAGTTCTCTTGCTTTAATATAGTTAATTTAAGACAGAGCATTTTATAAATCAAACAGACAGCAGTTCAAGTGCATTTTTTTGTTTAGGATCAAGGTTGTACACAGTGGCTGTAATAAAAATATGTGTAGAATTAAACCAACTCACTTCTATGACAGGAACACCCTCTCTGACCTCCGTGCTATGACAGGCCAACAGACCGATGACTCTCATCACTTTGGTCTTCCTGAAGGACACACAAATCTTCCTTTTAATAAAGGGTGATTAATTCCATAGCCAGTTTTATAAATGAGATCATATTATCGCATATGGATACACAAAGTGTATATTAGAAGAAATAATAATTCATATCAGAATTATGTGATTATTTTTGAAGCATGTACAATACATCTACACATCACTATACTCATGACAGTCATAATCCAAAAGCAAGGCAAGGATTTAACAAAAAATAAATAAATAAATGGCCGCATGAATGCTCTCTGAAAAAGCTACTGTTTAGCTATACATAATGAAACACTGATCTTGTTTTATGCAAGATGCAATGCTGTTGCTTGGTTACAGACAGAATGAAAGAAAGGGTCTAATTTAGGACATGGCCAATGTGTCACAGTAGTGGCAACATGCAATACTGTACGTCAATTCCACTTCACTTCTAAACTTATAAAAAATGTAGTCATGTACTGCCCTACCAATATGTAGCACAAACCTAGCTGTTTAATAAAAATAACGAGTGTATTTCTGCTCTGCCAATTGCTGCTTACATGACATCATACTCACATATCCCAGTTAGAGGCCTGCCGCAGCTGTTGGATCAACACAGGAAACTGAGTGAGAAAGACAAGGGAGGGGGTGGGGGGGGGGGGTGTAAGAGTTTTCGCTGTAATCAATTTGTGAAGCCAATATTTGTTGTATGTGGCATTAATTATAATTTATATATTCTTAGACAGGTCGGGGGTTCAAGCCCCACTATCACCAAGCTGTCACTGCTGTCCCCTCAGTGCAGCTAACTGAGTTATCAAAGGCCAGCCATGTCTCTCACTGTCTCTGGTGGGAGGCATGTAAAAGAAGCATTGCTGTTATTTGTAAAGAGTAGGCCATTGGGTTTGAGTTGCAGTCAGCGTGTTTCTGCCCTGCCATGGCCTGGCAAGCTGTCCTGGGTGCACTCTGCCCTTGCCTAGAGTCGGCCTCCCCGTGACTCTAATCAGGATTAAGCGGTTCAGAAAATGAATGAATGTTCTTAGCCTTCATTGTGAGTAACATAGGCAAATAGTAAAAAAGGGTCTTTTGTTGTTGTAGGTGGCCACCTGGTGGCCAAACACAGAATGACTTCATTGATTTAATGGCTATTTACTGAAATTAATTACTACTTTCTTTTAAATACACCACATTACATTGACTGCAAACCAAAACACCTACAATATTAAATTATTAAAATCATTCATAAATGCAATGATCATAAAATATGCATAAAAGATAAGTTATTAATTATAAAACCTGGTTGATATTTAGTCAGGAGTAATACGAATTTCATACCTACATGCCTTCATGCTACAGTCCTGCATCTGAAACCTTTCTATCATTTATTACAAAACAAGAGCGGCTATAGCAGTTTTAAATACTTCTTTTAATTAGTGCTTTAGCGTATTGCTGTAATAGTTACCAGCTAGTATTATCTCATATTAGTTTAAATTAAAAAAACAAAAGGGAAAAAGAAAGGAAAAAATTTTAATTGTTATGGCAATCAAAAAAGCAGATAGATGAAAATCTTTCTGATTTAGTGCACAAAGCAATTCAGTTACCACTAGGTTACACAGATGATTTGCGGTAAGTGGTGATATGATATACTAGAGTGTGCAGGATCCACTAAACGCATGACCAATATTTTAGTGTTAAAGAAGCAAACATAGATAGCTAATAGAACACACAACCATACATACTACTGCATTCAGGTAGCTGATACTCATTGATTTACTCACAACAATAATGAGGAGATTCGCAAAGTATGAGCAATAAAACATAACTTTCACTTTTTGCATAATCAAAAGTCCTGAAAGTAGATAAAAAGAACCCAATTAAACAAACAAGACTAAAATATTACACTTGGTTATTTATCTATTGAGGAAGATAAATCAATCAATCTTAAACATCGACTTAAAGCACAGCACGGCATACTTTTTAGACTCACAGATATGCAATTCTCCTCAGTATATTAAGGTGTAATATTTTTGTCTTATTTGTTTAAGTGGGTCCTCTCATAATTAAGCAGAAATACAAAACATTCTTAAGGTTTACAAATTTTCCAGCACCACTGTGGGCTCCCCACTTAAGAAAATATGATCAGATACTTCATGACTGTTACAACCTAACCTTTATCCATCAATCAGTTAACCTATGCGTGAACCACCACAGGCTCAGTGCCTGCAAACCACAACATGCTACTTAAAATTGAAAACCACTCTAAATGTGAAATCTTTTGCTTCATAGTTATAGTGCCCCAAATCATCAAACATTTAATTGTTTACATTAAATCATCAATTCACAAAAAAAAAATGTGTCCACATATGTGACTGAATCTGGCAAAATGAGTCACAGTGATCAAAAATTCAAAATTGAGTTATCCATACCCAGAAGAGACTCTAAGCTTTAAAATAAAACAGATTTGGTGGTAATATCTTGAAAATTGACCAAGTTATGGCAAAATGACGTTTGTGATGAGACGCCTATAAATTCCACAGAAAATGGAGAAAAACGCATGTAAGGTTTACGGCTCAATTCTCATGAAACTGCCTTCAAAAGTCCTTAGCAACCAATGGGTTACATCCCTGCTATTGACTCCAAACTTGGCAAAGGCCTTTGATACATCATTGGCAATAATCTAAACATATAATGAGTGTTCCCACTCATTCTGTTTTCCCCTTTCTCAACCCTGACTGTATGGCAAACTTATGCACATGGTGGGGTTTCCTGAAAAGAAATTCTGTTTTTGTGCAAAAAACTGTTTTTGTGCATTTTAGCATTCAGTTACCTTGTTATGGTTTTGGCAGGTGAAAATATAGTATGTTTCCTACTGAAATTTACCAAAAAAATCAATATAATTACACTGTTTCACATGAATTGGCCTATATCTAGAAATCACTACCTGCAAATTCCGACTCATTTTGCCAGATCGGGTCACAAATGTGTTGAAAATATTAACAATTGCCATGGGATGCACTTATTTTATCACATGATTATATTCCCTTCACAATGTTGGCAAGTCTTTGGATGTCAGTGAGGAAATGCAGGAGGAGCTGGTGGGTTAATTAAAGATAAAATGAGCCTCTGGAGTTTGCGAGATCAGCTTTTCCTTGTAGAAAGCAGTCTTAGCAAAAGACCCATCAGATGAGAATATGGACAGCAGAACATGAAAAGAAGCGAGATTCGTATTAAGTTGTTATTTCTTCTGCTTTATCCTTTCTGCTTTTAATTCTCCGTAACTGCTACTACACAGCCAAGAGAAGAGGGAGAAGTTTTCATGGGTTCTGAAAATAAGGGCAGAGATCCATAGATGCAGAAAGTGAGGAGAGGAGAGTGTCAGTAGCTAATTCTGATTGTAGGAAGGCAAAGGAGACAGCTTCTGGAAGGTATGATAGGGTACAGGAAGCAAGAGATAAAGGGGATAGGGATTGGAGGTTTGCCAAATGAGAGAAGAATACAGAAAGCTGGTTTTATGTAGAATATGTAGAATGATGGAAAAGCATACCAAGTGTGATCAGATATGGGAAGTGAGGTAGCAGTGATGCCTGTATTGAGGCGGTGATTGAACTCAGTAACCTGTAACTGAGCACTAGGTCCAGGGGATTTCTTGCATTGAGAGGAGTTCTTGAATAATAGAGAGAAGCAATGGAAAAGGAGAAGGGGCAATTGAAGTCTTCCACGAGAGTGAGAGGGGTGTTATCCTTGAAAAAATCTAGGGAGAGTGTCCGTTTCTTCCAGAAAGTTTCTAGGTGTCTAGGCGGGTGGTAGGAAATGCCGAAATCAGACCGAAGTAAGTGCGTGAAGCACGGACTCTAGGCTGCTGGTGTAGATGAGTTATGTGAGGAAAGTCCTTTAGTGCCATAAAAGTCAAGACAGTAATAAGAAGCAATGGCAGAAATAAACGCGGCCTTTTATACAGCTGATTGGCAAACTAAGACAACAGTTGAGGGTAGATAAGATTAGTGGTAGTACAGCCTCTGGTTTGCTGATAAGATCTTCGTGGTCTAGAAAATGTGCGAACAGAGATACAGGGAGTGCAGAATTATTAGGCAAGTTTTATTTTTGAGGATTAGTTTTATTATTGAAAAACAACTATGTATGGAGTAGGGCTTTCTTAGTTTTAGCTATCTTAGGAGGATATCTGTGTGTGCAGGTGACTATAACTGTGCATAATTA
>JBCNYG010000001.1:22987837-23010181 GCA_039654305.1 Porochilus rendahli
ATAATTTAAGCTTATAATGGTATGTTTATGTTACTGTATTCCCTGTGATGAGACGGATGATGTTTGTGTTAATATAACTACTGCTGTGGATTTTAAAAGGAAAGGGTAGAAACTTTATTTCATAGTTATTTTGCATGAGTGACCTAAAGTTATTAGCTGTTACTTAGGCAACCCCAGCATAGGCGTGTTTGGGGGCGTATATGAGGGCGGGTTTGCGTGATTACGTCGCAGCCGGTGGGTGGGAGGCAAGAATGTAACGGCTTGAGTCGCTGTGCTGTGACTCTGTTTCACACACCGGCTTTTATTAAACCCTCGATACAGCGTCAGGCTTTGAGCTTCTTAAACAACAATGTTTTCGCGATGAAACGTAGCTTTGCTCGTTTCGTTTTGGCAGGAGAGCAATAAAAGAATTCGGAAGTAGTGATGAACACGGTCGGTCACTGAAAACATACAGACTTTCTTCCCTTTTGGCCGTTAAATTGAAAAGAGAAGCTGTTTCATGCGCCTGAGAAGTCTTTCAGCTCTGGATATATTTCTTGTTCTTATTTTTCTTATCTTGTGAAGGAGTTCAGAGAGATATAGTGGACTTGTTTGAGTGTTTTTTTTTAGCCCATACGAGGTCCAGTGTGTACTTTAGGTGCATAAAGGGACCCCAGGGCTGCATTAGAGTCCATCATCATCATCATCATCAGGGAAATACTCTTCTCCATCTCTGGTGAGCTCTCTCTCCCTATATATATATATATATCTGTGTCTGTCTGTCTCTCTCTCTGTGTGTCTGTCTGTTTCTCTCTCTCTCTCTCTCTCTCTCTCTCTCTCTCTCTGTGTGTGTGTTAGGTATGATGCTGTAAGTTGCGTTGTGGTCCGTTTGTGTGCAGCACATGGTTGAGGTGTCTTGGGGGTATTTCATTTTCATTTTCGTTGGTTGTTTTGTATTTAGAAGTCACAGTGTGCAGCATTAAGTCAGTAGCTCCTTCAATAAGCTTTTCCTCCCTGAATCTGTAGCAGATTAATACGATCTGATTACACATCCCATTAAGTCTTCTCTCAGCTCTGTATGAGCCACCAGTGATCTGGAGGATTTGAAGAGGAAAAAGTTTCCCTTTTTTTTGTCCTCTGACATCTCATTAAATGTAACTTTAACAACTATGAAATAATGTCAGTTAAAGGTCACCTCTTTAAAGTAGCCTGTTGACAAGATTAAACCAATCCTAGTCACAATGGGGAAATAGTCATGGATAGAAGAGGTTTCATCAACAGCATGTTTTTCCATTTATGCCAAGATATCATGCAGGTCATGCTGAGGGCAGATCTGATGTAGGCCTGCTTTGTGGAGGGGGGGTTTAAATATCTCTGTTATCTGTCTTTGCAGAGTGAGTGTAAGTACCATGCTATTAAAAAGCTTTGGTCAGTTGTGCAGTTGTTTTATAAACCTGACATGAGTGTGTTCACTAGTCCAGCTCACATTCTCTCCAACAAACATGTGAACAGGTCAATACTAGATAAATCAAGCGCTGATGTTTCTTTAGAATTTTTTTCCTACTTGATTATGTGGCAGCATAGCAGCGTAGACCACATAGCATAGAAAGGATTAGCGAGTTAAATTGATTTGATTTGGCTTTTGTACACTTCTTTGTGGATGGGTCTTAAATAATAATCATGGAAAATAATCTCAGTCATGTCCTGGATCATAATCCATTCTGCATAAAATCATGAAAATTGTTTACCAGACTGCCCACTTCTTGGAGAGTTATTTTTAATGGTACATTATGTGCAAGTTTCCAGACAAAATCTGTTCACTAAACCGTCCTGGTTCCTTCCCACTGACATGAAGCCCACAGGAAGGTACCTTGATATCTGAGAGCTATGAGCAAATAGATGATATGCTGTACCTGTTTACTGCAGCAGCTGTAGAAATGTTTCTATGTGTGGGTTTAGTCAGCTGCTTTGTGACTGATGGAAAAATAGGTGCAACCTTTTAATCTGTTGACTATTGTTGCATTCTCCTTTTAAATGAGCTCTTGTTTTTTTGTTTTTGTTTTGTTTTTTGAGCTGGGCGTGATGGAGTGTGGCTCAGGAAGGTATGTCATGTGTATTGTTTATGTAGATAGAGTTTATATATATATATATCATCCATTTTGGAGTATTATTAACATGTTTCATATGAAAGGTGCAGTCAGCGGTGTGTTTCCGGTAGTAGACTCACAGTATCCCGAACCCTTCCAGGGATATTTATTTCTGCATGAGGCACGTGATGTCTGTGTGTATTTTGGAACATTGAGTGATGCTGAGCCCCCCTGATTCGTCAGTTTCTCTTTTGGGTCAGATTTACTCTCATTTCATTTTGTACCATGATGGTCTTTGTATTGTTAATGTACATGATCTGGATGTACTTCATGCATTTGTTATTGATTGTGATTGTGTGGATGGCCTTTAGTTCTATAGTCCTGAACTGATAAAGGGAATTTTGTTTAACGTTCTCACTCATTATCTCAGAGCACTTTTTACACTCACTTTACTTACACCCGTTCTGTTCATACTCCATTAAAGCGATGCATCCTGGATCTGAAACCCTGCTTTCAAAGTAGTTTGGTACTTCATTGATCCTTTTTCTTTGACTGTTTGTTTACTAGCTGTGCTGACTCAACAGATCCAGTTTTCTGTGCATTAGTGATAATCCTTTTCTGTGTTTGTGTCTGCATGCCTAAAACTCATAATTTATTTAGATATATGTGCCACGATGTCACAGCGGGTAGTGTTGCTGCTCCAGGGTTGCGGGATTGATCCCAAGTTTCTCTCTGTGTGGAGTTTTAGGGCTCCTTTGTCAGCAAGGGTGTTTCTCTCTGTTCCTCTCTGCTTTCCTGTGTTTTCCCAAAAACCTGCTTGTAGGTGGATTACTCTAAGTAGCAGTTCTGCTCAGTTCTGTATTCCTATCTTATATCTACTCATAGCAGGATATACACACCAGGGCGGAAATATTTTGGTTTTTGAACAAGAGTGAAAGATAAAACTATAGATAAAATGGTCTACTAAATGTAAGGATTTTGAACAGAAATATGGGTGTGTTGCATGTACCTCAAGTAAAAGTCTGGTTCTAAAACATTCCATTCACCTTCAGTTGCTTTTTCTTGACCCCTGAACTCTGCCTCACTTAGATTTACAGCCAAACAGACCTAACCTCTGCACAAAATCCTCTGCAACAAAAGCTTGACCTGTGTGAGTTAAACAGCGCACCAGACAATAAAGTCTTTCATTTTAATACGGTCCAGTACCTTGTGAAGAGAAAAGGTTCCCACTTTATTGTCTAGTGTACTGTTTAATTCACAGAGGTCACGCCTGGCCTTTCTTATTACTCCCCATTTTTGGACCTTCACCCCAGTGGGGTTTAGGGAAGACCTGAAGCGGTGTCAAATAATCACATTGATTGTTTTTTATTTCCCCTGGGAAGTAGGCAGCCCTTTGCCATCTGTGCTTTATTGATCGAGTATCTGATAATCCGAACACTGACTTGTTCAGAGATCTGTACACTTTGTCTTGTTTAATGTGTGTATACTCAAACAGTGGGAAGTTTATATACAGAATTCAGACTCCTTGTAGACTTTTGCCTTGTCCTTGTAATGACTCTGTATGAGAAATTGTAGAGGCCATAGCCCGCTGTGCGAGAACTCAGTGCAGTAAGTCAGAGAGCTTGCTATTAATAGAGCTCACATCCTGTTCCTCGTTCTTAACGCTTTACTTTATATTCAAAACATAAATAAAAGGTGAAATGGTACAACATAAAAATTACTCCTAAATTCCACCGTGGAATGTTAACTCTGATATATAAACACAAATCCACATAGATTGAATATTAGGTCATTTTAATGATTGTGTCTAAAAATCGCTTGAATGCCCTGTTGATGACTGAAGAGGATGTTGTGAAATGTTTTGCACATTGCGTTGTTCGTTGTTTTGTACCAGTATGAAATCATGGCTATGAAAAACATGCAGATAGTGTTAGAGGAATTTATTTATATTGTTAATCTGTGCTCAGTTCTGTCACGAACCGAGATGGCTCCAATGAAGAGACTTGCTGAGTACGTATTTCTTCAGCATCTTCTCTTTCCAAAGCATTTATGCATGTTTTGCGATATGCACTCGTTCAGTATCCATCTGATGTAGATCGAGTGAGGCTGCAGCTCTACAGGCATGTTTAGTCTTTTTCTGCTTGCTCTCTTCTTTTCTCCCTTTCATCCAGTCCCATAGTGTAGCCACAGACTTTGAAAAATTGCTTGAAAGCTTTGTTTAAGCAGTGAAGAAATCCCAGACCAGTGCTCCTAAGAGATATTGCAGCAGAAAAACCATCAGACTTCAGCTGAGCTTTTCTTCATTCTTGCCTAATTGTCATGCATGTGCAACCACATGAGCAAAAAACAAGACATGAGAGCAAATACTGAACAAATATTTCTTTTTAATCATATACTGTATATCTTCTGTATGAGAGAAAATGATTTGTGGTGCTATGTAAAAAGAGTGGGTGTATTCAGGCCTCCTGCCTGACTGCTATTTAAAGCATAACTGTTAAAGAGTGCCTCTGCATTTGCAGACGTGCATGGCATTACAGTGACGGGAAACTGTGTGTGTAGAATCGAGAGTGATCTCTGACCCTCTTTATTCGTATGTCTGTGGAGTCGACTAGGAGTCTGCAAACCATGTCCATTTTTACAGCAAGGCTCATAGAGAGAAAACTAAAGCTGTATGTCGA
Source organism: Porochilus rendahli (assembly GCA_039654305.1). Lineage (NCBI taxonomy): Eukaryota > Metazoa > Chordata > Actinopteri > Siluriformes > Plotosidae > Porochilus > Porochilus rendahli. Next base: position 22,992,582 of record JBCNYG010000001.1, read on the forward strand.
GGTTTGTTAGTGTGTTAGAATGTCATTCCTGCACATTAATGATGTGAATGATGTCACTTTGACCTTTGACCCAGCATTGCTCACTATATGCTGCTGTAAAATGCAGATTTCCTTTAGAATCGGTTGAAAATATATTCAGTGTTGTATGACAACTAAAACACACACACACACACACACACACACACACACACACACACACACACAGATATCCAAAATGTAACATTAAAAACAACTTTCAGCATAAACATACCCAGCAGGCAATTATGAACGCTTATCATGTACATATTAATAGTAAAATAGTAACATTTGTAATGATATCAACAAAACTCCTGAAAGTTCCTGCATGGAAATATTCCATAACTTAATCTATGTTTATACAGAACAGAGACCACATGACCCATGGGAACGATTCCCCAAAGCTCCAAAAGTCCAAGAGAGTTTGAACTGTGTGTAGTGTCAACGTCCAGTTACGATAACGTGTATGACAAATGCTTCTTTTATTGGCATAAAAAATAATGGTAATCTAATGAGATTTATGATGATTTATCTCAGATTTATGGATTTCTGTTGCTTGTTTATGGAGAAAGCAAACTGAAAGAGCATCCAGTATGAGTAAAATGTTATATGCGTTTCTAATATACCCAGAGATTGAGCGGGACATCACTGGTTCTCTGGATAATATGGAGATATAAGCAATGCTTAAAAGCGGAGCTCCCATATGTTTTTCTTACTTGACAGGTTTGTCGTGGGGTCTCTGAAACCCTATACACATGTCCTATGTATATCAAGATTAATTAATCTTGTAATAACTTGTAGGGCTGGGTTCCCCATTATAGCAGTATAATATAGTATAAAGGACAATTTCTGCCATTAGTTCTCTAAGACTACCTTTCATATTCAAGTAAAACAGGTACTGTAGCTGAAATATTCCTCAACGAATTGATGTTGAATCGGATCCAATCGGAAATGGAATCAGGATCTTGTGAATCGAATCGATTCAGGAAATCGGTGGCAATACCCGGCCCTGATAACTTGTTTACAGAAGGGAATACAAATGAGGTAACTAAACATGCAATCTTAGTCTCGACATGTATAGTACATCATTTAAAAACCGTATGTTTAGAAAACATTTCAAGAACACAAGAATAAAATTAGTTGTTTGTTTATTTCACATCATTATCAATGCCATCATATCACATGACCTGAGTATTATACGCCTCTTGTTCCCTATATTACTCTCTGCCAGAAAAGGTTTCTTACATTTTTGCTTTTGTTGAGATATAACATATTTAAAGAATAACACAAGGTTCCCCAGGGTACATGTACCCCAGTTGGAGGGATGGACAGTCACTATATGTTTTTCCTTAACATTCCAAAAGCAACTCGATGGTTAGACTGGTGCACTACTCGCACGACGCTTCGGTCTTTTATGTCTGTCGTAAATATTTCATAATGTTATTAGTATTTAAGACAACAGTTTAAGGTTAAGAGGTTGAGGTCATCTGAATACCAGATTAATGTCACGCAGCACCCATGCATTTCAGACCATTAAAGCATTAAACACAAAATATTGGATCATTTGTTCTCTTAATGATGGAACTGAAGGACATTATGGTAGGTCTTCTTTTATTTCTCATGGTTTATATAAACCAGTTCTCATGCCTGAGGTGTCAGAGTAATAGGGCAGAAAGTGTTGACTTTCACCCATGCGAAAACAGAATTAGCATCCATGATCCATACAATTTATCCATTAGGGTCAGGGGAAGCTGATTTCAGGCAAAAGGTAGGGAACGCCTGAGCAGATTGCCAATTCAAAGCAGGGATTACACAGAGACAAACAACCATTCACACCTATGGGCAATTCAGAGTAGCCATCTTAACCTGCATGTCTTCGGACTGCCTGAGGAAACAGGAACACCAGGAGAAAACCCATGCAAATAGGCAGTTTGTACATGAGCCCTGTGGATGGGATTAGCATGGCCATTTCATGACCATTCTGGCAGACTTTGGGGGGAGGTCTCTCACAAAAATATTTGTGGAGGAAACATGCACTTGCCTGAGATCTGTGCCACATACGTCACAGCTGTCATGTCAACTGGTATTAATTGCAATGCATATATGGCAGTTGCTGTTCCATGCATACTTTTACCTCCAGGGAAATCTACAGTAACGTCCGGTATGCCTCAGGGATGCCTTAATGGTTGCAACAGTTGAACTGGTCTGGCGCTTCACCCCAGTTAATTTAATGTAATTGAACACAACCCAAACTTTGCATGAATAGAAGCCACACGCTCCTGGTTCTGAAGGAGTCTCTTTGGCTCTCACGTATTCTGACGAAAGTGTGTTGAACACCATTGGGATAATGCCGGTGTATGGCAGTACACAGTATGTCAGTACTTCAGGTATATTGCACTTTATTCTATGGTGCAATAACTTCATTCTATGGTGTCATAACCTCACTCTATGGAGTATATAACCTCATTCTCATCTATAGTGAAATATTTTTTTTTATTATATTCTATAAAAGCCATATTCAGTTCTTTACTTTTGTTACTTAATTGTTATTTAATTTATACATAATTTTTATTCTGTTATATATTAGTTAAGTGTTTACTGTTTATTCTTTGTGTTCTGCTTTTCTTATGTGCTGCTGGAAATTAAAATTTCCCCAAGTGAGTCACCCCAAAGGGATCAATAAAGTTAGTCTAAGTCTAAGTCTAAGTATATACTTGTGAAACCTGCCAGACCCAATCTGGAGTGTCACTACACAGGAAAAGGTGCAAGATGACATGTTTTGCTGTGGGTTGTTCTCAATCTGTAGAGAGCTCTCTCCTTCCTTCCGTCCTTCCTCCCTCCCTCCCTTCTTCCTTCCCTCCCTCTGTCCAGCAACAGTATTTCAAACATTCGATTCTCATTCTGTAGAAACAAACTTGCATGCTGGACTGGTCAATATGTCAATATGTCATATAGAACAATAGTGAGCTGTTTTCAGTGACACTTTTTTGATGGGATAAGTAATAGAGATATAGTAAAATATGTATGTGAGAATGTGCACTTATTTGCTTTAATCACATTTGGTCAGGTGGATTATAGAAAGCACAAGGCCGAAAGCCGTACCCCAATGGTTAGAGAAGCCGGTTTGAGACCTGAAGGTCGCTGGTTCAATTCCCAAACCAGCAGGAAACATGTATGGCAGCAACACCTTCACTTCCTCCACCTTCATTGCTTAAGTGCCCTTGAGCAACTTCACAATGTGCTCCGAGAATGGGTGTACTCACTTTGGATGGGTTAAATGCAGAGCCAAATTTTCCCTTGTGGGATTAATACAGTACTGTATATCAAAAAATAAATAAATAATCCATAAAGAGTATAAATGACAGGCAGATGCAAAAGCAAGAAGGGGAGAGAATTAGACCTGACAGTGTGGTAGGTTCAATCAAGCATGAACGGTATCTGTTTCATTTGCATTTGGACTACTATTTTAAATCACTACTGTATAATTTGTGCTGGAGAAGTGTTTTACCTATGAAGTGAATCTTGTAGTTGAAGCTTCTAACCTCTGTGATCTTTCCTGAACCTGGGCACCTTATCACTCATTACACCAGTGTTTTTTAAGCACTGCTAAAATTCATCCCACCACTCGTGTGCTTAAAGCTAGTCAGTATTAAATTACCCTGGCTCAGCTATTAAATGTCTGGTGGAATATCACGTGGTGGTGCTATAGCAATACCACAGGACATGAGGACAAAGAGAGACTGGAGCAGTTGGAGATTCTCACACCCTGCCTGACATGCATGCTTTCTGTCAGGTACACGCAGAGCAGATATTATATGTGCTCATAGCCCAAGGGAGAGGAAAAAAGACTACATTTTGCTCTCTACAGTTGTCTAGCCTTTTGTCTAAGATTCCTGCCTAAATCACTGTAGGAATGATAAAATCTAAAAGAAAGGCTGCAAGGGCCTTTTAGACCTTTTGTTATTAAAATGAATTATATATGTGCTCATGCACGGTGGCATGGTGGTAACACACCCGCCTCACAGCAAGAAGGTCTTGGGTTTGACCCTTGTGCCGAGTGAGAGTGATTATGTGTGGAGTTTGGATGTTTTACCTGTGTGTGCATGAGTTTCATCCAGGTTCTCCAGTTTCCTTACACAGTCCAAAGACACATTAAATTAATTGGATATTCTGCACTGCCCCTAGGTGTGAGGAGGAGTGTGAGTAGTTGAGTATCTGTGTTGGCCCTGAAATGATCTGGCAAGTTAAGGAGGGTGTACCCCGCCTTCACTTGAAAAAAAATCCTAAAGAACTTTGGAAAACTAAATGGATTAAATTTCCTAATGAAGATTCCTGTACCCAGTTAGCCTGCTAGATCATAAAATAATCATATTAATAATAATGGTAAGATAATCAGCATTTTCAATAATATAGTAATTTTGTTGGTATATCAATGTTGGTTATTAAAACACAAAATCATATTTGCTGACATTTTTGCTGCTACCCATTGCTAATATATCTTTTCACAATGATCCAGATGTTCAGTCTTCATATTTTGTTAAACCACATAAGCAGTTAGCATCACACACTGTTTTGCACAAATATTGCAATTTATGACAAACTGTGTCAGAAGTCTGTAGTCAAAGTAGATCCAGATACATACAGACAAGTGTAACTGAGGAACTGTGCAGTAGCACACTGAGTGATGCTCTGATAGATTATGTTTCTTGAACAGAGGTCACACGACTGCAGTTTACATCCACTACTGTAACAAACCAAACATTATTCAAATCATAACCCTAACACTAGTATATACTACGTGGGACCAGGGCAAACCAATCGCACAGAGAATATGAAGACTTAACAAGACAAGCTTTTTTTTTATTATCTATTTTTGTTTGCTGGAACACTAATGTTTGGAAATCTACAATCTTTTTATACTGACTTGATAATGTAGAAGTTACCAAATAAATGTTTTAATATTTAAATAATTAAAGCTCCGTGTGTGTGTGTGTGTGTGTGTGTGTGTGTGCTCACTTTGGATGGGTTAAATGCAGAGGGGATGATTTTCCTTGCAAGATTAATAGAGTATAGCAAAAGAAAATTTGTTAATTTTAGAGGAGGGTAGCACTGTGGCGTTTTGGTTAGCACGTCCACCTCACAGCAAGAAGGCCTGGGGTTTGATTCCCAGCTCGGGCGTTTCTGTGTGAAGTTTGCATGTTCTCCCCATGATTTCCCGGGTTTCCTCCGGGTACTCCGGTTTCCTCCCACAGTCCAGAAACATGCACAGTAGGCTAACTGGCTGTTCCAAATTGCTCCTAGGTGTGAATGGTTGTGTGAGCGTGGGCCTGGCGAGCTGTTCAGGGTGTATCCCGCCCTCGCCCAGAGACAGCTGAGATAGGCGCCAGCCTCTCGCAACCCTAATTAGGATTGAGCAGCTTAGAAAATGAATGAATGATAAATGATAATTATTCTGAGATAGTGACCCAATCAGAAGGCACGATTCCTGTGTAGTATATACTAAATATGTATCTTCTTCTATTTTAATAATCACCAGCCACCACTGTAGTGAAGCTTGCTGTAGAGAGCTTCATTACATTAGTCACCTGAAACATCGGCCCATCTCTGAAACTGTTTCACAGAGGAGACGTGGAAACATATCTCTCCATTGGTTCTCTGAGTCAGAGGGACGGGGAATTAAAAGCATATCTGGATTAAATCATAGTGCTGACTTGCTAAAAGTGACTGTTTATAGAAACACTCCTAAAGTGCATTAGTGTGTCTGTGTTCTATAGTGCACTCTAGCATGTTGTAGCCTGCAGCAGAGTAAGAGTGGAAGTATCAATATAAGGGTTCATCTGAGCCTTGATTTTCTGCTGACCGGTTTTATAACTCATATTACTAAAAAAAAAAAGTCAGCAATCCGTATGTGTTCAATTACAGCAGATGAACATTTTTGCACTTTCTCTCTGGGATTTAACTGAATGATTGGCTACAGCTACACGGCGACAGATAAACCTGATAGACTGGGATAGTCTTGAGTTTGGTGACTACACCTCGTACAGGCACTGAGGTATAGTTTCTCTTAAACATTCATGGTACTGGAGGTCAGCTGAAAAGGGATCTGCGGCAGTATTAGCATGCAGAAGGATTAAAGGAACAAGTGAAAGAGTGACAAAACGCTAATGGAGTTGATGGCGAAACCAGTGTTCTTATTACGTGGTCTGGAGAGATTGATATCTGAATCCCAACTTGTTTGTTTTATAAAAATTTACATTGCATTTACAGATGATTAGATTGCTTTATACAGTCGTGTGCAGTGAAGATTATACACCACCACTTTTGGCTAAATGGGCCCATAATAAAAAGAAGTTAAAAAACTACCTTTCTATAATTTTTTTAATGAAAATGTATTGAACAATGCTGTTGTAGGCAATAAGAACCAAAAAAATAATTCTGACAAATATATTGACGTATGGCTAATAAACAAAAACACTGAAAATACCAATTTTTCAGAATTTGTTTTAAATGTAATTTTTTTTTACTTTTGCACAGCACGCAAGAACTTTAAACCATACAGAATATGGTTTAAAGGCATATTTAAAGTCAAATATGGCATATTTAGCAAGTGAAGAAATATGTGAAGACTATGCCTGAAAAGTTAAATGCTATTATTAAAGTATAGTGTGGCCACACTAAATATTGACTTTTTTCTCAACAAAAGAGACTGTTATTGTTAATATTACTATATATTTTTGTTTGTTTACTTATTCTCATCAATATGATCCACAGTATACATGAGATGAATACTTGAATAGTACTTGGCTTCTGATTTATCTTCATTTTGTTACATGTATAATCACCACTGTACTTTTTTTATTTCTTCACTCGCTGAACCATTCCATATGCTTTGAAATTCATTCATGCTATGCAAAAGAAAAACAATACAATTTGTGACACCTTTAAGTTTTTCTGAAAAATTGGTATTTTTAGTGGTTTTGTGTATTAGCCATACTTTGACCTCAATATACTTGTTCAATACGTTTTCACCAAAGTATTATAGAAAAGTAATTTTTGACTTATTTTTATTAGGACCCCTTTTAGACAAAATAGGTGGTGTATAATCTTAACATCACACTGCTGTACTAGGAGACAAAATGAAAACAGTGATAAATTCAGATATGTCTCCTTTCAGATAGTTGTTTTTCTTTCATTCAAACCTCTCCTTTTCCTCTCTAGGCCCACATTCCCAGCACTGATTGTTTGCTGGCTGCTGGATTGCTTCTTCCCACTGTGGTCAGCTTTGTGTGGGCGCTGCCCTATGGCTCGTGCAGCTGACGTGTGAAAATCAGTCAAGCTGGACACCACAGCTTCGCCCCCCACCACTTCTGCCTTTGCCTCAAGCCTTCCCCCCTCAGTCAGTCCTCATATCCGACTCCTTCAGAAACAACCCCCACAATCCCCAGCAAGCATCACTCCCACACAACAAGAAGAGCAGTATGTAAGTGAGGATGTACCCAATCCAGATGATGAACTTTACAGGGATGCAGGAACAATTACAGGTAAGTCTGATGATTTTGTGAACTTAACTGAGTGGGTTTTGGTGTTTTGCCATGGATCTAAGGGACTTATAGTATAGATTTAGTGAGGGTTTTTTTGTTTGTTTGATTTTTTATATTTTGCTTATACACTTTAAATATTTTCTATTTTCATTTCTATTTTTATTTCTGTGGCTAAAAGATTATAACCGCTATATAGTTTATGCATATGTACTAGTACCGCATATAATAAGCAGTTATTGAATGAGGCGAAGTATGATATGGAGAATTATTCATATTTGGGGGGGGGGTCAATGATGAATAAGTCAGTTTGTAAAAGTATACCAGGAATTTTTTGATGGCTTTCTACCAATCCGGAACAAGAAAATATTTGAATAAATAATAAAGTATATAAAAAATAATAAAATAATGAAATTCTTTGCCTTGTTTAATAATTATTATTAAAAAATTTTTTTGCATTATTAGTTGATGTTATTCGGTACTGCACTTATGTAACCTAGACATCAAAGGTTAGATGTTTAATTCATGAATCCTAGTGAGTCCATTTGGATGTGGATCACTCAGATGAAAGAGGTTGTAATTTTAGATCTTTTGATGCCTGTTTTCTTGTTTGTCATACAAAGATGTTACTTCTGCATTCATGTTCAGGCTCATGGCGCATTTTTGACAAGCTGTGATTTTTGCCATCAGTCCATCTAATTGTCGGTCAGTCAATCCATGTGTCCGCCTGAGAGATGTCCATGTGTCCGCCTGAGTTGTTAGTCTAGTAGTCTAGTCTAGTTGATTGTTGTTAGGCAGTATATTGGCTTATCATTGTAATCATCAGATAAAATGACTTAGGTTTGAAATTAATAGAAACACTGTTGGGATCTCAACCAGTTCAGCTGTATGAAATAGTTTTTCTTCACACAGCTTCCTTTATACTTTAAGGCTAGTTTTAGCACAAAGGTTGGTAACAGGAAGACTAGAGTTGTTGGTAGCAGAGTCATAAATCTCTTGCCTCGAAAAGTTTTGTTCTTGGGTATCACATTTTGCAAAGCATTGGGTTTTTTGTTTGTTTGTTTTTTGTTTGGTTTTCCATTACTCAAATGAGATATAATAAAAAAGCATATTCATGGGAATTGCAAAACTGGTCGTGTGTGTCTGTGTGTGTACACAAACCTGCATAACTAATAACTTTTTTCTTTTTTTTTTATTGTGTAAATTTTAACTAATGTGGTATTGATGCTACAGTTAATGAGAATTGCTGAAGCTAATGTAGCAAAGCTGTAGTTTCTGCCTATTAAATATAAATAAATAATTTTTATGTATTAATTTTCAATTAATTAGTTTCTTTTATAAATATACACAGGCTTTAAATGCTGTTATACAAACCCCTTAACAAAGATTTATTCTGAACTGCAGCATTTCTGTCAGTTCCATACTGTATTCATGCCTTCACTGTCCTCAAGCACCCAGGTCACTTGCTTTGTTGAAGTTTCTGAAGAGAGAAACGTTTATCTCAATAAACAAGGCTCTCTGATTAAACTGAGCACAATGCAGTGTTAGCATTTGTCTGGAAGAAACATCCATACAGCTAGTCCTATGATGTTATTACTCACCAGGTATGCTAAAAAGTAGCTGGAAAAAGAATTCAGGTTTCCTCCATAGTAGAATGACCAAGCCATAAGTAGGACATTCAGTCACATCATTGCAACACAGTGGATTCCATTGAACGGGCCTGAACACTTTGTCTGATCTTTGCCACGTCAAGTCGCAGCTTGTATTTTAAAAATGCACTGGTGTTCTTATCAGAAGGGCTCTGTTTGAAATTATGGAGGAGTTAACAACTCACTACACTGGGAATTAATTTCATTTTAAACTCCCCTAGGAACCCTTCATTACCATGTTATTGCATACTTCTACTAGTCATCATCCTTTTGTTCCCTTTAGTTACAAGCAAAACTCTGATGCAAATACCACATTTAAAACCAAGTCTTAAATTAGTGCTCTGTGCATGTACTAGTGGTTCAGCACACATCTGGCATAAACAACTGAGCACTTAATGACCAATTAGGTGTACATACTCTAAATTTGTACACGTATGTGAAAAAGGACTGTAATTATACGTCTTCTCACTGCACATGGAGGACGTGGGCAGAAATGAAAGTGTTCATGCTTTTTCTTGCAGTTGCTGTTAAACCTAGTGTTTCTTAAAGGGGCTCATTCACTTATCAGGCCTGTTAAATAAACATGAAATGCTATTTCTTGGAAATAAAATTGAATTAGTGATAATGTCTTTCTGAAACTACATGCTTACTCCTGTACGCGTAAACTGTATAAACTGTACGTTATACTAGTAACTGCAATCTTTTTATTTTCCTTGAAATTGTATGGCTTCTTCTATTTCTCAACAAGACAGGCAATAAAGTGATCTGAGTCAGTATCCCAGACGTTTTGCCAGGTTTTCGCACATGTGCAAGAGTGTTCCTCTGATTGGAACTGTTATTGTAGACAGACATAGAACCAAAGCAATATGTAAAGCGGGTGAATAAGAGATACTAAGCACGCTATTTGGGATGATTTTGCCCAGAAACCTTTTCATTTTGTTTAATGAACTGATAAGGGAAGATAAAGCACATAGGGTATCCACTAGTGATAGGGCATCCTTACGTACAGAGCCAGAACAGGAAATGCATCATTGTTTTATTAGTTAAAGACAGTGTTTTTGAAATAAACTTTGAATTTATATTTCCGGTGTGATTTATTACAGACACACTATGAGATTTCCTGTTGGTATCTGAGATTCACACTGTGCTCATTTGCACAGTAGAAATGGCAGTTTGCACATCCTCCTGTTTGTCTATTCCTGTTATTTACATATGGCCTGCTTCCTGTGGCTTACACACCTAACACAGCACACCTTCAACAACTTCGTCTGGTAGGGCCTGTGTGTATCACTCTTATTTGAATCCTAAAGAAGTAGCATTTATTACATGCTGCATTGTCAGTCTTGTCATAGCATCTGAAATGAGCTCTGGGTTCTGCCTTATTCTAAAGATTCAAAGAGTGGTTTAGTCATGTACAGAAAGAAAAAGCACCACATCCTTTCTTGTTGTGCACGTATTCGTTTCGATAAAGTGAGGATTTGGTTGAATGTAAATGGCTTTCACTTTCTCTCCTGATAGACACTTAATAACAAACAATGCCGATATGCCTGTCAGATTGTGCCTGTACTTTTCCAGAATGTGTGCAGTAATTTATCGCGGTTCAGCCTCCTCAGAGGGGTCAATTTGGAAGCCTGCCACCTTCTGACTGTTCGAGGAAATACACTGTGTATCAGAAAGTTCTACAAGATCTTTTTATTGTTGTGCCATTTCAGTTTTCTTGTTTTCCATGTGCCATGCTCAATATAGTGTTTTAATGAGATTTTTAAATTGTGATAACTCGACAAATGTTATAACATATACTACAGTGTCCTCATAGAAATCAATACTTTTCCAGTCTGTGTAAATATACAGTATTACGTCTGAGCAGACACAAAGCTCTGTCCTGTCTCTGAAAGTGTTTATTTGTCTGCTGTCTGCTCATTGTGCGACAGTACAGGTCATTGTTTCTGTGTGTGTGCGCGTGTGTGCGTGTGTGTGCGTGCGCACGTGCTATATAATGATGCCCAGAATATGATTTTAACCAACATAATAAGGCCACTTTTGGTAAGTGATGACCCTCTGGCTGGTCATCACATCTTCAAAGGGCTGTTTGAGGGTTAAGACTTGGATTTAGGGTTCATGTTTAGCCCACCAGGGCAGTGGTGGCTTAGTGGATAAGGCGATGGGTTACTGATCCGAAGGTCAGCGGTTCAGTCCCCACTTCAAGTGGTTCAATGGGCACTTGAGCAAGACCCTTAACCCTCAATTGCTCAGTTGTATAAAAAAAATGGTAACTGTAAGTCGCTCTGGATAAGAGCGTCTGCCAAATGCTGTAAATGTAAATGTAATGTTTAAAATATGTTTAGGTTCAGTTACGATAGAAAAAAGGAAAGAAATGAATTATCAGCAACAGTCTTGTTGAATTCCAAAGTTTTTAGAGCATCGGTAAGCTCCACTCCACATTTGGTGAAAAAGTCTTGCTCAGTGTTTCCAGGGCAGAGCTGTGTGTGTGTGTGTGTGTGTGTGTGTGTGTTTTATTTCCACTGTAATAGAGAACTCATGGTCTGCTGGATTTTTGCCATTTCTGACTTCATTCAGTTTTTAACAATATAGAGAGTAAAGTTTAAACAGTTCACAAACCCTGAATAGAATAACGGAGAAATTTTTCCCAATACATCTTTTCCTCCTAGATCAATTTTTACTACAGTTGCAGATCCTTGTTCAGATTTCCCGTATTCCTCTGTAGTTGAGTAGGATGAAACTGATCGGAGGTGTTTTTCACAATGAGCTTTGACCATAAACAGTTCTTTCAGCCTAGTTTCTCAGATTACATGATAACAGAGATAATAGTGATTGACACGTTTTATATAATAAATTCCCCCCCGATCATGTTGCACAACAGTTTGACATCACTATCTATTCCTAAATGTTGATGATCTCTTGATATAATCACAGTGTAATGCACCAGAACTTCAAATTTACAGTTTTGGGCAACAGTTTAGTTTATTAATTCTGATTTTCTCCTTCTGTTTACAGCTCTCCAAGTGATAGCCATTTATTGTTCCTGTAAGTGCATGTCTATTTATTATCAGTTCAGAGTAGATACTAGAATTAAATTTACATTTTGCTTATAGCCTTCTGATCAGCCGATTGCAAAAAGATCTCCTGCGTCTGTTCAGTTATTAATAAACAAGATACTCCTGTTAGAATTACTAATTAAACCTACTGACATAGGTCATAACATGGGCTTTACTGGGTCCTCCTTAAATGTGGGGTTTAACCTCACAGCTCTTGTGCCAAGTCTTGAATTCAGGGCTTTGTCGCAATCAGCATAATGTGTAGTATGCACAGCAACTGATCAGAAAATCACCAAATGTGACCATCTATATTTATTACAAAGAATTTCACATGGCAGGTGACTCTCTGCTCCATTTGTCTCTCTCAAGCTAACAGAAGAAATGTCAGGATTGCCCACTCAGTACAGCTTCTCGGGGGTGGGGGAGAGTGGGGAGACCCCTCAGCTTTCACACTCATGAAAGCTGTGGGGTCACTCCGTGCCAAATCAATCAGTGGTCGACAATATTTACTATTGAATTTTATTAATTTATTTGAAGACAACAGTAAAAAAAAATTTAATTTGAGCCTTCCCTGTGAAAGAGTATCAGAGTTATGGGCACTTTTTAATTTTTTTATTTGTTATTTATTTGTTTTTATTTATTTGGTTTGTTTTTTTGTTTGTTTGCTTGTTTTTGGGGGGGTGTTTTTTTGGTTTTGGTTGGAGGCAAACTGCATATAAATTTTGTGATAATCTGGATAAAATTCTGGATTAATGATTTTTTTACATTTTGTTTACTTATTTATTTTAATGATTCATTATCATTGTCGATAGTTAATGGTTTGGATTTTTATTTTTTGGAAGTGTGGTAACACTCAGGAAGGGGAGCTTTTTTAACCATGGCAGAGGTTTACGCATTTCAAATGCTCCTGTTACCTCTAGCATTGTTTAATTTTAAGCTTTGTGTCCATTATAACTTCAGTCCTAATATAATCTTTAAATATGTTTTACTGAGAATACGTTTCGAACAGATCGTCATTTTTGCCTTAAATAAACTACATATTAGGTGTTTCAAAATAAAACTGTTAAAAGTGTTCAATAATTTATGTCCCCATTGAATTCCAGGGATAATGGAGTTTGGTTGATTTGGTACGGAATCACCCTTTGGTACATTTTTAATCACACCCCACATAATATACTTATTTTTACCTCTATAGCAGCAATGATTACTAGCCTGAGCTGGCAAATGTTATTAAAGCTGACACATTATTAACCATGTGTTCAACATTTTTTGAGCCAGACAGGTATGTTGTGATCTCAGGCATTCTTATAATGATACGAGAATAAATGAATGAAAGTAGACTGCACATGATAAGGAAATTATTGAAATATTCTTCATTTATTCTGCATTACACACATTTTGGTTTAGTCAAGGTTGGCATGCTGGCATAGTGATTAGCAGCAAGAACCTCACAGCAAAAAGGTCCTGGGTTTAAGTCCCAGGGCTCAACGAGGGCCTTTTTTTTGGAGTTTGTATATTCTCCCCGTGCTTGTGTGGGTTTCCTCTTGGTGCTCTGGTTTCCTCCTGCAGTCCAATAGCATGCAGATTAGGCTAACCAGCTGTTCCAAATTGTTCCTTGGTGTGTGTGTGTGTGTGTGTGTGTGTGTGTGTGTGTGTGTGTGTGTGCGCGCTAAAATCTTAAACGATTAAAAATCCTTTGAATGACTTTAATAGTAAAAATAGAAGTTGGCCACCAGAATGATGTGCTTTGCCTTGTTATGGCAACCAGTCAGACCAAACAAGATAAAGTACTTTTGTGAGGTTATGAAAGTGTGCAATACTTTCACAAGCTGTAAATTTTGGATTATTTGGACTCATTTTAGTATCAGAAGTATCTCGCTTGTTGAGAGAGGTTTAAGTGAGGCTACTGGGACTGGAGGATGTCTTTGCATCGTTTGCTTAACAGTGCGTACTGTATGTTCACACAGTGTGACTTGTGGAGCTGTGAGAGAATTTTAATGAGTGTTTCCCCATTTTATTTCCCTTTCCTCACTGTGATCTCTTTCCTCTCTCTGCTGTTTTTATTGTGTTTTTTTTTCTCGTAGCAACTGCAAAACTGCCCTTGTTCCAAACCCCCACCCACCCCCCCTTGATTCCCAGAGGGCGGCCTTTCCTGTACTTGTAATGCACCAAGTTGTTCACAGAAACTGCCCTACAGTCATCTGTTGTTCTGTATATCCAAACCACCCTAAAGTCTTGTGAAAGAGTACAATGAGTGCAACAGGCTGCTGCTTGCACTGTAATCCACTCTATGTTTAGTGAAGGGCATGTGACCGGTGTCATCAGCATGCCAGACATGACTAGGCGTTCACTCCTCTTCTCCCTGTCTCCCTCCCACTCTGCCTCGCTCCCTCCTCTCACTCGTCCTCTTTCTGCCCCGGACATGTTCTCTTGACGTCCAGCTCTTGTTCTGAAGGAGTGGAAAATGTAATTGGGTGTGAACAGGACGAGCCCGTGGCTGCAGAATCATGAGTAAGTACAGAGATCAGATGTTCAAAGCTTTCAGTTACTTCAGTTAGTTCTTTAGTTCTGAGTTTTGGATAGTGATAGATTTCTAGATTGTGGTAGTTCGGGCTGAACTTTTGCCTCTTGTCCTACAGCCATGATAAGGTTAAGGTCAAACAGGCTGTGTTTAAAGCTTAGAATGGACATTGTGTGTTTTTCCTGTGGCTAGCTTTTTTTGAAAATAGATTTTGCTGTCTTGTTCTATATTCTGTATATGACGCGTGTTCCCTTTAAGTAAAACAAGCATATAGCTAAAGGCTGACTAATGGACTACAGAAAATGTTTCTGTCTATCTGGATTCTGTTTGCGTATGAATACAGGATTATATATCTTCAAAATGTTGACAAAACAGCTGTTTCTTATTTGAGACCTGTCCCACTCCCAGCGGTGGTGCTTGGATTGCTTAGATTAGGCTTAAGTTGGTCTCAGACTCCTGGGCTGTATGTTTTTAGGTGCTGTGTCACAGAGGTCAATGTAAACCAGAAGTTCGGGAAGCGGCGTTTAAAGTGAACATTTAAACAGAGCCTTAAAATAATCACAAGCCAGCCAGTACATTCATACTCACTCTTAGGACTTGGCACCCTTCATTTAGATTGGACTCAAGCGAGGGACAAATGTGCTGGCTGACCTGCAGTGTATGTCACACTAGTTCTGGATTCAAGTCTCAGGGCTGTAAGTTGCTGTTTTGCTGCTGATGGTGAACATGTTTGAAGGATTAGCCACGTCATTAACAAATCTGTTCTAATTTAAATGGATACTTCTGTAAATATTATCATCACACAACAGATTCTGAATTGTTTCCATGAGGTGTTTTCTCCGGGCAGGCCTAAGTAACACAGTGATCAGTCTTGTCTGTACTCTTGTTTAAATCACACAAGCCTTTCCCACCATGTTTTCTTCATGTATGATTTATTTTATATCGCCTATGGTTTGTGAGCCAGCTGCCGTCATTTTATTTATTGGCATGGGAGTTTTCACAAGACAAAATTAAACATGTATCATTGTGTACTGTTAATATTGGATGTCGATATAACTTCTGTATAATACACAGCTGGTTTCAGAACAGAGATGTTAAGCCTGTTATTGGTCCTCCTTTGGCCTGTCTAAAACAACGTTTAGCAAAAGGAGAGATGAACACTGCATCTATTAGCAATTATTTGTGTGATAATGATGGTGTCCTTTTGGATCCATATCATTCCCCTCTTTAATTAATAGAAACTTCACAGTGTATAGTTTTACAGCTGTGGTGAAATTAATTAAACCACACCACCGTACCTAACAGAAATAAAGGGGCATTCAGGGTATAGGATAGGATTGGTGATTCGGTTCAGATACTGGATAAATTCAGTGACTGGACATAGATCGATTGCAGTAGGCCTATTGGGTTGCAGATGAAGAGATATTTGATTACCACATGTTTACTATAGGAGAAAAGAGGTACAAAATATTTCTATAATGTGTTGTCTGAAGAAAAGCCATTGAATGTATTTTTTTTTCTGGACTAGAATTTTTGAACAAATTCTTTGTAACATAAGAAAACTTTGGATATTACAGGAATCTCTATTTTAGAGAATCACAGGTGAATAGGCAATGTTTTATCTTTCATTGGTAGCTCATTTTGACTTAGCACAAAGGTATTCTGGCAAAACTACCCACTGATGGGCTTAGCATCATTTGAAAAAATAGCTTGCACATGACGTAGGCTGCCAGCCAAAGTTACTTGCTTCAAAACAAAATAGCTTGCACCATACCTTTATTGTTATATCCTTGCTAATATTCAGCTTCTTGATCAGCAAAAACGTTGACAGTCGGTTAGAAGGTTAAACAACACACAGTAACAGTATATGATCACATAAGGCACAGGGCTTTCAAATTTTTAGAGTAGCAGGAAACCACTAAAAGTAACAGGAATCTCTGTCCTCATGATGTCATCATTACTGTTAACCAACCTAAAAATGATCCTGAAGGCTACACCGAACTGAGGATCGATCATGAGAAATTTACAAACGCACATGACACTGCACTGGTTCTGTGTGTGGATTATGCTTATTCTGCCCATGTATTGTATTGAACTTGCCCTTAAAATTTAAATAAAACAAATTCAAGTGATTTCTTGTTGATTACTTTTTATGCTTTTTTTTCTCTGTATATTTTACATGTATCCTTCATTTGATTGTCTCGAGTCCAATGGATCTTGTAGATAAAGTTGTGTATTCCAGCATGAGCTGCTGTCTGAGCTCAGTTTTAGCTTATTGGACAGCCACTATTTCAACCTGCATTTTTGGTTTGAAGCTAAAATGCAGAAGTGTGTTTGAGATAGTGGAGCTATCTATATCTATAGGGCCAGTGGTGGCTTGGTGGTAGGGAGCTGTATTACTGATCTCAAGGTCTGTCACTGGGTTGTCACTGCTGTCCCCGCAGTGCAAATAACTTGGTTATCAAATGCCGGCCTTGTCTCTCACTGTCTGTGGTGAGAGGCATGAAAAAGAACCATTGCCTACTTTTGTAAAGAGTAGGCTGCATTGACATCTGCGTAATTGCGATATCCTGGCGAGCTGTTCAGGGTGTACTCTGCCTTTGCCCAGAGTTTGCTGAAATGCCTCGCAACCCTATGTATATGTATATGTGTGTGTGTGTGTGTATATATATATGTGTATGTATATATATGTATGTATATATATATATAAATATGTATGTGTATATATATTATTATTATTTTTTTTTTTTTTTTTATAAGATACCCGGTGCACACATCTACAGCTTTAATAAAAGCCGCAGACCAAATTTCCCTGAGCACC
>JBCNYG010000001.1:23034361-23054361 GCA_039654305.1 Porochilus rendahli
ATTCATCACAGTGTGGGGACATGAATCAGTTTACACAGTCACATTATGGGGACTTCGCTTCCTTGTGGGGACAAACCTCAAGTCTCCATGACGTAAATTACATCACATTTTAAGGTGAAGATGTTCTAAGAGGTTAGGTTAAGGTTAGGGTAAGGTTACAGTAAGGCAAATTTCTAGTGTTTATGGAAATTTCTTCAGGAAATGAATGCAAGTCTAAGTAGTCCCCACAAGTCATGGAAACAAGTTTGTGTGTGTGTGTGTGTGTGTGTGTGCGCGTGTGTGCTTGCGTGTGTGTGCGTGTGTGTGCAGTGGGGCAGTGGTGGTGGTTAAGGCAATGAGTTACTGATCCCAAGGCCAGCGGTTCAATTCCCACTATCACCACTGTTGGGCCCTTGAGCAAGGCCCTTAACCCTTAATTGCTCAGTTGTTAAAAAAAATGTGTAATTGTAAGTCGCTCTGGATAAGTGCGTCTGCTAAATGCTGTAAATGTAAATGTGTGTGTGTATGTGTGGTGTGTGTGTGTGTGTGTGTGTGTGTGTGTGTGTGTGTGTGTGTGTGTGTGTGTGTGTGTGTGTGTTTTGCAGTATGCAGTAGAAAATGAAGAGCTAACGCAACACCTGGGAGCTGCTAAGGATGCCCAGAGACAGCTCACTGCTGAGGTAATGTCATTCTGAAATGCACAGCTTAAGCTGTAGAATATGTAGAATATTCAGCATACTCAAACTGCAGAAGCTTTTAGAAGGTGGAGGAAGAACATGTTTTCTGTATCGGCAGCATACAGTTTCAAAAGGTAACTTACTCACTCTTTTGCTTGCTCTCTCTCACTATAGTTACGGGAACTGGAGGATAAGTATGCAGAGTGTATGGAGATGCTGCATGAAGCTCAAGAGGAGCTGAAGAACTTCAGGAACAAGACAGTGCCTCAAAGCACACCACGCCGCTTTCACTCACTTGGCTTTTTCCCCATGGTGAGAGAGAATGTTCCAGAATTAACTGACTGAATACTTAAATACAAGGGGTAGTAGAATCATTAACTCTAACTCTAGTATGTCTAACTCTGTTAACTCCTCCTTTCAGACATAACTTGTGTGCATCACTGTATTTGGTGTATATTGTACTTGTGGATGTTCTTTTAATCTGTTTGTGCTCATTTCAGTCTCTAATATTGTAGAATTTTAGACCCAGATGGTTGATGAGATCATTCCAGCCAGGGTTGAAAGCTAGTTGATAGAAAAACCTGATTTGTTTTTATTTATTGTTAAGGAAAACCTCTAAATGAACAAAATCAATGCGGTATGTAAGGTGCACTATGATACTGGAGTGAGTAAGTCCTCCCATCGAAAGCTATTTAGATGATATAAATATCTATAATTTTACAAAGCTGCAATGGATTTGCATATTACTGTGGAACCAAGTAAATATAGCTATTCATGCAGAGAGGAACATATGAGAGGCTGATGTATTCCACATTGTCCTGAGGCTGTACAGTGTCAGAACTGTTCTGTTGGTTTTGGTTAGCCAGCTGAGTGACTAAAATGATCATTATGTCAGAGCCAGGAACATCTGTTCCCACTATCCACTGCTGTGTGTATGGAACAGGACTCCTTAGCTGCTGAAATTGAAGGTACCATGAGGAAAGAGATTCAGATGTCTGACCCGGAAGTGGAAGATCAGAGGTATTGGTATTACTAATTATGCAAATGCATGAAATTCATTCTGATTCTGCTGCTCTCAAGTTAAAAGAGAAACATTTTAGGAATTGCTTCAATTTTAATTTAAATAAATTGTTCTTGTTCACAAAATACACTTTGTTTCGTGTGTGTGTGCACGCGTGTATGCGTTTCTTTTTTCCAGGTTGCATCCAAAGCGTGTCTTCCAAACAGTGCGCAATATCAACCAGGTGGTTCGTCAACGCTCGCCCTGCCCTTCCCCCATGAACATCCCAGGCTCCAATCAGACATCATCTATGAATTCTAGGCACTCTAGCTGTCTGAGCACACCCAGATCCAGTTATTATGGGGGAGATGGGAGTGTCACCGACAACCGTACCAACAGTATGATGCTGGAGAGCCACAGTCCACAAGAGTGGTAAGTATGTGAGGATGGTTTGGGATGTAATCGTTGTCTTACAGTTTTCCCTTAACGAAGTAACGTTTTCTTCCTTCTCATATATTCCTTCAGCTCAGAAGACTCAAACAAGAAGCCTGGTACTCCCGGTACTCCTGGTTCTCATGACCTGGAGGCAGCTCTACGAAGGCTCTCTCTTCGCCGTGACAACTACTTGAGCGAGCGGCGTTTTTTTGAGGAGGAGAGAGAACGTAAACTCCTGGTACTAGCTAAAGAAAATAGAGCACCGTGTGAAGACAATGATGGCGAAGGAGGAGACTCACTCACACATTCAGACAGCATCCTGTCTCTGAGCAATCTGCACTCTGTCTACTCTGTGTACAGCAGTCGCTCCTACCTGCCCGAGAAGCTGCAGATTGTCAAGCCTTTGGAAGGTGACCAGAACAAAGCCAGGCCGCTGGTCCTGCATCTCTTAGATACACTATGGGCTCAAATTCATCAGCACTCAGACGACCTCTCCACACAGCACTCTTTCTATTTTAGAAATGCACAGCCACGCTGCTGGTTTGAGATTTAGCCACACTCTGTGTGATTGCACACACTTCTGTTATATAGCTTTCTGCCTGTTACATGTGCAGCGATGTGCAGTCTAGCCCTTAAACAGGCAGTGTGCACCAGGAGATACTACAGATTTGTATTCTGTTTATTATCTTAATAAGGCAACATATACTATATATACCAAAAATATACAAGATTTTTAAAAAATAATAAAAAATATTTTAAAAAATCCAAAATATACAAGATATTTAAAGAATAATAACATTTACAATTAGTTCTCCACTTATGCCTGTTTAAGGGTTAAAGATCAAGCGTATTTTATGGCTATCGTTAGGAAGTTTTATTATTAGTGAAACTATACTTCACTATGTAAATTCTTGTAAGTTTAGGGGTGTGTAGTTTCTTATAAAACCCAGTAATCAGTGCTTAAGAGAAGAGAAAACTTAATACCACGTATTAAATTCAGCTCGCTACTCCCACCTGCTGGTAGCTTCATCCCATCTTCGTCTTTCTCTTTAAAAGCAGGTATTATATATATTATTATATGATACTGATATATTTAAGTAGAGTTGAGTCAAATAAAAATGTTAAAATTTCAACTTAAATTAGCAGCCAGAAGACGTTTTTCCCCTTAAAGAATCTGAAAACCTCACTGAAATTGAGATTAATGTATAAAAATGATGCACTCTTCTGACAACTGTTTGCAGTAAATAATGCAGATTTCGTATACAACAGGTTTTAGTTTGAGTCGTATGTTCAGCATGACTTTGCTCTCTGGTTGGTTAGGTACAGTACATTTCCTTTCTCTTCATTTTTCCTCCTGTTACTTTTTTCTCCTTTTATTTAATCCTTCACTTTTCAGTTTGCAGTTTAACCACCATAAGCATCTTACCTTGTATTTCATTTTGGGTTTTTTTTATTATTATTATTCTCCAATAAATTCTACTTATTTTCTGACATTATTTCTCTTCTCTCTTTTTATCCTGGTCTTTGTCTGTTCCCTAACCCTCAGAGCAATGCATGCAGTATCTAAAGATTTGATTATCTAGGTGCGAAACATTGTGTAAATGAAAGATATGAAATAGCATTGTTTTGCCTCACTTTACAAGGTGCCAATAGAAATTCTATATATACAGATCAGCCATAACATTAAAAACACCTGACTGGTCTGCAGCCAGACAGCTTTATACACAGCACTCTGCAAGGCACTGTGTGTAATACATGTTTTTACATATATTAACAATGAAGGTGAACCATGAGGTAAGGTCCACATGTCTTGTTGATTCAGCAGAGAATATATACTTTGTAATGGTTCGCAAACTAGATTTTTTTGTTTTGTTTTGTTTTTTGTTGTTTATTTTTCCTCTATTTGAAAATTATGATGCCACCAGCTCCAAGTGACCGCTGTTCTGATTCAAGCAGTATCCAATCGAAATGATGTCTAATATCTCTAAGAGCCAATCAGAGTGTGCCATCCCTGTGCAGTGTAAATACTAATGTGTGTTATTCACTTCACCTCTCAGTGATCATAATGTTTTTATTGTTGTGGCTGATTGGTGTATATCTGCATAGGGGTACATTTTTACATCTGAGAGTGCTTTTATCTCCCACTGCATGCAAAATCGAGACTGCGTACAAAAGTCTGTTCAAAAACGATTAGAGGATTTCCTGAGGTTACAGTCATTAAGGATATTAAAAGTGTAATATCCTTCTGTTTTATGTGGATGTTTAGAGGATGACATTAGCCTCTCTTTACTATGGCAATTTGTCACCCCTTAATCATGTTTATAATTATATTTTTTCCAACAGTTTTTAAAGATGTTTTATTAGATTTTTTTATTGCTCTTTTTTATTAGTCCTTATTGCTGAGACATTCACAAAACAATTTACCAACTGTGAGCCAGTTCCTTGAAAACTTTGAAGCCTTTTTCATCTTGCATCGCACCTTTTTATAATCTTTAGAGGCACCTTTCCCTTCCACCCCATACCATTCTGAATCAATATCAAGGATAATTGTGAAATTATATTATAATATATTGAAAAGTGCTGCTATCATACAGCCATGACGTACCGTGTCACATTTTAAAAGCTCCTCTCTGACGTTTGCTCTGTCTCTATGATTTTTTTTCCAGGGTCAGCAACTCTGCATGCATGGCAGCAGCTGGCTCAGCCCAACCTCGGTGGCATACTGGATACTCGGCCAGGGGTAGTGACCAAGGGCTTCCACCATCTCCAGCTTGACCTCGAGGAGGTCTATAAGTTCACAGACTTGGAGGAAGATGAGCCAGGAGAGCACCAGAACTCTCAGCCCACTCTCTCTACCTCAGGCCTAGGCTCACTGCCCTGTTCACCGAGCTCCAACCCCTATCAGCAGGGGGACCAGCACAGAGAAGAAAGACAAGGGGCAGAGCCAGAGCTTCAGGAAATGAGACCAGATGCACAGGATGATGATGAGGGGGAGGAGGAGGAGGAGGAGGAGGAGAGGGTGTCTGGTGAGGGAGTATCTTAATTTTGACCTGAGACTTCACAACAAACCCCACCCACTACCCACACCCAGCCCAAACCCAGTGGAATGTAGCAGCATGCTGGGGACATTTGCCTGTTTGTCACATGTCTCATGTGTGTGATCCTTCTCCTGTTACACAGCGTACTGTGAGCTTTCAACTACCTCATCGCAGCCTGCCTTGTGCTGTCACAGTGGTTTTGAGTATAGTAATTTTTTGTTACATATGCACTTTTATTTCTATATCTGAGTCATCTCTGTGCAGTGAAATGAGAATGGGGTCTGGAAGAGAAATGTAAACTAAGCTATCATAAGCCACCCTTATCTGGACGAATAATTATGCCTCCAGTCTTGTGTATTGAGTTACCGGATATTACAGCTCAATGATTGGAGTGTGTAAGATGTTACCGCAGATGGTTATTAGAGTTATTTTACAAATCATGTCACTGCTACCATGGGCTTCATTCTCATTTCCTGCATCCATTCTATTAATTTACTATCTCCCTAAATTTCTTATTTCTCTTCTTCAGAGATGTGCTACACTTTGACAGTGTTAGCGAGTATGAATGTGACCCTCTGGCTCCACAGGGCTCAGCGAGACTCACTCTTACTTTTCTAGAACTAAAGGAACACACAACCTTTTTAACGAAAGCAATAGAACAGTGAAGGGCTACAGACTGATGTCACTGTGAGCATAAGTATGTGTATGCAACCAGACACATACTCACACACTTCTCAAAGTGAACCTTAGAACATGGCTGGCATCCAGGAAAATGTCAGGGAGTACAAAGTGTCAACGTTCTATTAAAAACCAAGTGCACCGTGCTCACACTAGCTTACGTGACTGAGAGCTGAAACACTCGCTGGTTAGTCACATTCATGCTCACGACTACACGTTTATGAAGACATGAGTTGGCTTCAGGGCGGCAGAGTGTTTAGCATGCACAACAAGAAGGACCTGGGTTCATGTTCTCCCTGCGCTTGCGTGGGTTTCCTTCGGGTACTTTAGTTTCCTCCCACAATCCCACTTAATTGGCTTATTCAAATTGCCCCTAGGTGTGAGTGAGAATGGTTTTGTGCGTATGTTACCCTGCAGTAGTCTGGCGGGCAGTTTAGGGTGCACTCTGCTTTTGCCCAGTGTCAGCTGAGATGGGTTCCATCCTTACCGCGACCCTAATAATGGGATTAAGGGAATCAGGGTGAGTGAGCGGGTCAGGTTCATGTGTACAGGGTGAGTGGTCCTGTATAGTCACTTTCTGTATCACATGTATACTGACAGACTTTTTTCTTTTTGGCAGTATTATTGCTGTGCTTTTTTCTTTATATGATTTCGCTAAAAATCACAATTCTCTAAAGTTCTCTAAAGCTCTGATTCTTGCTTATTCCTCTCTCCTATTGTGATTCTGTTTAAAAGTGAATCAGAATGCATCCGATTAAGGAGTGTACTGATGGTTTACTGCATCTGACAATCTTTTTATTTTAAGTTTCAAAAAATTCTTTCCCCTCACCCATAAAGTAGTCGATTAATGAAGGTGGTGCATCTTTTGCTTTCAATTTCTGGTCCATTTAAAAGCATCCTAGTAATGTTTGTGTGTTTTATATGTGTACTAAAATCTTTCTCTTGCCCTTCTTAGTGCATTTTCCTGGTAAATGCATGTCTCATACAAGCTCTACCTACACCTTCACTACCTGCCGGATACTCCACCCCTCTGATGAGCTGACCAGAGTCACTCCAAGGTGAGCTCAGCACATCTTTTTAAGTACCACTAGAGGGTACCACAAGACAGCGTTCGATTTAGGCACCCTAGTGGATGTCACATCAGTTTATCCGCTACATTCCAGCCTATAATTCCAGCCTGACCTACCTATTGCTTTTAATCAGAAATCATAGCAGGGAAAGCTTTCTCTGTTTTTGTATTCCCTAGGACAGAATATATCTGCCAGATGATGAATGATTAGAATCTTCTTATAAGTTCATTTGTTTTGTTTTTTGATCCTGCTGTGGGAACTATCCCCAGTGAATAAAGCATAGAGTTAAAGTTATAAAAGCTAGACTACTAATTTTTAATCAAAATAAAATATGCACCCCATAGACATGAATTTGAAGGGTATTTCAGCAGCAGTCTGTGAAACCCCTCAATTTTTTTTTTTTAGTTTATTCCCTGCGAGTGCACGTTCCTGGAAAGAATTTATGATCCAGTAACACACAACACACAGCACATTAGGATTTGCTGTTAAACCTTTCATTCTGTTTGAACTGATAGATAGACATATGAGGGTTTCACTAGAAAAATAATACAAATATTTCCCTAAAATTAATTCATACAAATGATTGTATATTGTTTTATTATACTTTAATGTTGTTTTTCCTCTTAATTTCATACCAATTTATTACACACACAAAAACATTTGAGGAAGACATTATCTCAGATGTGTTTTTTAGCACCCCCTACACACACGCACACACGATTGCCTCTCTGCAGATTATGTGATGAAGACGAAGCGGGGGAAGCAGCACTTTACCATGTCGTTCTGGGGCCAGGCTTAGAGCAGGTCCTCTGAGCCACACCCACTGAGAGTGAGAGAGGGTCTTATGGTACCAGCATGATTGACATGAGTAGACGAATTGGCCGTAGACATGAGTTTTAAATGCCTTTCTAACCCAAGTTAACCAGTCTTACATTTTTAGAGGAGGTGCCTCTAACTTCTCATTCATCCTTAAGTGGCCCTTGTGACTTGTGACTCTGTCAGTGTGATAAAAGCTATTTTCTCTGTCTAGTGTTGTTCTTTGAAGATTTTAATGATCTGAAGTTTACATGAAGTTTGACTAAAATGTTTGGAACTATAAGCACTGTCTTGAAGACTGCACGATGCTAAGAACTTGTGCATGGCTCTTGTGTGAAAGTGTTTAAATTACTGCCTGCAGCATGTTTCTGTCAGATGTATATCCTGAGATACAGAATTTTTTTTGTCTGTCACAGTGTGATGGCAGCAGGTCCCTCCTTGGCTTCGTGTGTGAAAAGCATCAATAGTGCGCACTCTACTCCAGCCTCTACCCCCTGCACGCCACGCCGTCTCAGCCTGGCTGAAAGCTTCACTAATCTGCGGGAGCACACCAAGACCACCAGTACCTCTCTGGGCTTGGTGTGCCTCCTACAGAAGCGTGGGATTTCTGCAGCTGTTTACAACCCTCACAGCTGGGACCGGGCTGAAAAAACACCTAACAAATCACAATTTGTTACAAGAACATTCCCTATTGCACCAGGCCAAGACACCATGCCCTCAACACCCCCAAACTCCCCAACACAATCCAAACCCAGCAGCCTTGTGCTGCCTATAGACTTCAGCCCCTCTGACCCACCTTACGAGAACTTCCTCGCTTCACGGCCCGCCAGTTCCATTTTGAAGGAGATGCGGGGAGCAGAGGCCAAACTTTGCATGGAATCCCAGTGCCGGACAGAAACGAGCATACGTAATTTACGACTCGTGGACAAGGTGAAGCGTTTCAGCCTCGGCCCAAGAGCCGTGACTCCAGGTCCTAGGCTTGGTTTAGCCACGCCCTCTTTTGGGACCCAACCTGGCCTGCCCAGCCCCATAGCTGGACTGAGTGGGATTCGGAGAAACCGAAGCTACCCCGTTATGGTAGGGGCCAGCATGGCAATGAAGGGATTGGGGCCACCCAGTGAAGACTTGCTCCTTCCTCCTAAACCTTCTAAACAGGCTAGTCTCAGTGAAGAGTGAATATTGCCTCTCAATCATTTTCTGTAAATACTTAGAAAATACAGTATTCTCATAACTGATCAACTGTGCCTGTAAAAGAGATTTGTATAGATTATTTTGTACATCAGTGGTAACTGTAATATGGTTTTATTGCCATTATTTTGTCACACAACGCAATTCAGCCAGAAAGACCAGGGTATGTGTTTGATTCTTTAATCCCCTATATAATCTTTGGAATAACTGCACTACTGCGTTACAAGAAAATGTAGCATAAAGCTTGTTTGTAAGCACTTTTTTTTTTTGACTACTTTGGCTCAAAGACCATGAACCTGTAATCATGTGTTTAGGCTAATGTGGTCTAATGTGGCATTTTGTATGAAAAACTGAGACACTAACATCCTTATGTTATTCCCAGATGGAACAATAAAGAGCGGTAGTGTGTTAGTGCCCAGTTAATGTGACTGATTTCAACCCTTTCTTTGCCCTCCAAACAAGTTCATTAAATTATTAATACCCTTTTTAAACCATACTTTTACTTGCCCACACCATTATTTTTGTAATTGCCTATATCATTGCTCTATAGCTTTGTATTCACCCCTTTTAAGAAAGCCCTTGAAAGGTTTGTTGTATAATGCTTATTGCAGTGTAATAAACTTATGATTGGGCACTGTTATAAAATTTGTAGTAGCACAAATAAGGGGACACACTGTACTGTAATTTATCTGAGAGCCAGAGTTGTGGCAGAGAACTGTTTCTTTATAAAAGGTAGTGTGTGTGTGTGTGTGTGTGTGTGTGTGTGTGAATGCAGTTGAAGGACTAGGTATAAAATATTTAAAGGTGGAATCTTTGCAGCCTTCTGGATATCAATAGTGTCCCGTTCTTCTGATTGCAGTAGTGGAACTCTTCAGATGCTTTGCAAGCCTCTGGCCAATATTAGTATTATTATTTTCTATTTAAGAGCTGTAATGTGAGTGTATTCATGGTGAGAGGTTGTTTCTCTCAAAAGACTGAACCGTAAGCTTGAATCACATTGTGTGAGTTTGTCTTTTGACAGCAATATCATAGTGCCTGATATCAGTGATTTAGTATTTAGCCCTATTTTGAGAGACTTTGAGTCTGTTGTGAAGACTTTGCCTCAATCCACATTGGTATTAAAACTGTACCTAAGGTGTTGGCTTTGCCCTAACAGGAAGGTTTTTAATATTGCAATGTAGGTTTGAATATATGAAGGTCGAGAAATGTCTAGAAAGCACATACAGCCATATTTGTGGTCTGAACTATGCCTGTTTTTTTGTTGTTGTTTTGTTTTGTTTTTTTAAATCATGTTCATTGTTTCATTGAAAGGTTGTCTGTTCATGAGGTATATGCACTTAACCTTGACTTGAACATGTTCATGTTGAATGTATTGCAGAATTACAGTGGTGTACTATATAACTCAACCATCATTGCAGTTACATGTTTTATTTCCTCAAACCCCATAAAGGGAGGTTTTGCCACGTGGGCACTGTACATTGTAAAGATTAAGTATGTTTTTATAAAAAAAAAATGCCACAAATGACTGAATAAGTGGATAAAAGTGTCAAAAAATAAATAAATCCTGATTTGTTTTCAGGAATGTTAAATGCAGAAGATGTAATGAATAAACAAAATAATACAGTTGCTCTTTTGTTCAGTAGTGTCATGTTAGATTAACTGTCACACTCATGTTACTGCTGATGTCTAAGTATTCGTAATAATATACAAGATTCCTCCAAGCAGAGCACCACAAGCAAGTTGGTGTGAAGCTTGATGTTTAGGTCTTCTGGGAATAAAGGAATATAGATGAGAGATCCCCTGTGGAGCAAGGTTTTGACCAGCTAGTCATCCATCCATTAACTATACCACTTATCCATTGTGGGATGTGGGGGAAACTGGAGCTAATCTCAGATGACTTCAGACGTAGGGAAAGGTACACCCTGAACAGATCGGATATCTTATCACAGAGCTAAAATGGAGACAAACAACTATTTACACTCATTGTAGACTTAATTTAGAGTAGACACTTTACCTAAGTTGCATGTCACTGGACTGTGGGGGGGGAAAATAGAAAACCTGGAGGAAACCCCACTGGGAGAATATGCAAACTTTAGACATGTAGCCACCACTGGGATGTAAGGTTCAAACCCAGAGCCTTCATGAGATGACCATAATAACCCTTTTTTTATGCAACATTTTGTGCCATACTAACCAATACTAATACTAACCACCTCTTCTATTGATCATTATATACATTAATAAAGCAACAAAAAGTTATTAAAATAGTCAAAAATATACCTGTAAATACACCAATAGTTTCTCCTAAGTACAAGTCACATTCACAGCTCTCATTTATCCTTCTTTTTGTACTCGGTAAGTGGAGGCTTAATAACAGAATGATCAACACGTAATGCTTATAAATAGCAGCGACTTGTATATCCAGAGTGTAGTGTCATCTACATTGAGGAGAGTTACATGTTCATAATTGTTAGTGTTTATATTCCTACTGCAAATCTATCTGTTTTCATTTATGGGTGAAAGCCATGAGGTTTCAACTAAAGTACACTCTGGACATGTTTTATCTGCCTTTAATGGGACTTAATCCATTATGATAATTAGGTGTGAAAATACTTGTAGTTAATACTTGCTGTATTTTAATATTATACATAAGTACTATGTTACCAAAATGTGCCCTTAACTAAAGTATAGAAATTAAATATACACACAATTAAAGTTTAAAATTTATGAAATAATTGTGAGAATGCGAAGAGAGTTTTTCCAGATCTTTTACCAGCGTTTCATACCGGATGAGATGTGTCCTTTACTTCCCTTGTACCTTTGGGACATTTCCTAGCTACGTTTGGTTTTTTGTTGTTGTTTTCTTAGCATTCATTCCTGTATCATTAGACAAAAGCTAACCAGTAAACTAACTTGATCTGTCTGAATTAAAATATTATTTATTTGTCTTCATTTAATGTAAATTATTATTAATTGATTAATTTACCCAACACAATAATTGATTGAATGCCAAATGATTTAATTCTTTTTTTACTGCTTATTTTACATAGTATTTTGAAAATGTGCCATACTTAATGAATCTTTCAGTAGTTTGGCACCCTGCTTATAATTTAGTAATTAAAATGTAATAACCTTTGTTCACTCACCTAGCTTTTCAAGGAAATCAAAAAGTTCATTGAGAAAAGTGGAAGGGGTAGCTTGGGATTTGATTTGAATTTGTTTTGAAACATTAATGAGATCTCCAAGGAATAGTCTTTAGGAGCTGCCTTTCCTCTATCACACTCTTGGACGGAGTGAAACTGTTCTCCGATGTTGATGTGCATGTGGCTGTTTCTAGAGCATTTTAATTAATCAATCTGTTTCATGCTAATCATAATGCTAGAGTCGTATGCATGTCTTAGGGTGAGTGCAATCAGAGGCTGTGTTTGAATTGCTATGACACATCTAAGTGCCTTGGCAGCAGGCTTTTTCATGTTGGGATAAGTGTATGTGCATGCATGTGTTTGCACATGTGTGGGTGTACGTGTGTTAGTCTAGGTTTATTGGCTCACTTTTTATTGTCTTAACTGAATGAAACCCCTCTCATTGAGGCACACCTGTGGCATAATGGCATCTTTTGTTCTCTACAAACTATTGCTCTCTCTCATTTGCCATCCTGCAATTCATCCATTATGTGCTAACTGAAGTGGCGTGCATAATAGACAGCATGAGGTTATATCCCCGTCTGTTTATTTCCAGCTCTGTGCTTGTACATGTAAAAGCAATCCTTTCATTGTCTGCACAGTGAGGTTTCCCTAAGGCTGTTAGTTGGGAGAGCCCTAAACACTAGTGCTGCCAATTCGAATGATCGATAAGACAATGTGTTTATATGGCCATTAACTGTAAGCTCTGTCCCTTAAGTACTAAACAAATGCAATGTGTCCATTCCAATTTGGAGGACTTTAAACTCTCACTTCAGTGATGTTTTTCATGTCGTTCTATAGGGGGTTGGCTCAAATCTCTAAATTATTAAAGTAGTAATCAAGAATACCAAAGCATCTCATTTTCTTCTGCAAGCTTCTGCTCTAGCAAACATGCTAACAGGAACTAATCTAATTAGTGTTTCTAGAGAGCATCCATTTGCTTTTGAATAAATGTGTGATCTGGTGCTGCCTGAGAAAATACAGCTGGGTGAATGAGTTAAGGCAGTGATTTATTCTCAAACATCGAACATGTTCCTAATGCTAGAATCAAATCATATGCACAAGAAAATAAATAAAATAGACCATGTTACCAGTCACAATTCCCCCAAAATGCGAGTGCATGTAAAATCTGTGTGAGTTACACATACATATTCGTATATTGCATCATCTTCGTTATACAAAATTACATCAGAAATAAGATGAGGAAAAGGTACTCCAACAATGATGTTACTGACAGGGAGAAGAATTCAAATAGATCTTTCTGTATACATGATGGATTGATTGGTTGGTTCTTTAAAAATGATAATTGAGTGATTGGATATTATGAAGGGTACTCATATTCCTCAGCGCTCCGACGTCCAAAATCCATCCAGCCCATGTAGTCTCTGTCCTTTATTCTGTTATTGGATCTGCTGTTGAGGGGTGGACTTCTGCGATATGAACCTGTGATGAGGAGATCGGAGGGATCCTCTAGTTACAGGTTGCGGGGGGGAAATGATGTATAGTATACAGTCAAATGTCTACAGAACACCTAAATATGTTTTATACAAAACCATACATATAAGTACAAAGGAAAAAGCATAACAGTCATATAAGGTGCTACCTGTTGGTATTTATAAAGCATGATTGTCAAGAGAATATTTATGAATAAAAATTGTGAGTGTGGAAAAGGAAACTACATTACCCTACCTTTTCTTGAAATAAGTCTGGCCAGCAGTTCACTCAGCCTCTGAACAGTATCCTCCTCTACATTCTCTTCCTGCGTTTTAGACAATATGTTGAGCTGGCTACTGGGGGGCACAGCACGGGTGTGGCGTCTGTGTTCATCTGCAGGCCCTCCGTCCAACTGCCCTTCTTCCACTAAGTGTGTGGGGTGAGAGAAGCAGCAGCTGCTGGAGAGAGCCACCAGCAGCACTAATACAGAGATTCCAGTGTTCATGCCTGAAGAGCATACCCACAGACAATTCAGTATAACATCCTATCAGTAACATCTTAAGATTCACTCAATACAGACATAAAAGGCAAGAGTTGTTTAGCGAAGTGTCAGTGCTTGAAAAATTAAGTGGATTTACTGCTTTTAATATATGCTCTAAATGAGAACCCAGGGTGTGTCTTCAAAGACCAGCCTTCATACTCCCATACAACACATTTCTTCTTCTCATTATTATTATTATTATTAATATCTTATTATCATTATTATTGTTACTTATTTTATTTATTTATTTATTTATTATTATTATTATTTAACCACTACCCAGTGCCTAGTGTTTTATTTTCTCAGATAATTCACAAATAAAGCAGAAAAATCCTGCATTCTAAGAGCTGGGGAAATACAGCGTGGAAAAGAGACACAGGGAGAAAAATATTCAAATAAAGGCAAGGGTTTTCCAAAAATAGTATCTGAACAACATCCGAATTGGTATATATGGCTTTCTTTAACACATTTGCATAATAAATAATATTTTTTACTAGAATAATCATTTAAATAAATTTAAAATTAACTCCTAAGGTTAATGTTGGACTAGTCCTGTTTAATATATAATGAATGTAAGTGTTCATTTTAAATGAACTTACATAAATATCTGTACAAAAGTAGAAATTTGTATTTTAAAAAATCTATACTATGTTTCATCTTATTAAAGTCAATATTCTAAAGATAAGGTGTGAAAAAGCAATACCTTGCACTGAGACTGAGGCTGTGCAGCAGAGAAGAGCAGCAGGCGAGACAGGAGATGGAGTGAGATGTGATGTGCTGAACCAGTATGAATGAGAAAAACTTCAGCACATGGTGCAACAGTGATGCTTATATACCCTTCCGCAGGGGGCCGGCTTTATGTGGCCCGCACGGCACCAGCCTCACCACTGCCTTGAGTGTGTGTATGTGTGTGTGTGTGTTTGTGTGCACGCACATTTGCGCAAGCCTGACGCAGAACGGAGTACACAGGATACACATCATGACACTGTCACTCCCAGAAGTGTCTCTCTCTTACACACACACACACACACACACACACACACACACACACACCTTCCTCAGATTGTGTGTTAAACAAAAACCAAGTAAATCCAAAATATTGAGGGCTCATGTACTATAGTTACTTGGTTCTTCTACAGCCTGTAATGAACGTGAGTTTATCAAATTGCTGCAGATTTTGTCCTGATAAAACCTATAAAGGCAACAATTTTTCAGTCTGTTGAGGGTTGGTGAGCAAAAACCTATCAAGTCTCTAGACAAATCAAATTTGTTGTTCTGGTTATGCTTTTTATGTGCTGTTAACAGATCTTTATAGGTAAGAATACCAAAACATTACTTCGAGAATAATGAGTTAGCATTAAGCACAAGTGCCTGAGATCAATATTATCTTTTGCTTTCTTACTCGGCTCTTGTACGTTATTGCATGGCATTCGTTGGCGTTCTGTTTAAAACAAACCAAATTTTTACATATAACCAAGTTAGTTTCTATAATAAAACCAGTTCTGGCAGCATTTTAATTAATTAATTAGTTCATTTATTTATTCATTTGCCAAATTGCTTACTCATATTAATGGAGGCTGGAGCCTATCTCAGCCAACACTGGGCAAAGAAGGGGTGCACCCTGAACAGCTCACCAGACCATCACAGGGCAAAACACACGCACACACATTCACACCTACGAGCAATTTGTCACAGCCAATTATGTCTAATGTGCATATCTATTGAGTAGGACTTTTGGGAGGAAACCAGAGTACCTATAGAAATCTCACACAAGCAGATGCAAGCAATCTCTACATACAGAAATGCCTGAATCTGGGACTCAAACCCAGAACCTTCTTGCAGTGAGGCGGATGTGCTAAGCACTATGCCACCATGCTGCCCCATGAACATTTTAATAGGCTTCAAAACAACACCTAATAATTGGTATTATATATATTTATAACTGTATATATGATGAAGTTAATCATCAGTAATAATTATGAAGAATGTCCCAGAACAATTATGATATAGAATGGGATGGTGTTAAGGGGTGGCCTGAAATATCATTGGCTACCTCATTGTTTTTTTAAGGAGAAAAAGAAAACTCAAATACCTCACTGTATTACTGCAAATACTACAAATATGACAGTTCATGTAACATCAGGCACATGAAATATGTTAAAATATAGCGTCTGCACATTTAGATAAACTGGCAAGTCTCACATTGCCATGGCCTCCTCACACAAGCTCTGTATCGCACCTTGGACACTAATATGTTAGTTCAGTCATATTCTCCATAAATGCCCTTTCATTTTCAAAATCATTCATTTTCAAAAGTACCCTTGTACAGGGAACACCTGTACATGTAAACATTCATGTGGTTACCTATTAGTCTATCATGTAACAGCAGCACGATGCTAAAAAACTATTCATACCAAACATCAGAATGAATAAAACACGACTCTGTGGCTTTGAGATTGGCATGGTTGTTCGTGCAAGAAGGGCTGGTCTTAGCATTTCAGAAACTGCTGATTTCCTGGGATTTCCACACAAAACACTTTCTAGAGATTACTTAGACTTAAGTTCAGGGGGAAAAAAAACACTGAGTGAGTGGATGTAAATGCTCTGGTGAAAAGAGAGGTGTGGGGGGAAATAGCCACATTCTAAGCTGGCAAAATGAAAATATTGTAGTAACTCAAATAATCACTCTTTACAGCTTTGAGAGCAAAAAAAAAAAAAAAACATCTCAGCATGCACACAACATTAAACCCTGAAGTTAATGGAATACAACAGCACAACAACATTGGGTTCCACCTTTGTCAGCCAGGAACTAAAATCTGAGGTGATGAAGGGCACAGGCTTATTGAAATTGTCCAATTGATGTTAACTTTATCTGTTTCTTGCATTCACCTAGAAATTAAGGTGTTTTCTCAAGCTAAAACTTAGAAGCAGCTCCAAAATATGAATTACATGCAAAAGAACGTATTAAGGTATATGTGTTTTGGTATAAGGGCCAACATGGGTAGAGTTTCTCACATATTTGTTTGCTTCACAATAATCAGATAATGGTTTCATGATTTTATGATTTTTTGATCTGTCATGACCTCATTTAAATTTCACTTTGTAATGTTAATATGAATTATATATCTTTCTTTTTTCTTTTTTTTTTTTTTTTTACAATGAAAATGATTACATGAATTAATTTAATACACACTCAACTGATATGGACATGTGGCACTTACTCAATGTTTTCACTGTTGCAATTTTTACTGTACTGTTGGGGGAAAGGTATAGCCTGTCCTGAAAATACTTAATGATTCCATGTCCACTGCCACCATCAATGCTGAGTGCTGCACTTGCACCTGCTGTTTCTTTACTGAAAATAAATGCAAACATTTTCGGAGCTCCGCTTTTAGAAAGTGCCTAAATATATATATTATTTTAAAACTGTACAAACATGACAGTTGGTTTCACAAAAATATTGAAATTTGCAACGGCTAAAGCATATAATCTGTCAAACTGTATAATATGCACATTTATATAAACTGGCAAGTTCACCCCATACTACCTGTGTCTCACTCTGGACGTCCCAGAAGGAATGCTCTGAATCCAGCACTGGGCACATCAGTGCTCAAAGTTCAATGGCTGAAAATATTGGCTATGTGTTGCAATATTTAGTAACAACAGAACCAATGATACAGACAGAAATTTATTCTTAACCAGTAGGACGCCCTTTCTAATGTATACCCAGCTAACAACTTAGAGTTACCAGAATGTTCTTTGAAAGTTATTTTTGGTTTTGAAAATGCTCACAGAACGTTGTTTTGGAAAGTTTTGTGAATGTTATCAGAGAATGTTAATAGATGACCTTTAGATAACCTTCAGAAATCTAAGCCTTTTCATAAAAATAAATCACTATCCTGTCCATACACGGCAAGCAAGTTGTATTTTTGACGATTCATTTGATATTTTAACAACTACAGCTCTCTCACTTAATCCAAATGTTAATAAAGCTCAAACCTGAATTTTTAAGAAGGTAAGAGTCTTGTTTTGTCTTTCTTAAGAGAATATCTCAGTGTGCACAATTATTAGGCAAATATT
This sequence comes from Porochilus rendahli, assembly GCA_039654305.1. Classification (NCBI taxonomy): domain Eukaryota; kingdom Metazoa; phylum Chordata; class Actinopteri; order Siluriformes; family Plotosidae; genus Porochilus; species Porochilus rendahli. The sequence goes on from JBCNYG010000001.1 coordinate 23,052,480, forward strand.
GGTGCGCAGAATTATCAGGCAACTAAGTAAAAAAAAATCATATTTTCCCATCTCACTTGTTTATTTTCATCTGTTAAAATAAAGAAAATGAACAAACAACTTAAAATTTACAAATAAACATCTCTAACATTTTCATAATAATATAAACAATGACCAATATAGCCAGCCTTCTTTTCAATAACTGTCACAAGCCTTCCATTAATTGGAATCTTTATCCTATCTATCTATATTTCTTTGTCCACTACACTTGGTGGATTTAATTTTTATATGGTAAAATTTATGCTGAAATATGTACATATACATGCATGTGTTCATTGAGATGACAGTTTAACATTTAACACTGGGAAACTGGCTATAAATGTTGCCAAAATATACTAATAAATACAATTCATTAGTATTCATTTTTATGAGTTTGGGATAGTTTTACAAGAAAAACTATAACGTTGTAGGAATGTCAAAGAATGTTCCTTACCAATGTTATAAACTAACCCTTGAACAAGACCCTGGGAATGTTACGGGAGCATTCTGTTTTTGCTAGGTACCATAGGCCAAATATTGGACTGGTGTTCAGGGAAACAATCTAAAAGAGAGAGTAGAGACAAGAGAGGAGTAAAAAGCGAGGGAAAGAGAGAAGGGCTGGTGAAATGAAGGTCAGTGGGGAATAGAGTGGATAAAACGCTTCTATGGCTCTCTTTTATTGCTCATTATATTCTGCACACACTTCTCTGCTTAGAGAAAAGTGAATGTGTTAAGCTTTTCGGACAGGGTTTGACATTCACAGGCTGTTCAGCACCTCAGGACAAGGTTTTTGCATTTGATCCAAAGCACTTTTATTTGCAGCCAATGATATTGCTGCCAAACCGGTCACAAGTCAATTTGAAATCTGGATTAGGTTTGCTTAAAACCCTCTGTTTACGACTTTGAATAATATTCATTAATTCATGATTACGTTTTCAAATATCATCACATTTATGATTTGATTACAATTGATAAAGTAATGTAATGGCATATTGTCTGTAGCATAACCTCATATAAAGTAAAATAAAACCATGATTACAGTGCCATACAATTATATTGTCCTGCGGTCTAATACAACATCTTGTGCCCCTTTTGTGTTTTTTTAACCCAGCTGGCTTACCCACATATCTAAGAGATACAAAGGTAAAATTAGATTCCCTCTTTCCCCATATATATATATATGTATATAACATAGGTGGGTCCATTTTTTACATTATCATTTTAGATAATTAAATTAGTGTGTATTATAATTCTAAAGAAAGTTTATATTCAATAGCTTGAATATTTAACATTCAAGGTTCTGCACTGTTTCTGGGTCCCTACTTATTTTGCCAAGCATGAGGTCTGTACAGAGATAATCTCAACCCAAGGTCTAGTAAAGACCAGCTGACAGTGAAGTCTACACAGAAAAGGCCAAAGGGCTGAGATCTCTTTATATAGACTGAGTAAACAATGTTAATAAGCAGTTTAATTTATGGCATTTTAAAATTACGGTCTTATTTAATTCACTTCAGGTGCAGTTATTTGACCATTTCTGAAAAAGGAGTCTTCGTTCATGTCTGTGTTTGTTTTTTGCCTTGTGCTCATTTTACTGAATTGTTGCATAGCATGCTAAGTTGTTTGTGTTTTAGTTTTTTTGGGTTGCCTATCCACAATTGTCTCGTCACCCAGCGTATGTATCTTGTCTTCAATGCAGTTGTTACAGGAAGCTTTTGGCTTGTTTTCTGCTGAAGATCATAGCACACAGTGCATCTAGCTAATGAATAAATTGCAGGACAATATGCACAGACTGTTTTTGCCATATGGCAGATTCCTCACTGGATATGACAGTCAGAGGTCTTGGATTTTGGACCCCAATTTGCAG
>JBCNYG010000001.1:23062224-23073628 GCA_039654305.1 Porochilus rendahli
TAATAATAATAATAATAATAATAATAATTGTAGTAGTAGTTGTAAAATTAGCATTAGTAGCAGCGGCGGTATTGTTATTAGTACTTGCTAATAATTTTTAAAAATCAGATTGTATGTCATATTTTCATTGCCATTAGCAGATAAAAAAACAAAGAAATTAATTGAAAGATACTTTAGCACATAATTTGCATGAAACAACACAGTATGAGTCAATTCAGACAATGGGAGTGCAGCAATCATGTCCAAGGCTGCCACATAATGGTTCGGTTCTGAGAAGTCTAAAGGAAGTTTATCAATTTATGAAGGAAGAACAACCACAAGAGACCAAAACACACACACACACACACACACACACACACACACACACACAAACAACAATAAAAAACACCTAAGCAAAACCTACCTAGGACTTAATGGCTTGCCTTGAGGCTCTGCCTGTCTTGTGCCACTGTAGCAAAGCAGGCTGCATTTCATTTTATCTGCAGTGTAGCACAATGCTACGATTTAAAGTGCCTTGATATAGGGTAACAAATAGTTAATTGGAACTTGACAGCAAAACTTTATTTTTGTAGTATTCAGATCAATACACATTTATCACCTTTCTTCACCCAATTTTCCAGTTCTGTTGCTTCCCAATTTGACAAATTTTCTCATTTGGTTTTACTGGCCTCTAGCAAACCTCTCAGTTGGCAAGCTTGCTCGAAATAAAATCTCCTTCAACGCCATGGGCACACAAAGTCTAATCACCTGCTTTAACACCCTTAACAGCTCCTTCAAACTCACCCTGTCTGCGAGGGGAAAACTGAATCTGATCCAACCCATGCGTTTCAAAAAAGCGTTTAAGAACTGCTGGTTATATACAGTATGTGCTTCAGAGAAAAGGCTAAACTTAATGCCTCAAAACACAAAAGGAGATTTAAATATAGCTTAGCAAAAATGTATAAAAGTAATTAAGTTCACACAAATACATGCGTGAAACAGAGCAGTATTTTTATAACTGGATTAAGTTAATATGAAACAATTCAAATCTTTGTTTTAACATATGCTCCTACCTAAATATCATAAAGATGATAGTTTTCAGCATTGATGTGCGCAACAACAGTGATCCTTGGACATGCTATACACACAACATCAACATTTATCTAAGCAGTTTTAGAGGATTGTTCATCCACTCATCACTTTGTCAAAAACATGCTGAAGGCTGTCCCCCGCATTATGTGGGCAAACTGTTGTTTATGAATCATCCATCATTCATAAACAAGTGGTCACTATATGCAGGTGCTGAGTGGTAATGAATCGTTGTCAAGTTTTTAGTGAGCTTGTACCATTCACATCTAGCTCAACAACATTGGGCCGTGAAGTAGACATTTCTTAGTAAAAAAGACAGAACAGGTTCAAGTGTTAGACATTTGCTTACAGTTTTTGTGTCCAACAGAATGTTAACTGAGGTGGTCAACAAGTTTGGTCAGGAAAAAGATTAACATATTACAGGTGAAACTTGGAAAAAGTAGAATATCATGCAAAAGTAAAAATTTAACTTAAAAGGTGAAACTAGTATATTATGTAGACTCATTACATGCAAAGTGACATATTTTAAGCCTTTATTTGTTATCATTTTGATGATTATGGCTTACAGCTTATGAAAACCCAAATCCAAAATCTCAGAAAATTGGCATATTACATAAAAAAAAAGGATTGTAAATACAGAAATGTCAGCCCTCTGAAAAGTATAATCATGCATAAGTACTCGTGGATGCTATCAGCATGTGGCACTGCTGAAGTGTTATGGAAGACCAGGATGCTTCAAAAGCGGCCTTCAGCTCTTCTGCATTGTTATCATGCACATTAGTCTTTACTAAGGCACTTAGTAATTTTTTACTAAGGCACTGTTTGTTAAGCCATTACTCAGGAGTAGAGCAGGAGTCTATGGAATATATTGACTTGACAATCTTTGCCCACTCTTCTTTGCAAAAGTATTAAAAATTAAAACAAATCCAATTGTAGGGAAAGCATCTGTACACATCCCCTGTGCACAGCCTTCTTCAGGTCACTGTGCTGTTTTTCAGTTGGATTCAGAATTGATTCAGGCTAGGCTGTTCTGGTGAAGCATTGATAGATACATTACAGCATTTACATTTACAGTGTAAGCAACTTAAATTTTTTTCTCATTTGTACAGCGGAGCAGCCTGACCTTCTGACTGGTAATCCAGAGCCTTAACCACTGGGCATCCAATACCCACTATCACAATATACAAAACAAACCATTATTTTGTTAATTTGGATGTATGATTTGAGTCATTGTGATATTTTGTGAATTCCTCTTTTTGTGCCAAATGTGTCTGGCATCTGGAGCTGTTCAAAATTCCCCCACCACCTTGTTTCATTGTAATTATGGAGCTCTTTTGGTGATGTGCAGTGTTATTTTTGTACCAAACATACCTTTTGGTATGATGCCCAAAAAGTTCAACCTTGGTGTCAATAGATCATAGCACATTTCTCCACATGCTTTTGGGAGATTAGATTTTTCCAAACTATAAAAAGACTTGGATAATGGTTCTTTAAATGTTACAATGTTTTTTTTTCTTTATATGAAGAGTACATAGGATTGCTGTCACGTGTTACAACAAACACTTGTCAGAAATTCCTGCAGCTCCTTTAATGTTGTTGTAGGCCTCTTGGTAGCCTCCCAGACCAGTTTTATTCTTGTCCTTTCATCAATTTGAGGATTTTTTGTATTATGCCATATTTTCTCCACTGTTAATGACTGTTTTCTCTGTGTTCCATGGTAAAGCCTTGGAAATTCTTTTGTTCCCGTCTCCTGATAGAAACTCTTTAGTAATGAGATCCCATTGATGCTTTGTGAGTTCTTTGCAGATCATGTTTTTTTTTTTGTTGCTGTATAATGAAACCATGTAAATTTCATGAAAATCCTACTAGAGCAGCTGAACTTTATTTGAAGGTTGTTTGGAACATGGCTAATTCTGAACACAGACATATCCCCAGGTATAAGTGTGTGTGCAAATTATACATTCACATTATTTAATTTTTAATCAGCTGAGCAGATTACAGGCCACATTAATGGTAGAAAAAGTTCTGAAATGATTTCTCTTTTTTCACATCACAAAAACTTGGCATTTTGACATTTTGTGTAACTACTGTATCATCACTGAGCTAAAGGCAAAACAAAGAGAGAAAATGTGCAATAATGAGTGATTAAGTTATCAGCAAAGAGGGAAGTCATATAGAAAATGGATTACAGTTAAATCAGTCATCCACAGGGGCATATACCCTGCAGTAGGCTACACACCAAGCCCAGTCACAGGTACATGGAGCACAAATTGTGTAATGAAGCACTGGATACCAAAGAGACAGAAAGCAAATTGGCTCCCAAGGGTAATAAAGTGGTGTTTAGAGACAGAGCAGTCATTGTTATAGAGTAATAGTGCAAAGAGACAGATTTTATAAATGTATGTCTAAACAAGATTCCATATGAGGATAAAGAAGCTGAAAGTTTCAGAGACTTGGCCATGCAAAAGCTGTTGTTTCTTTGTTTTCATTATCAGCAGAGGCTTCTTCCCATAATTTTTTAAAAATAGTTTCAAAGAAAATTAATTAAAGATGCAGTCAACCTTGAATTATACTTTAGGCTATTGTTTATTGCATTCTTCTAGGCTTCTAGGTTTTAGAAAAAAAGACTTTGAGCCCAACTATATCTCAAAAGCCACATAAAAGAACAGAAACAATTCGGGCATTAGAAAAGTGAGATGCACTAATAATAATAATAATAATAATAATAATAATAATAATAATAATAATAATAATAAGATGATGATGAAGAAGAAGAAGATGAAGAATAGCAATTATAATATATTTACACAAACACAAATATCTTAACAGGGCAGAGAGCATGCTACACAACATCTAATAAGGCAAACAAATCAAAACCATATATCTGTCAAATAACATCAATTGAACCATTAATCCTTCAATAGAGGAAATTAATTTATTAATTGTTTAAAAAAAGTTGTGAATGAGGAAATTTTTAAGAATGTTTTTTGCTATATATCTTTCCTACTTGCCATATGAAAAAAATATTGATTATTAGTGAAATAATAAAGAATAAACAACATAAATTATTAGATAATTATTCAGTTATTGATCTTAAAGAATATTTTTTTTGGAGTAGCTACAGTGTAATAATAAAAAAATATGTAGTTACTAAATTGAGTGATGTAAGTGTGGACTCCTGGAGAGTTATGGGCTTGTAATACACAAAAAACAATGCATCTGATGTGAGAGTGGTTGATTTTGGAGAACGATTGTTCACATTTGAACTTAATAGACAAATAAATATGCAACCCCCCCCCACCACCACCAACACCATCCGCCACCCCCCACCCCCCAACCAAATCCATGGACGTGTATTGCCCAGTCAGTGAAACTAAAAACGACACCCTCAACTCTTTGCTAGGCAATCAGAAACAGAGTGCATTTGCACTAACACAAACACCATTAGTTGTTGACTGGCTGGTATACTGTTGTGTGACTCATTCCAACCCACTTTGTTAGCTTTCCAATTAAAAAGACACAGCTGTGTATGTTCACCAATTTTTTGTGTGTGTTCACACAGAGTAGACAACTAAAGGACTGTGAGGAGATATTCTTTGGATTTAACTCAAAGTATGTTAAATTAAAATAGATAACTGTAAGGCATATTCTTGTACTATACTTGTCAGCAGGAGCGATGTTTTAGACAGTGAAAACATACCTGACCAAATTTATTATGTATCTTCAGTTTTAATGCAAGCTTCAAGCAAAAGTGTGAAAATAATCTGCAAATTGTTCCAGCCAAAATCAATGGAGATATTTTGTTAACTCAACATAGAACATAGAGATTTAAAACAAACTCAAGTGTTGCTACAGCTCATATGTAACACTCAGGATAATGCATAAGGAGTGTCTTTGCTAGACAGAAAACTATGTAGCTGGAAATATGTATGAATTAACATGAACTATGGCTAGCTAGCTAATTAACCTAGCAAGGTACTGAAACCCCTACATTATTTGTCTAAATTTAGTTTTCTTTCTAAACTGTTGAACATAATTTGCCATTTGCATTATATTCTATATTTTACTGTCCAGATTCTATATTTCCACCATACTTTTATACTGTATATATTGCTTTTTATATATTTATATAATAAAATAAAAACACTGTCTATACATATTTTTCATGTCACTTTTTCATTTCTTATTCTGTAGTGAGTAAATGCAATGACATTTCATTCTGTATGCTTCTATAAATCTGAATGACAAAAAAGCTAAGTCTAAGTCTAAAATAATGATAGGTAGCATAGTTTAGTTGGTTTGCTGATATGATTATTCAAAATGCTTTCTTTAACTATAGAATATTTAGTGGTATGTATCAACTGAAGACTAATAAGAAAGTATTTTGTAAAATAAATAATTTTCACTAGATGATTTATTTACTCTTTTACTCATGGTACATGGGAGAAAATAATCAGGAGCTGCAGTATGGCACAGGGCGCTCCTCCCCCTCCACTGTCTGTAGAACAAAAGGGGGAGAAAAAAAATCTGGTGAGTGCAACAGTGAGCTCCCATGTAAAATTGTCATTGGACTCATGAAATACCTTAACCCTCTTTAGGTCTCATGCAGGTTGCAATCATATATGGTGGTGTACCTGCCTCTGACTTAAGTGGAAGCTCTGATACTGGTTACTCTCATTTCATGCAAAGCTTTAAGTTCTTCCTGAACCACATTTTCTTGCCTTCAGAAAAGAGTCTCGATATGGTACTCTGTGAGGTTAGTATGAACAGAAAAAGGTGAAAACACATCAGAAATTCCTATTATTACAACCACACATTTACTGAAAAAAAGTAAATGGTAGGACAAATGTAAATAAAAAAGAATGATTTACATTCATGCCTTTTTGACACCCTTCTCCAGAGTGACTTACATATATCATTTTATACAACTGAACAGTTGAGGGCCATGCTCAAGCTCCCTTAACCCTCGAATGCCTTGCATCTTCCAGAGCTTCAACCACTGAACCACTACTGCAGACAGTATAAATCCAAGATTTCATTTTCTGTCTGGTCAACTTCATATTCCTGCATTTAAGACTTGCAACACTCCGAAAACATATGGGACAAGAACAATATAGGGCTGGTACTGAGATAAAGGAATAAAATAATGGTGTGATTTGAAACAGGTGATGCCAACGAGTGACTGTAATCTTGAGTTCGTACAAAAGCAGTATCCAGGAAAGGTCTAGTCTTTGAGGAGCAAAGGAGTAGAGTAAAAACAATCAAAGAAGAATAGGAAGCAATTTTGAATATTTCACTTTATACCGTGAATAATATCATTACACAATTCAAGAAATGTGGAGTAATAAAGGGAAAGCGAACAAGCCTGAGCTGAAGACCCAGGATCTCTAATCGGTCAGATGGCACTACATCACAGTCACTCATCTACAGCTGGTGTACCATGCCTTTCTATAAACCCTCATTTATACTTCACATTCATTAGCATCTCTCTTGGTTTAAATTATGTCCTAAACCCAGCAGTTCATTATCTGCCTTGACAGTATTATAAAAATAACATGCATCCATCCATCCATTATCTACATTGCTTATTTACATTTACATTTACAACATTTGGCAGACGCTCTTATCCAGAGCGACTTACAATTATAATTTTTATACAACTGAGAAATTGAGGGTTAAGGGCCCAACAGTGGTGATATCGGGGATTGGACTGCTGACCTTCCGATCAGTAACCCATTGCCTTAACCACTAAGCCACCACTGCCTGACATTGCTTATCTGTCAGGGTCACAGAGAGCTGTAGTTATCCCCTCTGACAATAGGCCATTTAAAGTAACCAGTCTTTGTTTGGACTCCGGGAGAAAACTGGAAGAAGTGGAGAACCTACTAACTCCCCACTGACAGGCCCCAGCCAGCCAACCCAGAATCATCTGGCTGTGACGCAATAATGTTAACTATTGTTATCCACTGTACTCATCTCAGCGATAATTTGATACGACATATCTCATATGAAAGGCTCCAAGAGCAGTAATTATGTGACAAACTCGTCACCAGTATAAGTACACAGAGGCTTGTCAATGTTTGGTTAAAAAAATCCATGAGAGCCTCTTTATTCAATTTATGACATCATCAAGCAGTTAAAGCAATTACAATACAATGTTAGTGATTCCCACAGCCCTTTTCACACCACATTACCCTGTACAGAAATTATTAGGAATTGACAGATGACTGACATCTGTGGCTGTAAGCCTTTTCTAATGGATTAAAGAGCAACACTAACTTCCAACAAACTGGATAACAACCATTCAAAGGTTTTAAGAGGTCTTATCTTAGACTGATGCTCTGACAAGAGTTATAGCCAAGAACCTGTCACATTACAATGTAGGTTCAGTCAAGTTTCTGAATGTATTTGGAACAAAAATGTCAAAATGACACCAACAATAAGAGACTGGCGTATGAAAGGACAGCAGTCTCTAATACCACACACTGACATATGTCACATGGTTTTATTTAGGCTTCAACAAAAATGAGAAGCATTTATTCTTATAGTGGTGTTTTGCACTGTGTGTGCTTTAGTTGAGATACTTCATTCACAAAGGCACAATAAAGTACAGCAAAATTCTGTCATTTTTTCATAATCAGAATATTACATGCTTTCTTGGATTTTATTTTAACTGTATTTTAAATTGATGTAATCTTTGTATGTAATCCTGAAATTCCTGCTGCTTACACTGAGGTATTATAAAATGTATGCATGCATATAGGCTTTTCACTTACTAGCGACGCACGATGTATGTTTATCATGTTATTAAATCAACATTATATTTTTGTAGAAACATGACATGTATTCAACACTCATTAAAAAGAATCCTGTGACCAGTGGCCCAAAATAGAAAACTGCAAGCGATGCAGAAGAGCAAATGCTTCAGAGCCCCTTCACCACTGTGTCTGTATGAATTATATCACTAAAATCGATTCTGCTGTGTACTCTAAGACAATGGAAAGAAAGAAAAACTGGGGCAGCACAGTGTTAGAGCAGGAGGTGTTGCCACCTCACAGTGTTCCTGGGGTAGGTTCTGAGTCCACCTCCACCATGATTTGATTAAATCATATAAGAAGCATTAATGAAAAAATATTTTCCATGGCATGGTGGCATAGTGATTAGCACTTCTACCTCCTGGGTTCAAGACCTAGGCTCAGCGAGTGTGCTTCTGTGTGAAGTGGGCATGTTGGTTCCATGTTTGTGTGGGTTTGCTTCAAGTACTCCAGTTTCCGCCCACAGTCCAAAGTTTGTTTCGGCTACTCCAAATTGCACCAGGATGTGAAAGGTATTGTGTGTGTGTCTGTTGGCCCTGTGACAGACTGACGAGCTGTCCAAGGTGTACCCCACCTTCACCCGGGGTCGGCTAAAATAGGCTCCGGCCTCCGCGTGACCCTAGCATGATTAATCGGTTTGGCAAAGGAAAATGAAAAAATTACTGCTTTTTCATGAGATACAAATACTTCATTACAGGTCCAGTCCAACAACATCAATGAAGAACACTATCAATTTTTTGTACCACATGTTGTAAATAAAATAACTGATATATTTTGTTAACGTACTGTATTCTCTGCTGTCAAGGGAACATGAATTAATTTCTTAGTAATTTTATTGTCAATGACAAACCAAATGGTTCTAGGCACTGAAAGTAAACACTGGTGTATTTGTTCTCAAATCAATGTTCAAACATACAAGCAGCTATCTAAATACAAATGATTTTTACTTAATTTAAAATCAATCAAAAGCTCCATGTAGATGCTGATAAAAGAAAACTCATACAAATGACTTTTTACAAGACATGCTATCAAATAATACCTGTGGTAAAGCACTTTTGCGGGTTCTGAACAGGAGTTAATGAGAGTACACTGGTGTGTAAATATTCTATAAAATATTAATCACCTTCCACACTTGCTGCAAACAGGAGCAACATCATCAATAAAGTACAGGGTGAATCACATCTGAGCACAAGCAATCTTACTGATGTTACACACATTACAGGCCCTAAGTAAAATGAAAACGTTTTCTCTGTTCCTGGAGGGGAACTTTTTCAGACATCTTTTGAAGGAGATCCAATTAAGGTTCATTAAGGCATCTCCTGCCTTGTCCTGACCAACCCTAATACATTTTGTCTGAGGGATTCCCACTAGAGATTTAAAAGTCAAAATGATGCGTGTGTATATGTCATGTTAAACCTTATTGATTACATTTTTATATTTCTTTCTCTTTTTTTTCCTTTTTTTGTGGAACATCATGATTCTGATTTCAGTTTGGTAAAAGCATATTCTAATAATTCAAAGAGGATTATTTATATAGACTACTGTTAGTCAGTGAAATTGGCCAAAGTTCCTGAAGCTAATTTATCAGAGGATATTTTTAGAAACAGAGGTTGTGAACTATTCCTAAAGATTCAAACAGTGAAACAATGAAGTTGAATAAATTCAGTAAATTGGCCTTATATATGCACCCGTTCTGCTCGACTTGTTGGGTTCTGAGGAAAAACTGTCACCTTAATAAGGCAACGGATTTCAAAAATCTGCATGAGCAGCTGAGAAATGTGTAAGCTACCTAATTACACCCTCACCCACCCAAAATTCTGTGGATGTATTAATTTTTTATCCCTGAACTAGTTTAAGTGTTTAATATTCCATCCATCTTTTCTCTATACTGGTTAGCTGTCAGGATCATGGGGGAAGTGGGAGCCAATCACAGCTGGCTTGAGGCAAGAGGCAGGATACTACTGCATGCCTTACAATATAGGTGAACAACAATTTGTACTCAGAGACACACAGCTAGATGACCTAATCTGTATGGGTTTACACTGTGGGAGGAAGTCAAACCTGGAGAAAATCAATGCAGGCATGAAGGGAACATCAAAATCTTTTTCCATCTGTCGTTTCTTAATACAGCTTATAACAGCCATGTGAAAAAAAATAAAAGCACCAATTTAGATAATCAATTTAAAACAACAAAAAAGAATCACTCAGATGTTTAAGGGTCACCACCTCCTAAAATACTTGTAAATCCAATCAGGTGTAACCATTCTAATTCACCATATATTTTTATTTATTTATTAACTGTGTTCAACTGTAATCATTCTTTTTAGTTCAGGATAACTAAGTTAAATAAGTTAGTCTCTTCCTAGAGCATTCCAGTGAAAGCAAACAATTAACTATGAAGAAATTAACTGTCAAAGGATCTCAAGGATTTCAATGGATGTTTCAATCTCTAGTTGCACAAACTAGTATACTACTAGAATCATACTTTGGTTGGGCTGCCCTTCCAAACTGGATGGAGAGAGAAAGAAAATGTTCTGAGTGGCTGCCAAGAGGCCTATGGCAACTTTAAAGCAGTTATTGGAATTATTAGCAGAGTGGTGCTGTCCGATTCTTGCGGCAAACAAGGTATTTGCTGAGACTGAACTTTGATGTGTTTTGATGTCCAATATTATGGATTTTAATCCTAAATTAACATTGAATTATCCAATGTTAACATATGTAGTGATTAAATCTTTATGTTATAGCTGGTTTATTGTACTTCCTGGCAAACATTTGCTGAGACTGATATCTTTTTATAAAACAAATGTGAAATATACTTAAGCCCTACTTACCTTCTTAGTTGTGAAATTGTTTTTCAATTACTGAATACTTTGGATAAAATATTTTGGTATGTACCATATTCTTTTTTTTGCAAACCATTCGCCTGTTATACCTTGTTTAAAAAAACAAAGGGAACGCTAAAATAACACAGTCTTGATCTGAATGAATGAAATATTCTTATAACTTTGTTCTTTACATAGTTGAATGTGCTGAAAACAAAATAACAAAAAATTATCAATGAAATCAAATTTATTAACCCATGGAGGTCTGGATGTGGAGTCACACTCAAAATTAAAGTGGAAAAACACATTATAGGCTGATCGAACTTTGATGTAATGTTCTTAAAACAAGTCACAATGAGGCTCAGTAGTGTGTGTGGCCTCCACGTGCCTGTATGACTTCCTACAACGCCTGGGCATGCTCCTCATGAGGTGACGGATGCTCTCCTGAGGGATCTCCTCCCAGACCTGGAGTAAAGCATCCACCAACTCCTGGACAGTCTGTGGTGCAACGTGGTGTTGGTGGATGGAGTGAGACATGATGTCCCAGATATGCTCAATTGGATTCAGGTCTGGGAAACAGGTGGGCCAGTCCATAGCATCAATGCCTTCGTCTTGTAGGAACTGCTGACACACTCCAGCCACATGAGGTCTAGCATTGCCTTGCATTAGGAGGAACCCAGGGCCAACCGCACCAGCATA
>JBCNYG010000001.1:23110033-23120470 GCA_039654305.1 Porochilus rendahli
ATATATATATATATATATATATATATATATATACATGTATGTATGTATGTATGTATGTCCTGGCCACAGGTTTCTTGGTCATTTATATGCTGCTGAAGCTCTGATCTCTCTGGACCGAATCTCTGACGCCATCACTCACCTCAACCCAGAGAATGTTACTGACGTTTCATTAGGTGTGTCGCCCAGTGAACAAGACCAAGGTAACCTTACTGCATGAGACTCCCGCATCGCAGCTGGAGTGTCAGAACACATAAAAAAGCACAGTACACTTAGGAACATATCCTCGATTTGGTTTCTGTGGTTTTGACGCATGTTCTGAACCCACAGGTTCAGATAAAGGAGATTTAGATCCAGTTGAATCCTGTGAGTGTTACTGTGTTATTAGCTTTCTATTAATGTCATTCTCTTGACACTACAGCAGATGGCTGCCTGTCTGTGGTTAGCTTCAGAAGTGATCTGAATGTCTGTTTTTGTGTTTGCAGCAGGGAAACAGACTCCTCTTTGTTACCCCAGTAGTCTGAGCTCTGCCAGGGCCATGATGCTCTTCAATTTAGGGAGTGCTTACTGTCTGAGGAGTGAATATGAGAAAGCACGCAAGTGCCTTCATCAGGTAATAAACCTTTGCATACAGTGGACCAAGCCATTCATTTCACAGTGAAAGGGTTTTATTTATTCAGTTCTCATTTATTTTCTAAGCTACTTATTCCTAATTCGGGTCGTGGGGATGCTGGCGGCCAACTCAGCCGACTCTGGGCAAGGGCAGGGTACACCCTGAACAGCTCGCCAGACCATCGCAGGGCCAACACACATGCAACCATTCGCACTCACACTCACACCTAGGGGCGATTTGAAACAGCCAATTAGCCCACTGTGCATGTTTTTGGAATGTTTGAGGAAACCGGAGTACCCGGAGGAAAGCCATGCAAGCACGGGGATAACATGCAAACTCCACACAGAAACGCCTAAATGTTGTTGTTATTGTTGTTATTATTATTATTATTATTATTACACACTTTTACAAGGTTTTGCCTTATTTTTGTGTCTGTAGGCAGCTTCTATGGTCAGTGCAAAAGAGATTCCCCCAGAAGCTATTTTACTGGCAGTCTATCTGGAGCTGCAGAATGGTATGTTCTTCATCCATCTATATTTTCTTGAATAACTGTCAAAATAACTGGAGTGCAATATTAGAAAAACATCGTTGTGTTTACTTTTTTCTGAGTACTCTACCTTAAATCTTAAAAAAAACACAGGTGTCATTTGCTTCATGAATTTAATCGTGCATATATCTATGGTTTAATAAATAAGTTAAAGGGCTGTACAGTGTGATATACGCCAATCATTTATAACTTTAAAATCACTGAGAGATCAAGTGAATAACAGTGATTATCTCATTACTGTGGCATTAGTCTTGGGGTAGGGTATATTTGGCAGCAAGTTGAACAGTCAGCTCTTAAAGTTGATGTGTTTGAAGGAGGAAAATTAAGTATGAGGACCTAAGTGACTGACATGGGCTAAATTTTCATGGCAAGGTGATTGGGATAGAGCGTCACTAAAACCAGAGGTCATGTGAGCACCTGGCAAAACTGGTACAACAGAAGACATGTGCTGGACCAGGACCAGATTAATGGGCACTCATCGATGTGCATGGGGACTGGAGGCTATCCCATGTGGTCTGATCCTACAGAAGAGCACATTTTGCTGAAAATACTAACACTGATTATGATAGAAAGAACTCCGAGCACAGAGTGCACTGCAGCTTGCTGTCAATGAGGCTGCCTAGATGCAGACAAGTAGTCCCTACTTAAAAATCAGTGTGTTTATACATAGTTATTGGTGTGTGTGTGTCTGTCCGCCATTAAACGCTGTAGCTTTACAACCAAAACCACAGTGATCAACCATCACTTTGAGCAAAAGATGTGCAAATGTCTGTGACACTGAGCTGCAGTTGTCCCACAGTGGTGAGAAACAAAACACACTGTAACCGTTATCCACAGTATCACATTTAACTTTCCTTTTAAAAGAATGTGAAAATATGGGTAAGTGATAATTGTATAAATATCAAGTTATTAATTTTTAATGAAATATTTTAATGTTTTGTGGGTTTATGGTTTGTCAAAATATACATAATCTTTTGTCCAGTTTACCTGCCATTGTCAGCAAAAAAAGTACAAGAATACATTTTGTGCTGTGTGTGAGAGAGAGTCACCTGTTTATGTGAATTGGGGGTTCTGTTCTATTTTTTTTTTTTTTTTTTTTTTTTTTGTCTATTGTGGAATTAAAAATAATTTCCCATCTCCTTTGAGTCCATAAATCCAAACACCAAATACCACAATTCTTAAAATAGCTGTTACCTGAGCAAGTCGTTCTATAAAAAAAAAATGAAAATTGCCTCTAGGTGCTAAACCTAAATCCTACAAGAGCCCGAGAGAAAAAAGTGGTGGCATAGTGATTAAGTCCGCCTCACAGCAAGAAGGACTTGGGTTCTGGTGTTTCTGTGTAGAGTTGTCCCTGCGGTTGTGCAGGTTTCCTCCCACAGTCCAAAGACATGCACATTAGGCTAATTGGCTGTTCCAGATTACCCTTAGGTGTGTGTGTGAATGGTTGGCAAGCTGTTCAGGGTGTACCCTGCCTTCGGCCAGTGTCAGCTGAGATAGGCTCCAGTCTCCCCAGGGTCCTAATAGGATCATGCGGTTCGGCGAGTACGGGAGCGAAATGTTTTGTTCCTGCAATTTACCATTATGGACAAATTAAGAAAACATTTCTGCCATTTCCATTCTTGTTAAGGTTTGGAATATGTGCTTTGTATGCAACACTCTTGTCCTTTGCCAGTCGCAAACATGTTTAAGTAATGAACTGCACTGTTTGTAGATGTTTAGAGATGCCAACAGGCGTGTTATGCACATGCCACAATTTTATGGCCTGTGCTTCAAAGCTGATATGTGCAAAAAAAAAAAGTTAACTCACAGTCCTGATTAATGTGATAACAGGTAATACGCAGCTGGCTCTGCAGATCATCAAACGGAATCAGTTACTCCCTTCAGTGAAGCCCTCGTCCTCTCCTGACATGCGCAAGAAGCCTCCGCCATTCCAGTCCGTGCAGCCCATCCAGCCTATACAGATGCCCTCTTCCTTCACACAAGTACAACGCAAATGAAGCATGCACACTCTACAATATCATAAACCCCTTTTAAACACTTATTTATGAGCCTGCAGGAGCACTAGGGATGGAAGAAGTGTTGAGCAGTGAAGAGGACAGGATGCAGAAGAAAGATTCAGGGATGAGCTTCTTCCACTGAGCTCATCCTTTACTGTATATTCATATCTTTGGGGCTCCTTGTAATCTTAAATAAATTTTATTTACAGTAATATGTGGTGTGTTTTCTTAAAAGAGCAACTGCTAGGATGCAGTTTTAATGGTTTTAGTAAGCAGCACTAAGTCTGTTTGAATCCAACCAATTGGATTGCAATATATTAGCAAAAAAAAAAAAATACAATTAAATGTTTTGCCAAGGTTACAAGCAGTGAACTACATTTCTCCTCAAGCCAAAGATCAGAATTTCGCTTGCAGTAATTCAGACTCCACAAATGGACTGATAGGTGCGTGATCCTCAAACGGAGGCCCATGGAAGCCTGTAAATACCAATTCGTAATTGAACCTGTTCCACATGTACATCAGTGTTACAGAACACTGTTTTTATTCCCCTATGCTCATTGTGGTGATCTTGCATGCATACACTTGGGGACAGAGAGCCACTTTGGTTGTGCTCGGTCGCTTCCATGCAGGAATAAACGGGTTTGGAGAGATTAACAAAACCCGTACAAGCGGACTATATAGACTTGGATTAACTGCCCCTCACAGCACTCCACTTCTCTATGAGAACTTCTAGTAATAACTGATACATGGCCTGTTCAGTTAAATATACTGTTTAACTGTGCATACTGTGTGGTGCCTACATGAGGTTACTTTGAGTCATTCATGTGTAAAGAAGTGGATGAGACTGGGGCTGTTAATGGGTGAAGCTCGAGTGTGGACTAAAGTCTATTCGAAAAGTCTCTGGTGGGCTAATATCGATCTCATTACTGGTGAAGTGACAAAAAGTAATTATTATTTCCCATGCTGTTTTCATTCATAAGTGGATAAGGGTAAATAATAAATACAAGTTACAGACAGGTATTTCATGCTAGCTGGAATCTGAGGAGGAAAAAAATTCAGGAGGAAATTTAGGAAACGGTATATTCACTACATTCAGGTACCCTCTAACACAGGGTATATGCATGTCATTTTTTTATGGTTGGTAGTTTTAATGATCTCATTTTAAACTAGCAGAATGTAGGCCAAACATTGACCCGGGGAAAACTACAACAAAACCGAAGTAGCTGCAGCTTTTCAGAACCAGTTATTTATTTTTGTGGAGCTTGTGTGCGAATAATTTACAGTCAGTACAACAGTATCCACTAGATGACACATTGGGGCACATTTACATGTTTAAAATGTTAGGAGGTTTATTGCTGTATTACTCTGCTGAAAAATTTCATTTGGTCTGAGCAGCTACAAGTGACCTTAAAAAGCTAAATAATGGTAGGTGGTAACAGTTTCTTGTGCAAGGTTGTATAACAAAGTTTTCTTCAACTCAAGGTTTCTTCCTCGTGTCACTGTCGCCATGGACTTTATTAGGGTTGTGGGGGGGAGGGGAGTGCAGAAAAATTTTTAAATTACTTTTACTATGTAAAGCGGCTTTGTGACAATGTCAATTGTAAAAAGCACCATAGAAATAAAATACAATTAAATTGTTTACTAATCTAAAAGATTAAGACTTGACTGCTATGTGAATTAATTTCAAATGTTACCCTGATGGATTTTTTTTTAAGTGTTCAGATCATAATAGAAAAATCTGATAACTGGATAGACTATTACCCGACTGTGCAATTTGAGACAGCTTGACATAGTGCTTTCGGCTATTGCCTGCAGTACTTACACTGGTTTAACAATGCAGGATGATCACAGCAGCCATTTTACACACCAACCTATAAGCAAATGTGAAACTGAAATTAAGGTAGCCAATAGACCTACATTTCAAAGTAGTTGTATGGATGTATTGCACAACCATCCATTGTGTTTATTCCTTACTTACATCAAGTTCTCGGATGTGATTAGAATCAGCTGTACTAAACAGGTCCCTTCCATTCTGTTGAATGCATTTAGTAGAAATGTATTCAGTGCCATATAACTAGAATTATTTTATAAATATAATCCAACAAGAATACTTAAGCTTATGTAATGGTGTACAATAAGTTCCAACAGAACACAAATTGCACTTATTTTTAGGTCTACTCCTGAGTTACTGAGGTTTGAATTCAAATATAATTAGTCAAAATTGTATTATTTTAATAATTGTGGTTTTAGTTCCACAGAAAAGAAAAAACCCAAGCCCTGGTGCGTTCACAGACTCCACCGTATTTTACTACACTCTTGCTGTAGTTCTATAACAGCATGTACACACGTTTCAGCATTTCTCACTTGCACAGATTTGTGGAATTGTCATTCTATAGAAAATACAATCGAAGAAAGAAAAAACCTTGTAAATGCCACTGTGGAATGCAGCCTGATTGGAGCCCTGCACTGGGACCAGTCTACTGCAAGAGAACCACCTCTCTCTTTCATGTGTGGTCCCTCCCTTTTCTCTAGATCTTTCTTTAGGGTGGCCAAGATCCCCTTTCCCTGTAGGCAGCTCTTTTCTCATGCTAAATCCCTTCACCTCCCCTTTGCTCATTCCTCTCCTCCCCCATCTCTCTGCATTGTTACCCTGATCTCTCCTCTGACAAGCTCTGTCAATGATCTTCCAGAGAAAGTGAGAGGGTGAGGGCTTTGTTCAACCTTTTAAAGGATCTCAGCTGCTCAGGGCACAATGCTTGGGCTTATACAGTAATTCTAGACATTTCCATTAAAGAGAAAAAGCTCTTATTCACAAATGTGTTCCTTAATTTCTTCGGTTTGACTGGTAGAGTGAGGTAGTTAATTGATAATGCAATTAAAATGACTAAATTCATGGATTGATTATTTGACTTAACAGCTCAATGCTTGTGACTGCTTTGTGTGCACCATGTCAAACACTGCAGTCGACTACTCACCAGTTACAATCTTCATCTGGTAATCAATCACTAAAGGGTGTTAAAAAAACCCAGCTGAGTGTGATTGGTTGCCTTTGGGGATCATTTTGTTCTTTACACACAGAATTATTTAAGTATTTATTTGATTGTTTAAATCTGAACAGAACTATTACAAATAGCTATATACTTTCAGAGTGAATAAGACCATCGTAGACCAACATAAATCAGAGTAACTGAGCTGAAACGTGTGTGTGTGTGTGTGTGTGTTTTAAATAAGTTATTTTAAGAGGCCATCTGTTTGGTCATTCTGCAATTTAAAGCTGCGCTTTGTTGACCTTTTGGGCAGGGCTCTGCAGTGACCTCTGACCCCTTGGTATGCAGGGACACCAGTTCCTTCTGCTACACTGGTGGTCATGCTGGGTTTTGTTAAATGATAAAAATAGATTTGATTTGGTAATACACATCATTCATTCATTCCCAAAGATGAGATTAGGATAATCAAATTGTGTAACTAACGGACAATACAGCAGTACCTACAACCGTGTGAACGATGTGTTTGTGCTGCACTGCTAACTGAAACAAAGAAAAGACATCAGCCACAAATTCAGGATCCCCACAAATTTATTTAAGCATAAACAGCCGAACATAAAATGAAAATCTGCATAGGAAAATGTTTAAAGTCAACAAAGACAAAAATCACAAGACAGCAAATTACCAAAGAACTGACACACCCTCCTCTGTGTACAGCAGCAGAACCAAAATCCATGAGAATTTTTAAGAGTTTATGGATGAATGACCTACTAAATGTTACAGCCACCTAAACAGACCACAAATCCAGGTTTGCCATTTTGATTCCATCATAACAATCAGATTTCAATGGACAAAAGTGTCAGGTCTGAGTTTAAGCAGCAATCTTTCCATGAGTCCCTTTTCATTTGTCTCACAGCCAAATGTATGATCAGGGAATTAAAATCTATGACTAATGCAAGTTTAATGAAAACTACAGTATAAACCATTGGATTGTTTATCAAAACCCAAACAAATATAGGAAATATGGCATGTATGTAATATATTGAAAACATTGAATACATCTTTCATCGAAACAGTAAGCAATGTTATCTTACACATTGAAAATATTCCCACATTTCTGCATTAATGCCATTTGACTGATTTAATAAGACTGTGTGTCTGAATATTCATTTTGCCCTCAATCTGGGAAAATTTATAGTAAAATCGGGCTGTAAAGGATCCTGTTGAATTTAAACACAACAAATATACTTTTGTAGATAAATACAATAATGCACACAGGAAAAAATAGATACTAAATCCTATGGAGTACTAACAAAGGATTTACTATCTAATTGTAAGAAACAAATATTGACTTTGAATCAAATCTCTATAAAGCTACCTGAGTTTTTGGAATTTTTTTCTTCTTAGGTAATACAATCATTAAAAAAAGACCATGCACTTCTGAACTGTTTACAAATTCCTTCTGCTCTTCCAAGATTAGGAAACAGATCAAAAGCCAGCTCAGTTGTGGTGTATCACAACTGGTAGGAAACCCGTAGATACACTGGCAAGAGGTCCAAACGTGAGACAGTATGCTGTGATTAGACATTCTTATGGTTGTTCTGATTAATAACTTACAGACATGTGCTCCCATTAACTGCATTTTTCTGGCACCATATTGTCTAAGAAGTTAACCTATTCCTCTAATAAATTAGATTTATTATTTTTAAATAACCACCACACAGAAAATACACTGAAGAGATACAGGATGGTCAAGTTGTGTGGCTGCTTGGTGGAGGTCCACACGTGATGCATGATGGCTCCTTAATATGACTGAAAGAGGTCTTCTTCCCAAGCACAAATCAACACAACTGCTTTTTCAACTCTACTGGTACAACGCCTCCTAAACTCATTTATTTCATTCATTTTAGTGTAGCTCACTGTAAATGTATCAAACCTGCGAGGACATCATCAGTGAAGTATTAAAGGGGGAAAAAGGGAGGAAACAAAGAAAACGAAAACAAAAAGCAGTAGAGCACACTCTTTGGCAGTCTCCAGTTTGATTAAATTCCAAAGTTATAATACAATACAGCAGTGTTAAGGCATATAAATTTTAAACTTTCTCCTTGTGTCTGTCTCTACTCCTCTCACAAACACACACAGTACCTTGCCCTTTAAAGCTATCCATCAAAGACTAATAAGAAACCTGTAGTCAAAGAACACACAAAGAAAAGAATTTTTGGTATGATAATAAGTGTCTGCTTCTTCTTCATCACCTCATTTCAAATAAAATTACCTATAAGGGCTTTTAAAGCATGCAAATGTTTCTCTTATAGAGATTTCTTTGGTTCTCTGGGGACAGAGCTTGAACTAAACGTCAAACACAAATCAAACAGCCAACATTAATACTGAAATTAGTGTGAAGATTTCAAAGCAGCAAATTCTCTCATTACTGCCAAATGCTCACATTATTCATGTTCTACAAAAGGCTTAGCACTTGACTAATTTTTTTTTTTTGTAACTTGCCCCCAGCCTAAAGTAATTCTGTGACTGGGATCTGGCTCTCCACTGATCTCCATCTCTGCCTTTGGACCAATGCACAAGACAATGTTTTTGAAATATGGCGCTTCATATTCAAAAGCACAGTTAATGTTAATAGGCATGTCAGCAGATTCAAAGTCTAACATTAAGGTACTGCAGTATAAAAGCTGCTCCACAGAGTAAGGAACTGATTTGATAGGAAATCAATCTTAGGAGCAGCCTCAGAGCAAGTGTCCCTCATACACTTTCTTTTGGCACTTGTCCAGTCCCAATGGTTAAGATTTGGCAAGGTGTAGAATCCTGGGCTGCATAAAGACAAATATGACCAAGCAAACAAATGCAAAATGCTATCAAAGTATAACACAAACACATCTGGTTCCCGGTGGTTTATCTACTATAAAAGCTGCTGTGCTTGTTCTGGGGTACGTTTGAATTTGAATGTTCTATAAAATGGAATGCAATAGTAGAGTCTCATTTATCATTTGTCTTGTGAGTTTACTTGTCTTTACCTGAGACACAGAGTCATATGAAAAAATAAGTACATCCCAAGCAAATTGTAAATTTTGTTCCCCATCAAATTTGAACAAGTAAACATTTCACCCTTTTTTTTTTTTAGTACAGTGCATAAAGGTGAAAAAGACATGCGCCAACGAATCGACATTTTCATGATTTACAATAAAAAATAGAGATGTCATATGTGAAAAAGTAAGTAACAAACACCCGAATATTTATCACAACTTCAAGTCCAATACATTAGAATCAGATGTTTCAGGCTAATTAGAACCTCCTGAAGGTGAAACCTAAATGTGATCTTTAGGGTCTGGTGCTCTCTTGCTATTGAAGTGTGAATTATCATCATACAAAAATCTAAACAGCTATCTTTATGTTTTAGCTATGTAAAGTATGTTTCAATGAACTGGTCACCCCAATAAATTCAACCAGAGAGAAGACTATCTGATGCCAAAAGTCATCTCCAAGTACCCCAAAATTTCATTACAGCATCTGCAGGTAACTTTTACAACTGTTGCTGTGAAAGTGCATACACCTACAAGCAAAGAAATTCGACAAACCTGACCCGCATTAAGACATTCCAGTAAAAAGCCTTTGCTGTCCAAAAAGAACATTAGAGCAAGACTACAGTTTGCTAGTGACTATACAGGCAAAGTCCAGGCTCCAGCTGAATCAAAGAGGTCCCATGTACAGGTCCACAGTATACATGTGCACAAGAGAAATGTCTCTTTATGAACTGTACATCATGGTGGTGGAAATGTTATGGTTAAGGGTTACTTCACTGCATCAGGGATTGGATAGCCTGCAGTCACTGATTCAACTATGAATTCTAAATCATATTAAATAGTGTTTGAAGATCATGGGAGTCCACCTGACCCAAAGTTATAGTGGACCTTTCTACTGATTAATAGTCCTCAGCACACTCCAAGAGGAATGGCTCAAAAATAAGAAATTAAGTTGCGTTGTCAAAGCACTAATTTGGACTCGATTGGAAAAGGGCGGTGCATGCAAGATAACCCTCAAATGTCTTGCAACTGAATGAAGTCAGGTCAAAGTTCTCAGCAAGTCGATGTCAGGCACTGGTGGACAATTATGCAAAACGGCTAAAAGTGATTTCTGCTAAAGGGGAAGTACCTATTTCTGAGCTTGATAGTGTACTTACTTTCTCCATAGACAAATAGTATATTTATTGATATTTTATTACATGCACACATTATGGATATATATATATATATATATATATATATAATGTGGGGAAAGATAATAGTA
>JBCNYG010000001.1:23152277-23163001 GCA_039654305.1 Porochilus rendahli
ATGTATTACAGTAAATTAAATCTGGAGGTTGTGTATGAAAATGATTGGAAAGATGCTTTTTTTTTAAATAATTTTCTTTTACTCTGATAAATTATTTACATAATTATGGAATAATGAAAAAGATGAGGCCAAACATTTTTTCTAAGTAGTCCTTTATCCTCATATACAGGTCATATAGAATAAAAGTTTCCCTTCTTCCCTTGCTCCTTCATATGACAGGTTTTCATCATTTAAGTTTTATTTTTTGTATAGCGCTTTTTACTACGAACGAACTTGAACAAAAAAGTGGAATTTTATGCAGCAAACGCAGTTATAGTAAAATGTCCTAGTGCAGTTAAAGGAAATATAGGTACTCTTCTAATGCCACTAGACCAACCAAATCACTCGACTGGAACTAACTGTTGTATAATAAGCTATAAGGGCATCTCATTATAAACTTAAGTGTTTGTATAACTGACACTGATCTACATGCTTTATGTTTGAAGGCTTTCACTACAGAGAGACAGAGCGAAAGAGAGAGAGAGAGCGAGAGAAAACAGAAGCAC
Organism: Porochilus rendahli; assembly: GCA_039654305.1. Classification (NCBI taxonomy): domain Eukaryota; kingdom Metazoa; phylum Chordata; class Actinopteri; order Siluriformes; family Plotosidae; genus Porochilus; species Porochilus rendahli. The sequence continues at coordinate 23,152,823 of JBCNYG010000001.1, forward strand.
AAATGGCCCTGGGTGGGTAAGAATGTAAAAGGCTGCTAATAGTCATTCGTGCTCGCTCTTACCAGACTACAGTCTGCACTAAACCAGCAAACCCAAACAGAGCACCACATTCCTTTCTTTTTGACACCATTTCAAACACAAAAGCTTTCAACAAAAAAAGATTATTTCTTCTTATACACAAGTTCAATTAATTGGAAAGGAATAATAATTCACAGCTTTTTAACTCTACACCTGTTAATTAATTGCCATCTGTGCATTATTAAAACTAACATGTAAAGTAGAGCACTCCGAAAATGAAGCAGGGTCAGAAGTGTGTGCCTCTTTGTTCGGTGGGAAATGTTACATAACAAACATGCCTTTCTGAGGCTCTCATTAATTCCAGTAATTATACCATTCTAAACAGGGTGGAAACTGATTAAATAAGAAAGAAAACAAGAGCACAGGAAAAGAGGCTACAACATAAAGAGACACTGCGGCGTGTGTGTGTGTGTAGATGGAGAGATTGGATGAGAACAGCACATCTTCTGGAAGTTAATATCGCACCACTGCAGCAGAAAATGATCTGGCATAGTTTCCTCTTTTTCCCACCGAGACCAAACAGAACTGTTTACAGAAATGATTTCAGATTTCCCCGTCATCTCACCTCTACTTATGCAAACACACTTCATTTCCTTCCACATAATAATATAGAGTTGCATCAATTCTCCATATTGTCCCCAGCAAACTAATTTCTTTTTTTTTTTACACCCCTATCTGCTTATCTCCTATCAGAGACTGGGTTTTATAATTACAATTGCTGAGACAACATACCCTGCACATTTCTGTTTTGTTTCATGTTCCAAATAAGCCCAAGAGCTGGATAATTAGCAGATAATCAGCTCAAATACTTTGCAAAGCCTGAGGGCAAGAACACTTTGTATATTAAATCGTAGTTTTAAGATTAGAAACTAAAATCAATGAGAAAAATGTTTTGTTCTTAGAGGAGTCATGATTTTGCCTTGAAATAACCTGATCAGTGCACAGATATATGCTTACAGAAATAGGCAGCTAATTTCATATCTTAATCATTATCATCAGAAGAGTGCTATTCAAACATGACTAATTAAAATACCACCCTTATTTTTAAAAATCTAAAATTGTATTTATACAAATAATTATTTAAAAATATATAAAATAAGTCTTTATGTATAAAATCATGATCAATTAACTAGACTGTTAAAGTCCTGCAATAGATATCTCACTCATCCTGAGATAAGAGGTGTGCTTTAATTGATTTCTGTTCTATTAAATCACCACAAAGACGTAACAGAGGAAGATGCAAGACACAATTTCTTTCCCTCAGGATGCTCAATTTATTTTAAACTATGGATATCACCAAGACACAATAATCAAATCAGGATCAGCCAATTTCACTGCCTTGTGCTCAGGGCACAACTACTGCAATCTGAGCAAAAATAGATATCAGAAGAAAATACAGACAAATTTAGCAATTAAGCTTGAGCCTGGGGGAGAGGACATCATGTATATTATGCAACACACAATTTCGGCTGTGACCATTTTGAAAATATTTTAGATTTTTATAAAATGTAATCTCTCAGGAATTTATTTGATTTGATTAAAAACCACACATTAATTATTTAAATACAAATTTGCTTTCAAACCACTGACTCAGCACTGCATTAAAAAGGATCATGTTTGATGACGATTCATAGCCATTAAATAAAAACTTTGTGTATTTTATTTTTTTAATGACTTTTATATCCAAATAAATACAAACAAAATTTTTTAAAGTGAAAAGTGGGTATAATATATTACCAAAAACTACAATTGTAATGTAAAATGTGTATTTTACATGATTGTTACAATGGATATTTAATTAAGATATAATGTTCGTCATGTGGTTTATGGTGGCTCGGGCAAGATTAGGACAGATAGAACATTTGGACAGCGCAAAGACCACACAGCTTTTAGAATCTGTTTAAAAGTTAGCAGAATGAATGCATCAGCATTACAGCAGAAAAATAAACTTTAGTGATGTAATTGTTTAGCAGAGCTCAGGAGACCCAATGATAAAGGAGGGTATACCACACTGAAATGCTCAGTCCACACTTTAAAATGCATGCATGATCACTGGATTTCTCATTTTGATAAAGGCTTTATTAAAAGCTGGTTTGTTTTTGCAAGGCAATGAGGACAGCTTCAGTGGATAAAACTTGTTAAAGTTGGCATTTAATAAAGGCATCAGTGTGGAGGAACGCACTGAAACATTACATGCTCAGGAATATTGATGTGACAACACTAGTTCTTATAACTTTCCTTGTTTCACTCCAAAAATGTACATAAATCAACTACAGACAAAGCTCATAAACCCTAAACCTACATGGAGGGACTGCAACACTGAGAAGACCTTGCACCTTTCCCCACATAATGTGCTTGCAATAATAAAATTCTGCCTTAACAGTTATTGGTGACCCTTGATTACGAGAATCGGCCAGCACTTGGTCACTGATGTGTGTGTGTGTGTGTGTGTGTGTGTGGTGGTGGGGCTAATAGGAAACAATAAAAGTTACACAGTGACCCGTGGCCCTGTTCTGAACAAAAATTATACCACTTATCATGCTCACTAGGTAATGGTGTGTGTGTGTGTGTGTGTGTGTGTGTGTGTGTGTGTACAGGGAATGTAAACAGTGTAGCAGAGCCCAGGATTGCGATATTTGTTTACCTGTAGAACCTGTAGGATAGCTACGTGCGTTCTGGGGACTCACCGCGTTGTCGTGTTGCTGACAGTAGTCCATTCGGTCCTGGAAAACAGGAAGCAGCGAGAAGTTGTGAAACGCTTGCGAGAGGCTGAGCGGCGTACTGTGGCCTCCAGTGCGTCCCGGCACGTGCAGGTTCTCCGCCAGGCTCTCGATGAAGTGGTCTTTGGTGAGACGGACGCGCTGGTGCGCGCGCACGCAGTTGTCGCACAAGTACTCCTGGCAGTCGAGACAATGCGAGCTCGCGCCGTTACCCTCGTCGCACGAGCTGCACTGCGGCTCCGAGAGCGCGTGCTGAGCACGGAGAAGACCCCCGCTCCCTACGCAGCTGCTCGTCACCTGATCCTCGGCGGACACCACCACGTCGAGCAAGTTGCTGAACAGGAAGTTGGACGAGGGCAGCGCATCCACGCCCGACTCGGACATGGGTACTTTTTGGTCGCAAGTGGGACAGTGGAGCTTGAGAGGGTCTCCGTTGCTCCTCAAGCTCTCCAGGCACGACCTGCAGAAGGCGTGCAGACACGGCAGCACGTGCAGTCTGCGTGTGGACGAGGTAGTAGACGAGTTGGAGGTCTGCGATGACGAGGAGGAGGTAGATGAACTGGAGGAGATCGGAGCAGAGGAGCCGCACAGCTCCTTACACAGCGGACACGTCTGGACGTCGGAGTCGGGGAACGATGCCATTTGGGGGCGAGAAGGGAATCAGTGTAAAATCATGGGCAGCGCGTCGATTTGGCCCCGATTATTCTGCGATCACCGCAGGTCACATCAATTAACTGCGTTTAATTAGATGCCCTGATAATTAAAGACATCAGCTTGACGACTTGAAGTTGTATCTCAATCCAATTAAACTTTACATTGGCAAAGTTAAGAACTAATTAGCTGCCTGCAACTGTGATGGCTATTACCACGTCAGGGGAAAGCCGTGTGCGTAAAAGCGCAGAACACGGTGTGTGTGCTAGGTGTGAACCCCGTGGCCTGTTGTCATGTTAGAGCCCTGAACTGCGGGGCATGAAAGTTATTGCGAAACGTGAAATGCGCTGCTGCGAACTCCCTGCTCCGATCCTCCCCCACCGCCGCATGACTCTCCGGGCCGCTCGCTCAGCACAGCACAGCCTCGACTGGGGCCCCAGCGCGCGCTTCTTCGTTTCCCCACCATACGCATGCTCATTCCCAGTCCTCCATTTGTAATTCTTTTCGGGGATGTCGTTTGTGTCGGCTTGTGACGCGGGGAGCTAAGAGGTTAAATAATTCACATAAGTGTGTCCACACGCAGCTCTTTGGTCCCTGTCGGATCTTCTTACTGCGCCGTCTAATAATAATAATAATAATAATAACAATAATAATAATAATAACAACAACAATAATTAAAATAAAACAATTGCGTAAGGAATGCTTTTCGCTCCGGAATCCAACTCTCAGCTCGGGTCAGTTCCGGTCCCCCTTTTTTGCGGGGTGAAAGGAGTGAAACAGTTCAACCTACCGTTTCCGCGTGAAACGGCGCAGCCCCGGACGGGTGTTTTTCCAGAGGTTTCCCGAATCGACTCGACAGAACAATATCGCAGCCCATTTGCTTCACGCTGCAGAAAACCGGGTCGACGAACCCTCACTTCTGCTTTCCTGCTTCTCCGTACTGAGCACGCTTAATGCCGTGCAAACAGGGGCGCATTTCGGCTGATTTTCTGTCCGCGTTACATGAATTTAAAAAGCGTTATCGAGCGAATGCCTCCGCACTGGGAGATGCGAATACACTTCCGCTTGGCCACAAGGGGGCGAGGCTTAAGCGACGGTGGGGCGGGGGCTGGGCATGGCGTCAACCAATACCAGAGAGCCTCACTGCTTCTGTACGGCTCACCCCAATGTTTGGTGTAAATTCTGAATTACTGCGCGATGTTGCCGTTCTGCACAGGGTGGTAAAATATCCTGCCTGGCTCTTTATGCGCAGAGTTAACTCTACACGTGATGAGTGTATTCATATTAAAATGCACTCTACCCTCCTAGAATTTACTCCAAGGATGTTTCCTTAATTTCGTAACTTTCCACATTGAAATTCTTTCATTCATTCATTTTCTGAACCGCTTATTTCTAATTAGGGTCACAGGGAGGCTGGCGCCCATCTCAGCCGACTCTGGGCGAGGGCGGGGTACACCCTGGACAGCTCGCCAGGCCATCGCAGGGCTCCACATTGAAATCTTTGTCTGAAAACCAGCCATCTGTTGTAGGATGAAATCTATAAAGATTTCCTCCCCAAGGAATAAACCAAATAACTCTTCAGGGTGATGAAGTTTTTTCCCCTTTTTTTCTTTAAAAAAAGGTATAAAATTTTTGCTGTTAAGTTCATGTTTTACCTTTAGTATGCATCTTTACCTGGAGAAGTATACCTTGAATTATCTATAAGAAGTACATCAATATTCCTTAAGGCCAAATTATCTGGCTTAAATTGATGTTAGACTCAATATAGCCAACATACCAAGGTGAAAGATATACTGTACCAAAGATTCAAGGAGACAAGTAACCAGGAAACCTTCAATGTGGTGCCTATATTTCTAAGTGCGCACTGCTTCTTCATCTGTTATTTATCAGTCCATTCTTTGGAATTTCAGAAACAATTAATTTGGTCATTCAAAACCCCCAGCACTAAAAACCAAGGGTTGGTCCTGCGCCTTTGTAATTCTGCATTGATGGTCCCTTCTGTAAAAGATAGCTACCACATGGAGGCCTGACTTCCGAGCTCATTTACAGGCTCCCAGGATGGGGTGATGTTGTGGCTTTGGTGGCAGAGGAAGGAGCTTCACAGTGGGGTTTACGCTCCAGATGCGTGCTGCCCATTAAAGCTGTGAGACGCCCAGCTGAATGACGGGGCCCTGTAAAAGACCCTTTGACCCCCATTATCGAGGGTTGGATTAAGGTTGAAGGCTGGCCGCTCGTGGCTCCAAGCTTCTCTGGCCATCTCAAGGACATCTCATTGATCTTCATTAGGAAATGCTGGGGGTAGGGCAGGGGCCCACTCAGCAAAATTCAACAAACCATAGGCCATGTCACATAGGGGAAATGACCACAGGCAATGTGGACAAGGGGGTTGTGTGTATAATGAGGAGCTGGTTCTTTCTCTGACACAGGAAATAAGCAGTCCTACTGAATGACATTTTCACTCAGAACCTATATGAAGGATAATTCTGTGAAACTCACGGGCCATTTTGAAAATGTATAGGTCAGTGTTCAGTATGTTCTTCTCAAAAAGAATCTTATAGGGTCTTATATACAACTCTATTATTATAAACCCATGTGGTGTTGTTTGGACTCTGCCTTTCGTAATAATGAACTCGCATTACTACATTATCAAAGGGCGAATTAAACTGCACAACTGGGCATTACACTGGATTGGGATTATAGTGAAATGTTACATAATCTCTCTGCAAGTGTTCAGATGTGATCCATGTAATCAAGATGCAGTAGTGTGACTCTCAGAAGCATCAGCAGTTTTCCCTTAGGGAGTAGGATCAACCATGTGTTACATTTACATTCGTTTAGGTTAACTGAAGCTTTTGTCTCAGACGGCTCACAGTGGGTGCACACTCATTGATTCACATTGCATCTTCTCAGGAGAGCAGAAACACCATTTGTCCATCAGTCTGTCTTGGAATAATTACCACCACAAAGATATACAACAATTGGGATGGATTATTCATTATGAATACAAACCTTTTATGTAAAAAGCTTATTGAGTACAACTGTGTTCTGTCTGAAAATAAATGCATATAATATTTATTCATTCACTGATTTAAAAAAAAAACACATCCATCCAACCAACAACCCACCCACCCATCTACCTATCCATACACCCATCCATCCAGAGTATCCATCAGGGTTGACGAGGAAGCTGGAGCCAATCCCAGCTGACTTTGGACAAGAGGCGGGGTTCATGCTAAACAAGGCATAATCTACTGCAGGGCTATAACAGAAAAAAAGCTAATAATAGGCCTTTTTTAATCACATCATTATTATGACATATTGGTGTCTTATTCCTGATAATAAAAAAATGTACACGACTCAAATTAATTATTACAAAGTATGTCAGAAGCCTTGCATTTTTAAATCCAACAAAACACTTGTTTAAATATTTGAAAGTAAAGTCATTTGAAGTTAAACGTTAAAAAGTTGCTACATGATTAGATTAAGAAAAAACATTGCTGCACAGATACATATTTTTTCTTTCATTACAAACACATTCAGTTACTGCATGTCGGTCGTAAAACAGCAGCCAATAATAAAAATACCACACAACAATAAACTCTAAATCTGTCTTTTTTCTGAGGACGAGAGTCAAGGAAAAAAGTGGGACCGGCTGAACTTTAGTCAATTGTGCGATACTTCCTATGATTTGGCTCAAGTTCAACATTTATCATATTTTTATCTAGCACAATAATGTGTGTGGATAAAGGAAACAGGAGGCACAGAACTGCAGGTCCAGTACAGATTATATGTTCCAACAGTCAGCAGAAAAAAATTCTGAAGGCATATCAAATGTTTCCGATTCTTGTAGTAGACGAGTGGTGTCAGGATGACATAAAAAAGAGAAAAGTGCATGGTCTGAGACATGTGCTTGTAAATCATGGACATGATTTTAAAAAGTCAATGATTTTCAGTGTCACTGTGCTTATGTTGCATTTTATTACTTTACTATAAGGAGGTTGTGTTTTAGGTTAGGTTATGTTTGTGTACTTGTTTGTATTTGCTGGCTAATTTAGAATTACTCATTTATAATAATTTTTATAATGATGCAAGGATTTTGCATGTTATTTTTATCAGCATTGAGGCTTTGGATCAGGGAGAGTCCGTTTAATTTTGGAGATGATCTGGATCATATTCTGGATTGAGGAATTTTTTGAAGGATTCTTTAACGTTGTGAGATAGGATGATTTTTTGAAAATGTCGTGTTATAGCCATGGTATGAGATTTTGGTTCATATGGGGGATTGATGGCTTTGTCAGATGTTTCTGCTCTCCGAGTAGTTCTGTATTTAAATATGAATAAAACATTTACACCAAATGCAAACAAAAACAAATGTGACCATAACATTTGGCAGACGCTCTTATCCAGAGCGACTTACAATCATAATTTTTATACAACTGAGCAATTGAGGGTTAAGGGCCTTGCTTAGGGGCCCAACAGTGGTGAAAGTGGGGATTGAACCGCTGACCTTCAGATCAGTAACCCATCACGTTATAAAATAAAGTATGAAGAAAAAAGGAAATAAACATATTAAACAATTTCTTTGTGTGCGCATTGCAGTGGATGTCTATCCAATTCTGTCTATCTGTTGATATGTGTATGAGCCAGCTCATCTGTTCGCATTGCAATGACACTAAGTTCATCTACCTATCTGCAAGAAGTTACTGCAGTCCAGTTAGGAGAATATCTTTAGGTTTTTCCCAGGTTCATTGCTCTGTGGCTGTATGATTTTGTCCAACTCTGAAAGTCGTACCTCAGTTTCCCTGTGCCAGTGCAGTCAGTGTAAGCAGTGCTAGGACTTTCTGATTGTGTTACACAAGATAATTTCTGCTCATGATGTGATTAGTATATTCATATACGTACAGAATAAATGTAGATATTGAATAACTGAGCATCATGGGGTATTTAAGAAAGCATTATGAATGCACATAATTTGCAGAGTTCAGATTAACAAAGTTTCTTCAAAGAATTTCTAAAGTTTTTTGTTCGTTTGTTCTTTTCCCTTTTCACTTTATGGTTGGTGCTCTTTATGGACTCTTCTACGCAAAACATGTAATTGGCATGAGTCATTTTGTTTTCTTGCTAATGTTCACATGATTCATTTCATGGATAGAGAACTAAATGCTAATTAAAATGTAACAAGCCACATTGCATGTGAGTGTAAAGTTCAGAGAGTTCTTCTCTATAAATGTTTTGGTGAAAATGTATTGAACAATGATATTGTAGGCAATAAGAACCAAAAAATAATTCTGCCAAGTATATTGAGGAAAAAGTATGGCTAATAAACAAAAACATTGGAAAAATTAAAAGGTGTCACAAATGTATTGTTATTATTATTATTTTGGGACTTTTGCATAGCATGAATGAACTTCAAACCAGTGAAGAGTATACACTTAACCAAAGATAAGATGAAAAACCAAGCACTATTCAAGTATTTATTTCATGTGATATTGGATCATATTGATGAGAATAAGTAAACAATCAACAATATATAGTAATAACAACAAAAACAGTCTCTATTGTTGAGTAATATTTAGTGTGGCACCCTTTACTTTGATTACAGCATTTAACCATTCAGGCACAGTGTTCACATATATTTAAACTTCTTCACTTGCTAAACCATTACATAAAGAAAAAGCTTGTGGACACTGGACTATCAGCCCCATATTTGCCCAAAATGTTGCCACAAAGATGAAAGCATACAGTTGTATATGGTGCCTCTGTATGGTGTAGTATGGAACGAGGGGCCCAAACCCTGTTTAAGGATGACAGTGTCTCTGTGCACAAAACAAGGTCCACAGATATAAGTAGTAACAGAAAACATCAGCGTTATAGAGACAAGCAGGGCACTTTGTTAATATCAGATGAATGAAGATGCGCTTTGATAAAATGACCTGATGATAAAAACTGGACTTACACATTTATATCTCACATACTATAGTGGTGCTTTTAGGTATCAACTCTTATTGTGAGTGCTATTAATTTATTACCTCCTTTCAACTTTAACATATTTCGGAGTGCTTGTGTTGACTGTCTGCTGCAAAGTATATTAGTAAATGAAAGAATAAGAATTGGAATAATGTACCAATATTAATAAGGATAGAATTGGCCTCATGGAAGAACCATATATACGAATAGATATGTCAGGTTAGTGTCACGTATTACCAATTTATGTAAACTTGTGACATTCGATTTTTAATATTTAAAACTGTCACACAGGTACTAACAAAATTTACATGTGGTGGAGTGTACATGTGTATAATTTGCTGTTCTTAGATTTTACTAATATTTTATTCGTATATAAACTTTATTATATCTTAAGTATATAATTCTGTCACAGATTAGACTGCGAGGGCATTTATTTATGCAGATCTGAAACTACAGGTGACGCTGCATTTACAGTTTCTGTTATATGATGCCACTCTTTTATTTAAAATGATCCTTCAATTCCACTGTTCAAAATGTATTCAAAATAATCCCTTTTCTTCTTTGGATCTTAAAGATTTTCCTTCTATTTCGATGCCATTTTTTCAGAATGAAGATTCCTGCGAGATACCATGGGTAGTGTAGCCTTATATGACAGTATTAGGGTGTGAATTATTTAAAATCTCATTAACACACTCACACACACAACCATTTACACTCACACTTGGGGTCATAGGGAGAATATGCAAACTCTACCAAGAAACTC
>JBCNYG010000001.1:23164794-23176374 GCA_039654305.1 Porochilus rendahli
GGGGGGGGGGGAGAGCGAAAAAGCGGGTATAAACAACACCCTCGCGGCGCGCACACACACACACACACACACACACACACACACACACACACACACACACACACACACAGGTTAAATTCAATCTTTGTACATGGGCTGTTTTCAGTTTTTAAGGACTAATGAGCATCTGGTGTGGCACATTCATACTAACACGGTTTATTAAAACAAATACAAGGGATTTATGGATATTATCATGTTCTTGCATGAGGCCCAATGACTCTTAAATGAATCTGGCACATGTCAGTGTGATGGATCCGTTATGAAATACTGTAGCAGCCCAGCTGCAACTTGTTCAAAGTGCTTCAGGTGTTTCTTTGGGAAGTGCGGCGGAAGAACAAAATATACTTCACTCCAATTTGATCACTCTCTGTCATTTAGGTGTCCCTAAGTTCAACCAGACTCTAGATTTAATGCCACTGCCTTCAGACATGCACTTAAAACCAGAGGGGGTCCTCAGTAATGAAAGCAAACTACGTTAGTCTAATAAATAAAATGCCAAGAAAGTTTAACACTGAAAAGAAACACACAGGGACAGAAATTACTGAAGCGTCATGAAGTCCAATGGAGGGAAAAAAAACCTGCCAGAAAGATCAGGAAAGAAAATAAAAATGTGTAACACATGCTAAGAAAATTAATTTGGTAAACTCAAATATAATCACGTGAAGTGAGAAATTTGTATCAAAAGCAATATAATAGTCATAATCGCCTTCCTTTTGTGAAACAGAAGTCAGTTTTTATAAACAACTTTAAAAAAAACTAAAAATTACTTCACACACACAAAGATTATGGTCATCTTAAGAGCAACGCTGTGATATATGCATTACTTAATATTAGCACAAACTACACAGGACACACACGATCCGATTAGTTTGTTAACTAGGGTTTAAAAGATCATTTCCAGAGTGATTAATTCTTGTAATCAAAATGACAGACATGGTTTCACCTGGAGTATTGTCACACTTTAATAATGTGAGCCATATTAATGGAATTAAATAGGGAATTATTAAATATGTTTAATGTATGCGATTTTCTTTGAAGTTGCATGCTTAAAAGGCTGAATATTTCGGCCAGGTCTTGGATACTTACTCCAAAACTGGCAATATATGTTAAAAAATCTGATCTCATTTTAAAACTTAGAAAATGGTAACAATAACTCAAAATTAATCAGTTCATCATCTTGTTTGCTTTATTTACATCTCTGCGTAGTATATAATAAAACATTGAATGAGTTTAAAAACACACCATTACAGAGCAGTTTTCCTATGTGTGTGTTATATGAAATAAAACTGAGACTCAAAAGACACCTTTACACTCAGCAAGTTGAGGTCACCTGACCTTTTTCTTTTCTTTAAGTTTACAGTATACACTAAAACTTTATTCAAGTCCAAAAATATACCATTACACAGTGTCTGTGCTCTGCTTGGATTGATTGGAGCTCATCTGCCCCATAATAGTTAAATATGTAATAATTTATAAATAAAATAAAACAATTATTCACCACAAGCTCAGTGGACGGTGCTGAATTGAACTGAACTATTCAGCAGCATCCACTAAGCATCTGGTGAATAACTTGTTTTCCCTCTCAGAAAAAACAAAAATTAAATTAATAATAATAAAAAATAAAAAAAACTCTGCAGCACCATCATTGCTATTTTTGGATAAGTACACACTGTAATTGATATTCCTTTTCGCAACACTGTGCACATTTCATATTATTATTAATTTAATTTTATTATTTTAAAATACTTTTTTTTTTCTCTCGCACAACTAGTGGAAAGCCATCAAATAATTCTTGGAATTCTTCCATGAGCCAACTTATCCGTCATGGACATCAGATAAGTTGAAGAAAAATTGAATCAGTAATAAAATATATGTGTATATATGTATAAATGTATGAAAAAGTATTGAATTATTCCGTCTCGGAGCGTGATATCCTCAAAAACTGAAACAGCCCTATGACCAAATAATTCTCGACATCATACTTTCACCTCATTCAATAATTGCTTATTTTCAATGCAAAGCTGCCCAATACTGTATATTAAAATAACATCTTGCTTTAGCTTGTTCAGTCTGTACTCCATCATATCTGACAGCTCTTCATCTTACAACTCATGTGACAGGCTGCAGTGCATGATGGTCTATGTTGACTGAAGTAGGATACATTGTCTGAATATTACTGTTGGTAAGCTTCACGGTGATTTTGTAGTGCATGATAAACCATGCTTTGTGCACAGGTGCTTTGTCATGCGACAGGAACACGTTCAGGCTCCTTAGTTCCAGTGAAGAGAAGTCTTAATGCTACAGTATGTTGCAACCTTGAAACGGACACTTACGTTACGGAAGGTAATAACTTCCAACATTAAAATGGAAATGGTAAAATGAAAGCTCCAACCCTGTTTTGCCATTCCTTTTTAATACCTGTATGATAACTCCAATTTCACAGGATACACAGATTAGTGTAAAACTAGTTAACTAGTGTAAAAAGTTAAAAATCTGCTGAAAGGAAAAGTCTGTTGCAAACCAGAAAAAACACAAACACAAAACACAAACTCTCTAAACGTCAACACGCTGTATCTGACAAAATGAAAAGGCAAAAGCATGGAGCATTGCATTTTTCATTTAGCACTTTGCATTTAAGTTTTCAAATTTACCAACATGTAAATATATGTAAATGTTTATTTGAGGAGGAACAGTGAAGTAGTGGTTAGCATTCTCACCTCACAGCAAAAAAGTCCTAGGTTCAAAGTATGTGGTCAGTGAAGATGTTTCCGTGAAGATTTTGCATGTTTTCCCCGGCTGTGGGGTTTCCTCTGGGTTCTCCAGTTTCCTCCCACAGTCCAAAGACATGCTTATCAGGTGAAGATTTGCAAGGAAACCCAAGTTGCCCCAGGTGCGAATGCATGTTTGTCCTTAAGAACAGGTTCAGAGAAGGCTTGCAAACCCCTTGAGTACAAATATACAAAAGTGGGCAGTGCATCATGGGGTGTAAAATGGGAATACAGATACAAATCATAATTAGATGCTGCTGAACAGTGTAACAAGAAAGTGTTCACTCTAACATCAGATCACATGATCTAGCCCTGGGTGATGCAAACAGCCAACAATAGCGGGGAGTGTGCATTAGCATTTATATTTTTAAAATGCCACTATATTTCAGTTTTGACCAAATTAATTTGCAAAATCTAACGGCATAAAACACTAAAGTGATTTGAGATTTTTTCTAAGAGTAAAAATTAAGGCTAAGAATCGGGTGGGGGTGGAGGGATAGCTAAAGCAGATGTTACAGTCACATATTGCTCCTGAGCTCATGATTTCCTTATAGCAGAGGGAGAATGCTATTCTGCTGTACCATTTGGGAGCATGCAACACCCCATTCTAATTAATATTATTCATTTTTGAGTTCCTTGTCAGTTGCAATATCTGTCTAGATAAGTTCCTTCAACTGAATAAAACAAGGTCTTCATCCCCAGCTATAGGCAGCTGTGTGCATCACTCAGGGCTTGATGTCATGATCTGATGTTAGGGTAAATGCTTTTCTGATGCACCATTCCATTTAGGCATTTAACGGACTTGTCAAATTAACATACATTTACATGGTGGTGAAATTGAAAACTAAAATGCAAATAGGGAAATGAAAAGACAGTGCTTGTTTGCATTTCCCTCCATACTTTTCATATTTTTAGATACAGGGTTTTGAGACCAGGACTTTACAATTGTTTTAACAGCTTTTCATTTGCGTTTCTGTCTGGTTTGTGCTGAAAAATTCATTGAATGTAAAAGACTAACTAATGAAATGAAACCACAAAACGTTTGTCGTCAGTTCGGTAGCTATTACCTTCCATCCGACATAAGTGCTCTAACACAAAACATTAAAAGATAAATTTAAGGTTAATAGTAAAATGCCAAATCCCCACAATGCTAAAGAGATTTTTAATTGCATGACAAAGATTTGAGGAGTTTAGCCCAGAAACCGTTAAATTTTCCCCCCAAAATAATATTCATGGTAAAAATCTTCTAGACCGATATTTACATTTACAGCATTTGGCAGACGCTCTTATCCAGAGCGAACTACAATTATCATTTTATACAACTGAGCAATTGAGGGTTAAGGGCCATGTCCAAGGGCCCAACGGTGGTGATAGGGGGGATTAAACCGCTGACCTTCGGATCAGTAACCCATCGCCTTAACCACTAAGCCACCACTGCCCTGCCGTACTATTTAACACAGTAATAAACGTTTTAAAATCTTAATATGGTGTTGTAGTACATTATTGTTGACAAATCACTGATAGTGTACTTTTTAGCATGTTTAATGGAGTTCCTCTGTGCTATTGCAGAGCTCCACCTACTGGACATCATATGCATTACATAGACCGTAATTCTTTCAGGCAGTGTAGATTGCTACTCATTTATTCATCCACCAACTCGCTTAATCCTACTAGTGTCATGGGGAGGCAGGGTATAGGTGGGTCACCAGTCCATTACAGTGCACACCATACAAAACATTCACACTCACACTTAGGGGTAATTCTCCAGTCATTTATTCGCCAAACCGCTTCATTCTACTAGGGTCGCAGGGAGGCTGAAGCCTATCTCAGCCGACTTTGGGCGAAGGCGGAGTACACTCTGAAAATCTCATCAGTTTCATTGCAGGGGACGGACGGACGGACAGACGGACACAGACACACACACACACACACACAGATGTACGTCTTTGGATTGTTGGAGGAAACCGGACTACCCAGAGGGACCGAACGCAAGCACAGGGAGAATATGCTCCACACAGAAAAGCCCACGCTGAGCCTTGAACTGGAACCTAGGACCTTAATGCTGAGAGGCGGATGTGCTAACCACTGCACCACAATGCTAAATTTGCTAATACTGCAAAGCTTATTCCATACCTCCTATCGTAGCCACTTGTTGAGTTATAGAGTTAATTCAAGTACTCAACATAAAGACACTTCATATTAACTGTTTGTCACCTTTTAAATTATAACCCCAGGGGTAATGGACATTACATTCAGTAATTATGTGGCTGACAGCCACAGTAATAATGTTATAATACAGAATGCCATGGTTGCTTTCAGTAACGTATACATCTCTAACCATCTTTTTAGAGTCTATTACATTTCAATCGAAACCCTCACTCTGACATATAAAGCACCCTGATTGAACCGTTATTGTTACCCCAAATGTAGAAAGGTGAAATGAGACTACTCCTCATTTTTCACATAACCGACATACTGAAACAACCAAAACACGCCAGCTTCACAAATTCTCTTGGCTGAGCAAGCAGATCGCCCATCACAAACCAAAGTGCATTCTATGCGTAAACCACATCTTCGCTGCAAGCCTGCACACTTACATGACAGCACATGGACACACACACAGTGCTTGTATTTGTAGACCTGTGAGAGTGCGTCAGCCCTTCCAATCCCAAGGTATACAGAGGTCACCATCCTGCATGACAGAGTAAAAGTGTGAGACACAGAGGTGCAAGCCCTGCATATAAGGAGACCTCTCCTCGATTAGACGCCTGCAGCATGGGATCATCTGGCTGCTGGAGACACTGGGTTCTTTGGACAGACTCTGCAAAGAGAGACCCTGCACACAAATGGACACCATGTCCTCCTCCTCAGCCTCTAACCTGCAAGGAAATACACAGTTGACAGATTGTTATGTTATTATTTACCTAGTCTTGCAAAAAAAATAAAAAAATAAAAACCTGCCTTTTTGGGAAATTATAAACAAGATTCTATTTAAAAATCTAATTCGGTAAAAACATCCTCTCACTGATGCATTATAAAGATGATTATTTCACTTTATGATTTCAAGGGGGAAAAACAGCACAGCAGGAACAAAACTAAGATTTGCACTAACTGCTCCTTGCGCTGCAGACGCCTGCGAGCTTCTTGTGCATTGCTCTGAAGGAAGTTCTGTAGATGAACAGGGTCACACATGGTGGGGATGATGAAGTGGCCCAGCTCATGAAGACTAGGGCTAGAACGGTCACTGTAGAAACACAAAACAGAGTACAGAACGTTACGCTACGTAAGAGTTTTAAATTTTTTTATTTAACATAAGTTACACCTACATGACAGAGAAAATGAAAAAAAATTTTTGGAGGTGATTTGTCCAAATTTTTCCCCATAATTTATGTCGTATCCAACCCATCAAGTATTGCCGTTCCCTACACAACCACTACCAACCAGGGAGGGGTGTAAGCATGCATATGCCCCCTCCGTGACATGCTACCACCTGGCTTTTTTTGAAAAACACTCAGAGGGAAAGCACTATCCGCCCCCTCGTACGAATGAGCTCACAGATGCACATGATTGGCTAGTGATTGCTGTGAGCGACAGGGAAGTGAGCATATGCCAATCCTTCCTCCCGTGAGAGCTCGGCCAATTAGCTCCCGTGAACACCCTGTCAATGGCTGTGCAATCAATCCGGATTCGAACTTGCGATCTCCGGGTTGATAGCCGCACACCTTGTCAATGCGCCACTCGGGAGAAATAATGCTTATCCATATCAACACGCCTGAAAACACATGCACCGTTATAAAAGGATGCAGACTCTCCACTCAACAATTGGTTTCTGCTAGGAAATGGCATGGCCTGGCATGTCATTTTTATCAGTTGTATAAGCAGTTAAGAAAGGCCTTTAAAACCAGTTGATTGGTGCGTGATGACTCAGGGAAGGATACCCTGCGACTGACGAGAAAGACCAAATCAGGAAGCGAACACAGGAATACAGCTGATTAGCCTCATGTGTGTGTCTCTAGTCTGTGGGGGGAAACCCACACAATCATGAGAACATGCAAACTCCACAAAGAAACGTCGTCACTGAGTCCGGGACTCAAACCCAGGACCTTCTTTCAGCAACACAGGAAGTGAGGCATTATTTAACAATATTTCTGTAGATGAGTTGAAAGACGTGCATTTAGCTGCACTTGTACAACTCAGCAAACAACACGCATGAACAAGTAAATAAACAAGTAGACGAGATCTACTTTTCTAGGGTCATGGTGAGCCCCTGTAGGCTGCGAGGGTGAAGAGCAAGTCTGTGGGGCAGCAGTCTCCTGTGGAAGGTGTTGAGGGTGTTGTAATGGTCTTCCAGAGGCAACAGCAGACCCACACGCTCCATATGGATCACCTGGATCCCTCCTAACAGGAAACTGATCCGATCCTTTAGCCAGTCTGTCTGCTGCAGCAGCTTGCTGTAACTAGGCAACCTCTCAAAAAGCTACACACACCCACACACACACACACAGATTACAGACCACACAGACAAAGACTGACCACATAATTAAAACTATTTAACAGAGGAGTATAGCCCATTCAATAAAAATAACATACACAAACACACACACACACACAACACCTTTGTCCACTGATGATGCACATCCATTGTTCCCAGCATCACATGACCTGAGGCATTCATTCCTGATTGGTCAGTAAAGACTATTGTGTGCCCTATGGAGGAAGAAAATGTCAATAAGTGAGGCCATACAGGCATACTGACTCATCAGTTCGGACAACCAAAACATAATCCATGTGTCACACACACAAAATCATTTTTGGTGCATACTGTACCTCTAAGATTATGCATAGCTTCTGGGTTCTGTGAGGAGAGACGACTCAAACTCTGCATCTGACAGCACTTGTGTGCAACTCCCCATTTACGCTGCCACCTACAGAAAGGAGGAAAACATGACATCCTTGAAACAAAGTTACACCATTGTCACATAGATTCATCGTGTACATTATACGGCTAAGAAGACATGGACACCTGACCATCACACACAGTGAGTCTTTCCCAAATTGCTGCTGCAAGACTGTACAAATGTATTTTCTATGCTGTAGAATTATTTCCCTTCACTGGAACTAGGGACACCACAATGGGCACGGTGCTTAGCACCATCACTCCACAGCAAGAAGGTTCTGGGTTCGAATCTCCCTAACTGGGGCCTTTCTGTGTGTTGCAAGCCTGCCTGGGTTTCCCCTGGGTGCTCCAGTTTCTTCTTGCAGTCTCAAGCGATACAGATTATTTCTGTTCAATGTGAACCTCCCACACCCGTAGCCTATAGGGATTTGCCCCTACTTGCCCCTCAACTGATAGATAGACATAACGGATGGATGGAACCATAAGAGGCTCAAACCTGTTTTAGAGCTGGATTCAATGAGTGCACTGAACAATGCTGGGAAGAACTGGTACCTGAACCGCATTTCTTAACCTCATCTGTGACTGAATGCACATATCTCCCCAGCCAAGTTCCAAAAGGAAAGTCTTTCCAGAAAAGATGACGCTGTTATAAAAGCAAAGGAGGGGCAACACCATGTTAATACCCATGATTTTGGAATGGGCACATATATAGATATCAGGTGTCCATACTTTCCATAACAAAGTAGCAGTGCTAAAGCCCTGATCTCAGTTGGGCGATAACACCCAATAATGCCCACAATCAATTTTTAGTTCGGGAGTGAGCTTGAGGGGTCGGTGACCAATATCGCTGTCAGCAAGGAATCCACCCGCAGTGGACAATCGGCCTGTGTTTTGAAACCTGTTTGGACCTCAGACTGTCTGCAGCCATGCCTGGGACGTTAGTAGTTACAAAGAAGATTTTTTTTTTAATTTCCAAGCATTGCTGATCATGGCAGATCACTGAAAGTCGCCAACTCAAAAATAAATAAATAAATAAATAAATAAAAAATATATCACAAGCAGTCACCAAAGAATCGCCCAAATGAGATCGGGCCTTAACGATTGCTTAATCACCACGACAGTTCATGATCTACCTTTTTGCTCTAAAGTAGTGAAATGGATTTGCCACGGTATTGATGTATATCAAAGCTGACCTGATATCAAGTAGGCCCAGTTTCTCCATGAGCTCTCTCTTCAGTCTCTTCAGCTCAGCTCGTCGTGGAACGCTGGCTTTCTGCTTCTTAGTAGCTTCTTGCTCATTGTTCCTCAACCACAAACTGCAAAGTGTTCAATCACTGGTTAGACAACACACGTATATTTAAGAACCACTTACCTATGCTCTTCTAACTCTTCAAGTTAACCTTTCTATTCCTACACAAAATATAAAGAAAGTCTAAGAAACTGATTGAGAACTGGTATTCCAAGTTGTAACTCGCATTAAATGACGTTCAACACACACCGACGTCCAGTCCTCCAATGATATTTAAGGCA
Source organism: Porochilus rendahli (assembly GCA_039654305.1). Classification (NCBI taxonomy): domain Eukaryota; kingdom Metazoa; phylum Chordata; class Actinopteri; order Siluriformes; family Plotosidae; genus Porochilus; species Porochilus rendahli. The sequence goes on from JBCNYG010000001.1 coordinate 23,174,029, forward strand.
CACATACGTACACTAATTAGGATAAAGCAGTTCAGAAAATGGATGAATGAATGGATAAAAGGAAGCAGGTGAGCTCTGACTGTGTAGGCGAAGAGCAGTGTAACAGTGTCTCTTTAAACTCCTTGCAGAGTTTTCGTACATACTATAAATATTTTTATTATATTTTTAAGTAGCTTATATTTACATATTTTGATCAACCAATCAGTAGCCAACACCTTCCACTTGTTTCAATCACTTATCTCAAAAATAAATTAATTAACTAAAAAAAAAAAAAAGGTTAGCATGCACATTAGTGTTTACATTTTTAAGTCAGATAGCAGCCATCTTGATGAATGGCTCCATTTTGAGATTTTGAAGCAAGGTGGTCTCACCAAGATGGCTGCAATCCGGCTTTAAAATTGAAACACTAATGTGCAATCTAGGTGTAGCTACTGCTTGGTTGATGTGAAAACCTGCACCCACACTGGCCCTTTGCGCATACATTGGTCATCCTTGTTTGACAAAGCCAGGTCAGGTGAGCACTGCACACATCGCACTAATAGCACTGTGTAGCCAATGGCATCTTTTGAGCATACTCACTCAGAATTTAGTACATACTACATGGAAACGTGAGAAAACTATTGTCTGCAAATGTGTTTTTAAAGTTTTAAAGTTTTACTACAATACATGAACAAGAAAAAACTAACTTGAATGACATTTTTATCACTTATTTCCCATTTTTAAAGACTGACAAGAAGGTCCCGGCCTACTCTAAGTGACTGGGATAAACTGAGAATGTCTGCTATTTGGATTTTTTTGATCTAATCAAAATAATGTTTTTTTTTTTAAATCCCAATATAGGGGACCCATCAGCGTGCACCACACCTGTGGAGTATATATGCATATTCATGTAATGAACAGCTTAAGATCAAATTCCATGTGTTGTGGGATGTGTTTAATCTTTATAAAGTGATACTGTAACACAGGTTGATTTACATGACATTTACACTTACAGCATTCAGCAGACGCTCTTATCCAGAGCAACTTTCTTATACTGGTTTGTCAGGACACAGACCAAGTATACCGTCAGTCAAACTCAGTGGGTAGGGTTTTTTTTTGTGCGCACGTGTGCTAGTCGAAATACTGCTGAAAAAGGTGTTTTCAGTCGTCGTTTAAAGACACTGAGCGACACAGCTGTCCAGACATCCACAGGAAGTTCATTTCACCACCATTTAGGAGCCAGAACAGAGAGGAGTCTAGACGCATTTTCCCTTGGTTAGCAGTGTGGAGTGTGATAAGTGCTTTGAGGTAGGAGGGTGCAGGTCCTTTTTTGGCTTTGTAGGCAAGCATTAGTGATTTAAATTTAATGCAAGCAGCTACAGGAAGCCAATGGAGAGATCAAAGCAGTGAAGTGGTGTGGGAAAATTTGGTACAGTATTGTTAACTGGATCAGTTGCAGAGGTTGAATTGCGCTCAAAGGTAGACTTGTCAGGAGTGAGTTACAGTAGTTTAGTCTTGAGATGACAAGGGACTGAACAAGTATCTGAGTGGCCTTAGTGGAAAGAAATGGACGAACCTTCAGAGGTTAAGGAAGAGAAATTGACATGATTGATGAAAGATTAGTGATATGGGAGAAGAGGACAGGCAGTTGTCCATGATTACTCCAAGGCTTTGTGCTGTGACTGAAAGAGATCACAGAGCTGTCTAAGGAGATTGCAAGATCTTGATGTGGGGATGAGTCAGCAATTCAGTCTTGCTGGGATTAAGCTTCAGCTGGTGAGTTGCCATCCATGAGAAGACACATGCCGATGCAGAGACACGGATAGAATCAATGTCAAGGGATGAAAAGAGAGAACAAATTAAGTAATCTGCATAGCAGTGGTATGAGAGTAGTATGAGTGATCTAGTATAAAGAGAGAACAGTAGTGGACCAAGAGCTGAGCCCTGGGGAATGCCAGTGTAAAGTCGCCGTGGAGATGATGTGGATCCCCTCCATGTAACCCGATACGAGCGACCTTCCAGGAAGGAAGCAAACCATTGCCATGCTGAACCACAAATTCCTAGACTCCTGAAGACGGACAAGAAAGTCTTGTGGTTGATTGTATCAAATGCTGCGGAGAGGTCGAGGAGGATGAGGAATGATTACTCCAAGGCTTTGTGCTGTGACTGAAAGAGATTAAGCTTCAGCTGGTGAGTTGCCATCCATGAGAAGACGCATGCCGATGCAGAGACCCGGATAGAAACAATGTCAAGGGATAAAAAGAGAGAACAAATTAAGTAATCTGCATAGCAGTGGTATGAGAGTGGTATGAGTGATCTAGAATAAAGAGAGAACAGTAGTGGACCAAGAAGCTACATCTTGGCTGA
>JBCNYG010000001.1:23190938-23205208 GCA_039654305.1 Porochilus rendahli
CTATTGAGTGTCGATAGTTCTGGACGATAGGTGATCAAGAACTTTTCTTTGAGGCAGAGGTTACATTTTTTACTTGCCCTATTGTAGGCTGAGTGTGACGATAGGATGTGCCATGAGATGAAGTGTTCGATGTTGTTGTCCTTGAGGTCAACCTCCCTGTCTCCGACTGTATAAAATGTCTCTGACTGTATATAAACTGTGGTAACGAATATTCTCAATAAATCCACTGATGAGTGAGCAACCATGAAACAGCTCTGTAGGGATCAAATTGTAGTCATTTTTTTCCTTATACCTCACACACACACACACATACATTATATATATATATATATATACATACACACACATATATACATATATACATATACATACATATATATACACACATATACATATCCTTTCTGTTAGATTTTGTCATAATGGCTATACATGTGTCAGTTGCATTAGCACAGGTACAGGATGTGTTACATCACCTTTAAGAATACATTACAATTCTTGTTGCGTTGTTAAAGAAAATGCTAAAGTTGAGATGGGCGCCAGCCTCCCTGCGACCCTAATTAGGACTAAACGGTTCAGAAAATGAATGAATATGATTTTTTTTCCTGTCTCGGGTTTACATAATAGAAGTCCACCAAACAAAGAATAATAAAGAGAGAACGGCCTTATTACACTGATCGCCATTACAGCACTGGCCTGCAAAATGTATCCATTTAAAAGTGTCCACATTACGAGACTGCAAGGCTCTGCAAAGAGACTTTTAATTTCCAAACAAACGTTTGCTTTTAAATACTCGTGCAAACCGTGATAGTGTTGGACTTTAGCACTTTTAAACCCCCCCCCCGGGGCTGTTGGAAAGCTTTAAAAAAGAGAAAGAAGGGCAAGTGAGGAAGTAAACTAACCTGATACGGAGCAGTGAGGTCAGAGACATCCCGCAAGAGCTCAGTGCAGTTCAATTCTGAAAACACACACACACACACACACACACACACACACACACACACACACACACACACAGGGATTTACACCTGACAGATGAAACCTACAGGTTCATTAATGAGTGTGAGAGGTGTAATCAATAAAGCTGGCGCTTCCTTTCTCTAATGTTGCTCCACTTGAGCTTACCTTCAGGGCCAGGCGTGCTGAAGTCAGTGACATTAATGAGACATAAACACAAAATGTCACTTAGTTAAAGGTTAGCAAAATATCCAAGAGCGTACAGAACGATTTAAAAACAATGGCTTGGCTTTTGTTCGTTTGTTTGTTAAATTCAGTCACAAACAGATCACGCGGACGAATATCTTCACCTTGGCTGTAGCTGGAACAAGTACATTCCTATGTGACTTAGCTGTTGGAGAAACTTAGCCTCTAGCTAATCCACCAACATAAACAAACAAGCTAACACCTAGGTAGCAACGGATATCGCCTGAATCCTCAATCCTCTTCTTCGTCGGGGACACACGCTGTTTTATAACAACCTGGACGTAATTTAATCAAAGTAAAACCTCTTACTCACCGGTCCATCGTGACTTAAAATCCGTGCTCACCAAATCCTGGTAGTTAATTGAAGGTGAGCTGCATATAAACATCCACACGTTTCCGAGGAGTTTTACTCGGGTTGGTGTTTATACTGCCCTCTAGTGGTGTAAACACGAAACACACCTTAGAGAGCTCTCACATTCCTAGTGACTTCTTCATGGGCAGATGTTTTATAAACACCAACCAAAAAAAAAGCATTAATGTATGAGCCAGTTCAAGCATACAGCCTCATGGAGCTAATAGATATCCTAAAGACCAGACATCCGAAGGGGCAGCATGGTGGTGTTGTGATCCGCCGCACAGCACGAAGGTCCTGAGCTCTGGTGTTTGTGAGTGAAGTCTGTATGTTCTCCCTGTGCCTGTGTGGGTTTCCCCCGGGCATTCTGGTTTCTTCCTACAGTCCGAAGACATGAACATTTTGGCGAATTGGCTGTTCCAAATTGCCCCTAGCTGTGTGTATAAATGGTAATGTGGTCCTGCGATGTCTGGTGGTCTGGCGAGCCACGATCCTGGTAACATTAAGAAGTTCGGGAAATGAGTGAGATTGGCATGTGAAGGGGAGAACTGATTAGTATATAGTACACAGGAATGATATCAAGGGTTTTACAAACATTATTCTGAGTGGATAATGCTTGGATCAAAGTGACAGACACTCACAGTTTGTCACGGTCACTTGGAGCAGGCAGTGTCATCATTCTCACACTTTATATATAAAAAAAATAATAAAAAGTTTGATTTTCTTTAAGTTTTTATGTGCTTTAATAATGGCGTGTTTATAAACTCATTCAGTTTTTTGGCGAGTTATACTTTACTACAACAAAATCGTTATTGCCATGTTTTTAAGCCCATTAAAAGTTTTAGTGAATACTATACAGAAACACAACAAAAAATCAAATGTAATGGTTAATTTTTACATTTTAAAGCATGGCAGTGAGGATGCCCCATGCGCCAAGTGACCGTGAGAAGTTGTGAGTGTCTGTCATTATAATTCAAACATCCTCCACTTGGAATAATTAACAACTATGCACCAAAGGCAAGGTGGATGTTGCTGAATAGTGAAATGAAAAAAGGTGCCTGTGATCAACACATGTTCCATCCAGGTTGTATTCCCATTTTGATTTAAAGGTCAAAATAAGCTCTAGATCCGCTGTGACCCATGAAATTGCAGTTACTGAAAATTAACAAAGGCGGCATGGTGGTGTAGTGGTTAGCCTGTCCACCTCATAGCAAGAAGGTCCTGAGTTTGAGTCCCAGGCTCAGTGAGGGCATTTTTATGTGGAGTTTGCATGTTCTCCCCGTGCTTGCATGGGATTCCTCTGGATACTGTGGTGCCTGCCGATGACCCAAGAAGGAATAAGTGCTTTAGCAAATGAAGGAGTTTATTTTGTCTTCACAAACCTGGTATGCAGTCAGAAAAACTGACATCCATGTGACATCAAAGCTATCCATCACTTTATCGTTTTTAGACATGAGATGACAATGGTGAGAGCTCACTAAGTGGGGATATTATTTCATTATATGAGGACCTTGTGATAATGAACTAACGGCTTGGTGCAAAAATGTATGGCCACAAAATAGCCATAAAGTGGACACAAATAATTATAGCTAGAAAATTTGATCATTATTAATACTAATTGATCTAAATGTACATCGTGTGTAACACTACAATGATTTTGCAGAGATTTTAAGGCAGAACTGAAGAAAATTACTGGGATGTCACAAAGAAAACCTCCCAGCTGCAATTACAGTCCCATATAAATGAATATAGATAAAATATGAGCAAAAGTGTACTGTGGACAGGACCTATCTTCAAATTTTTAAGTGTGATCAGAGACACTGCCTTATTAAAGGCATCAAACCATGCCTTGATCGAACACAGTACACACTTTCCATAGTGAAGTTCCCATGCGTTCTTCTTCTTCTACGTCCTACAGAAATCCAGCACTGCAAATGCATGATACCCCATGTTACACAACCCACCCACCTGAGATCAGGCCCTCGTCCATATGTCATAAAGGACTTTTGGCATGCATTGCTGTATTTTTGTTTATAAGGAAATACTCATTTAGTTACTTAAAAATACTGCTAATGTGGATGAGGTAAAGCACCCAAATCTTAGAGAAACACTCAGTGCATCCTTTTAATGCAATTGACAGTTTGTATCAATAGAATTTTTTGAAATTTCACAACCAGTTGCCTTTAACTGTCACGTACACACCAGTAGGCTCATGATGGATCAGATCATTCATCCATTTACCCAACCACTTAATCATACTAGGGTCCTATCTCCGCCGGCAGTGGGCGAAGCCAGGGTACAGCCTGAACCTTCTTTGCTGTGAGGCAGATGTGCTGTTAACCACTACGCCACCTCCCTCTGATGATATAGTGATTTATTTTGGGTATATTCTAAATAAAGCATTGCAGTAAAATTTCACGTTGGTTTATATGTTTTATCTGTAGTGTAGATAAAGTCTCTGAGTGCAGAGAAGCCACAAAGCATTGATAACCATGTCTGGATTCTCTGAAATCCAAATAAAATGTCAGGTCCCTGGATACATATATAAAATTCTATATATATTTCATTTATTTGTCACTCATGCTGTGGGCATACAGTGAAACATTTCTCTGAGACTGACTGCTATCCCATCCTCAGTGTATTCTTATGCCCAGTTTTACTGGATTTATTTATTCATTTGTTTGTTTGTTTTTTGGTCAGTAGCCAAAAAAATCATCACTAAAGATGAAGGAATAAATGAATGAATAAAGGAGCACTGGGTATATTAAATTCCTCTAGTCTCTTTCTGCTCCTTGGTACTCCAGTATTTAGTACCTTTTGTGTTGATTATTATAAAATTTACATATTTCAAGACCTCAGCTCAGACAAATTTGGCATATTTTCCTTTTTGTTGTGCGCAAAAAATGTACTGTCAAGTGCTGAATTTTTAAAGAGCCCTCTTCTATGATTAAATAGGGAACAGAGCCTTTTGGTCCACACTCTGCGGCTGTTATTAGAGATACAGACCCAGCTCTTTGTAAGTTGTATTTTAAGCATGCAAAGATCAAACCTTCTCTTTAGCTCAGTGCGTTTGTGTAATTTTAACAGAAGCACTGTGATTTCTGCTAAATGTTCATGAAGTCAATGTGCCTATCAGCCTAGCAATAACAGCAATTACTGACACACACACACACACACACACACACGCACACACGCACACACACACACACACGCACACACACGCACACACGCACACACACACACACACACTTCCACTGAGCACCAGCACCAGATACAAGTCAAGAGTCTCAGTTAATTTTCACATTCATTTAAATTCCAAAACTGGCAACAAAAAAAAAATCCTGATCTCTGTGACCTGGTTGTTGAAGCCAAAAGGGTTTAAGAAACTGTTGATCTCCTGGGAATTTTACACACAACAGTCTCCAGAGTTTACACAAAAAGTTGCAAAAAACAAAAGCCCTTGCATGAAAGACAGGTCCACGGATGGAAACACCGTGTTCATAAGAGAGATCACAGGAAGATGGCCAGATTGCTTCGAGCTACCAGGAAGAATAAAGAGTTACTCAAATAGTTATTCTTAATCAACTGTGGTGAAAAGAAAAGCATCTCACTATATACAAAACATCAAACCCTGAGGTGAACAGACTACAACAACAGAAGGTCACAGTGGGGTCCACTCATGTCAGTGAAGAACAAGAATCTGAGACGATCATAGGAACCAATACACCCAAACTGGATGGTTAAAGGTTAGCGAGGGGGGGGGAAATCACCTAATCTTTTTCCATTTTGCAACTGTCGAGTTTGAGTGAGTCTCTCATCTCCACATTCAAAAGCTGTTTCAGCCTGCAGACCTTTCGGATATAGTTGTTGCTGTCACACATCATTCCATATAAAGTCTAGAGACTGTTGTGGGAAAATTCCAGGAGTTTCTGAAATACTCAAACCAAATCTAGTACAACTTGCCACAGTTAAAGTCACTGAAATCACACTCTTCCCCCTATTTTAATGTTTGATGTGAATGTTAACTCAAGCTCTTGAACATTAACTCAAGCATATATTTGCATTGTTGTGCTTCACCACAAACTGTGCATGAGTGAGCTGGTGTATACTGTGTGATTATAAGCATATTTTTTGTACAAACTTTGCTACTGATCTTTATTTTATGACTTCTACATTATCGAGTCAGTACAAAAACATTTTCAAACATTAGGTTTCAAGCAAAAAATGAAATGTTACAGATGAAACATTTGTATGTCAGTGAAGAAAGCAATATATTACATAAAAGACAACATTTCAAAGATAAAAAAGCATATTCCTGGGTTAAGTATTTGAAAATAAGAAACAATTGCAGCAAAGTCTGCAGAAGAACTGTGACTGATCTGGGTCAGTGTTTGACCGTGTGTGAGTACATGAAAGTGAGTGTGTGTGTGTGTGTGGGTGTGTGTGTGTGGGTGTGTGTTTGTGTGTGGATCTGTGTGTGCGCGCTGGCAGGTGCTGAGTGTGGTAGGGTGTGACCCTGGTGTTATGAAGAAGCCGTGCCCACTCATTACGGCGGCCTGATTCACAACACCAGCTGACCCGCTCCACCATACTGCTCTGTCCACTGCGCATATCCTGCCTGTGTCTTCAGACAACTGCACCCACTCACCTGTCAATCAGACACAAACACATATCAGATCAGATCAGACAATTCAAGTTCCTGTAGACATGGCATAACACTGGGTTTCATTTGTGAAGCATTGACTAACAGCTGATATCAATTGAGCTACACTTTAAAGACATATTTATTTAAAACACATCACCATCTCTGCCCAAATCACGCAGTAAGAAATACTGTACATAGCACCAACAAAACCATTTTTAAAATAAATAAATAAATAAATACTTACAAAACAACCCAAAACAAACAGACAAACAAACAAACAAACACTTATGCAATCTTGATTAACTTAAAATCTGCATATTTTAAACAGTTTAAACAATTTTGCAATAGTTAGTTACTTGCTGATGTTGAAATATCAGGTTCCTTCTGTTATTATCACAGCACCTGCTCTCCTAATTTGCACTCCATCTTGTGTGGTAATGATCTCGTATGGCACTGTTGTCACTTTTACAGTGTATAATATATTACATCATGGCACTACAGAACATTATTTTATTCTTCTATATACTTGTTTATGGAGCGAATGACAATAAAGCTTTCTACTCTGTTTCATTAAGTTATGCTACATTCCACTAAAACCAATTGTGTGATATTTCAGGCTAAATTTCTTCCACAATTTTATTGGATTTGTTCTCTTCTTTCCCACCCAATAACTGATCGCACCTTCTTATGCTGATGCACAGATCCTAGGCACTGGATCCATGCCATCTCTAAATGAAATCCCTCCGGAGAGAAGTCCTATTAATGCCTGAAAACTGAGGTGTGCAGCAGTACTGTTGCTGTGATCTTGCCACTGTGCTGTGGAGATTTTCTTTTTTCTGACAGTATGACTACTGAGGTCAGATGAACCACTCTGATCAGAAGAGTGCGTGATCTCTGAGCTAACACTGACTTCATTCCTCCATTACTGCTCCTGACTCAGAGGGGCTGAATCACTTTTATAGAGTAAAACAAACAAATAATCCATGATCTCTGCCTGTTTTATTATTAATGACCTTCTTACTTCTAAGGGATGTTTAAAAGAGAGCTATGAGCCATAGATAGATACTTGACTCAAACCTGAACACTTCTTAAGCATGATTCATTCTTGAACGAGTTCTTTCAGTAAGCTTTTTGCGCAAGTCTATTTTGTACAGTCACACTGAATTGTTTCTACTTTCATAGCCACAGGCAGCATACAGAGAAAGTGCAGTTACATTTTTCTTCTAATTTTATTTGACTAATGCAGTGCGCTGACTTCCTGCCACTTTATTATTCTGCCATTTGCCTGCCTCATCTTTAACCCCAGCCGTGCAATCCCTGTTAATTCCTGCATAGTTGATCATATCACAACCTCACATGATACACGGGCATTATATTTCTCTTGATTCCAGTTTCATTAGCTGGCTTGCCCCTGCTGCTTATCCTAATAGTGACACAGCACCTACAAAGACGGCAAACTTTTTTGGATTCTATTAGAAGGTGTGAGAGGTGAGTGGGGGTGATCTTGGATGCCTGCCCATGCCCTTCAATGAAACCCATACTGTGCTGAAGCCATGGTGAAAATACATAGTAGTTCATTAAAGCAGTATCAGATAAGTCTATATTGTGTGTGTTTGTATATCAGGCACTGTGTTAGTACAAGTACGCTAAGTTTAATTTCCGAATGTCTTTCAGATTTAGTGAATCGTTATTCTAGACAATGCAGCACACATCCCAAAGGCACTTCTGTGCTTAGACATTTCAGATTCCTAACAGGGAATTTGTGTAGCTCAGTGTACTCGGCTGACTGAATGGGCCGTGGCGGCTTCCTGGTGAAACACCAGCTGCTCCTCTGACAGTTGTGTGATAGATCAACGTTCTCTGATTCTTCTTTTCCTCACTGAACATGTCATCAGATAGGCTGGCTTCTGTGTTCAAACAGTACTCTGTTGTAGCTGTTCCTTTAGACAGACAGCGATCAATGTATAGTCCCTTACAGATTCTTTTCAGTGTAATAATAATATTTTCTTTTGTGAATTAAATTATTTGTAATGTTTAATTTACTATTTTATAATGGTTTGCACTTTAAAAATAGTATAACAATGCTACAATATTAGTATAACTGGAGACCTCTAATGCTGACCAATTTAATACAATATGGGTATTTATCTGACTTTAAACACTAAATCCACATTCGTAACAAAATAATTCTTAATATATTCCCGTTAGCAGGTTGTAATTTCTACCTGACCTAAATGCTGAAAGCTATAGCTGACAGCTGAAAGATGTGCAGTGCTGAAACAGAGGAATGTCTGGATCAGCTTTAAGTCTCAGGTACAGTGTTGTACTGACATCTGATGAAGCAGCAAGTATCTCCTGGGTGCATCAGACAGCTGTAGTCAGTGAGTAAAAAGTCTTTGTCTAGCATTTTAAAACAGCGTTTGGTATCCCGTTGGAAATCAGATGGTTGGATCAATCACATAGCCACTAACAGCAAAAAAGGAAAGATTGATAAGTTGCTAAAACGGCAGCAACATTTTGCTTCGAGATGCTCCTAACTCTATACCCAGCATATCAAAATGCAAAGCAGGCTTAAATTCAGGTACACACCCTAAACATTTGATAATATGGGACTGTGTGTCCCAGTTGGTATATGTGTATGTGCATGTTTATGTGTGGACTTGTGTGCGTAAGAGATTGACTTTACGGTCATTTGCATGTAGAGTGACTTGCGGAGTAGAGCGGAGTTTCTTATCAAACCTGCTGCAGCTGCTGAAGGTGAATTTCAGTAGTGAGAAAAAAATACAAGGTATATACAAATGCATCCGTGCTTGCTTTCCCTCACTCAATTACCTGGAGATTTAGATGTGCTGACCAACATTTCTGTTGGTAAAACTTGCATACAGCTGTATATTCTATAGTTGTCCATAGTTAGTAGTTACATGTGAATAATTAATAACGGTTGTAATGAATACAAATTGAACATGAGGAGCATATGCAGGATTAATCAATCTGATGCAGGATGGTACGGTGAAGATTTATTAATTGATTGATTAATTGATTTGCTTGTTTATTTATTTATTTATTTTTAAAATGTTACCACTGGCAAGATTTGTATAGGAAAACACATACCTATTAGGTTCTTGTGACTTCTGGTGTAGTAGAGAACTAAAGAGACAAAAATAAAACACACATCATAACTATATTATTGTAACATTTATTACGGTCGCACATACTATGGCAGCTTCTACTCAGGGACTGCATTTCCTCAATTAGTTGAGCAGTAAAAATTGTGAATAAATTAATATATTCTCTCTGCACCAAGAGCACATTGGAATGAGTGTGAAATACAGTATCAGGATGGATTTTTGTTTATTATTATTATTTCTGTAAGGATTCTTCTACATTAGAGCAGAAGGCAGTTTGCTCATTAAGGACCAGAGAAGCCTTGTGACGAGCTACTGGTCTGAATCAGACTGCACCAGTTCCTCTGTGAGCAAGCTCTAAGGTACACACACACACACACACACGCAGGCATGCGCATGCACACAGACTACACAAACACACACATACATGCACACACACACACACACACACACACACACACACACACACACACACACACACACACACACACACACACACACACACACAGGCCCTGGTATGGTGGATCAAAAAAAATTCCTTCATAATTTGCCACAAACGACTCTGATTTCAGGTTTAACACCTAAACATCTCAGATCTCAGTTGATGGTGATACTGTGGAGTGCATTAGGGAATGAAATGAGGAGGAGTGCAGGAGACTGACAGACAGCTGTGTATAGTTGTATACATTTCTGCTGCAACTCTATATTGTATTTGGCGTTGTATTCTCAATTGTCTCTTGTCTACTTATGTAATATTTGATTGAAGTTCAGTTGTACATTAGGCTAATCATAAAAATAGATGGCAGATGGACTCAATATGCTGAAGAGCCTTTGATCCAGTTTCCTTCAACCATCTAAAGACATGCACATTATGGTAACTTGCTGTTTCAAATTGTCCCTTGGTGTGAGTGTGAGTGTGGAGGGGTGTGACATGACAGGCCCTGGTTAGCTATAACGAGACCCATCTATGTAAAGGTAAAGAAGCCGGTATTCTGTGTCCTGGATTATAAAGCAGGAAGCTCTACCCACTGGTCTTCACCCCTGTTACTGGAGAGCTGCCTTCTTATAGCTTTTATCTCCAAACAAAATAAGCCAAACAAGAACTTCTTAACACCTTGATTACATGTTCAGGTGGGATGACTATGGTTGGAGCCTAAGTCTTCATTAAGGTAGGAGGGTAGGGTAGGAGGCCCCTGCTCTAAGCTTTGAGGCTGAAGTCAAGCACATGGCATGGCTCTTACTCTTAATTTAAAACAAAGTTTAAATAAAAATTAAAAATATACATAAAAACATCCAGATATTGCACTAGTAGGGAAACATGCTGTACTTGTGCTTATAGGTGCATATGTTTATACTATATTTGTGTAATAGACAGTGTGTCTTTCATTAAAAAGTCACTATGAACAGACTGATTAAAGTTACACTCTTAACTCTGTCCAAGTCTACATTTTTTGGCTTGCCTAAACACTGGCACAACCCATATCCCTTTACATATCAAAGAAATGGAACAAAACAATATTCCAGATTGTATCCAAATTTCTCTGAACAACAAACTTAAATAGCTTTTTGGCTCTGTTGCAGACAGTGCGGTTTTCAGCACAATATCCTTTTACAGGTTCCCATTTTCAGAAAATGAAGGCAAAGGCCATATACCAGCACAGGGCATAGTGAGGATTCAGTTATACAGTGCACAGAAACTGTGAAAGTTAATACTGTTTTATGAGGCGTTTGTCAAAACAATAGACAAATTAATGTGTATCATCTTACACAATTTTTCCCTTACCAAGACATACTTGATCCCTGAAGTTTGACTTCACTAGTTTTTCCCCTGAATCCACAAGGCTAATGCAGCTAATATGGAAAGCATTTTTCCACATAAAAACCTGTTGATGTATCACATAGAAAACTAGAAGAACACTCCGGAAACAAAGGTACCTCCGCCAGGCAAGAATGGATTACTATAACTTGGCATAGTTAGAATGAAATGACTGTTCCATCACTGGACTTGATGTGTTCATTCCTGTTTTCAGCCATATCCACCAATATAGTTTCAAATTTGCTGCCAGTCAATTAACAGTCAGGTAATATGAGTATTCAGATCACATAGTGGTCTTCTATGCCAATATCACTGCATCATCATTTACAGACATTCATAGTGTCTAATCATTCTCTGGGCATATTTAGGAGTGGGCAAATGGGCTGTTAGCATTATGTGCTAACCCCTACCCTACCATCATGTTATGCAGAGACATAATTAATAAAGGATATTAATGATGCCTGTACATTTGATGATGTACTTTATATCAGTAGCAAAAAATGAATAGGCCATTTTTATTATTAGAACTCCTACTCTCAAAATTTAAAAGCAAACTGTGCTTCTCTGCCTGCAAGTAAAAAAAAATTAACTGTAAATGAGTGGAGTGGATTCCCACATGACACAATTATAGCATAAAAGCAAGCTTTTGGTGTCGGTGAAAAGAGGGTAAAGAAAAAGGGTACATTTCATAATTAAATGATTAGTATTAGCCCATCAGTGGACTGGTAAACTGTTCAGGGTGTACTCAGCATTTTGCACAGAGAAGGCTGAGAGTAGCCCGGATCCCTGTGACCCTAGTGGGATTAAAAAGTTTGGCAAATGAATGAATGAAAGATTATAATCAGTTTAGGAATTACCTGTAATGCTATATAAATACTCGTATAATGATTGATAAATAAAATAATAAATAAATAAAATTAAATAAAATTAAATTTAAAAAATAAATAAATAATAAATAACAAAACAAAACAAAACAAAACAAAACAAAATAAAATAAAATAAAATAAATAAATAAATAAATAAATAAATTTCTCGGTCGGGGCAGCAGCCTAAGCAGTGAGGTCCACACGTCCCTCTCCCCAGCCACTTCCAACAGCTCTTCCGGGGTGACGCCAAGGCGTTCCCTGATCAGCTGAGAGATGTAGTTCCTCCAGTGTTTTGGGTCGGCCCCGAGGTCTCTTCCCAGTTGGTGCGTGAAACACCACATTAGGGAGGTGTTCGGGAGACATTCTAATTAGATGCCCGAGCCATCTCAACTGGCTCCTCTCAACGCAAAGGAGCAGTGGTTCTACTCCGAACTCCTCCCAGATAAAAGAACTTCTCATCCTATCTCTAAGGGAGAGCCCTGCCACCCTGCAAAGGAAGCTCATTTGAGCCACTTGTACCCGCAATCTTGTTCTTTCGGTCACTACCCAAAGCTCATGACCATTGGTGAGGGTAGTAATGTAAATCGACGGGTTAATTGCGAGCTTTGCCTGCCGGCTCAGCTCTCTCTTCACCATGACGGAACAGTACAAGCTCCGCTTTTCAGCAGGCAAATTCACATGCACCCTCCAGGATCCTGTAAAGTGTAAAACAGTCAAGAGTGCTGCAACCAGGACAAAAACCACATTGTTATTCCTAAATCCGAGGTTCAACCATCAGCTGGATCCTCCTCTCCAGAACTCCTGAATAGACTTTCTAAGGTTGGCTGAGGAGTGTGACTCCATGATAATTAAAAAACACCCTCCGGTTCCCTTTTTTTGAAAGGGGAACTTCCACCCTGCTTTGCCAATCCAGAGGCATGGCCCCTGATGACCACTTGATGTTGTAGAGATGTGTCAACCAAGACAGTCCTAGTACCTCCAGAGCCTTGAGGTATTCAGGGCAAATCTCATCCACCCCAGAGTCTGGCCACCGAGGAGCTTTTTAACTACTTCGGCAATCTCAGCCCCAGTGATGGACAGACCCCCCTCTGAACCCCCAGGCTCTTCCTCTTCCACAGATGGAGTGTTGGTGGGATTGTGGAGGTCCTCGAAGTATTCCTCCCACCTTCCAACAACATCCCCAGTTTAGGTGAGCAGCTCTCCACTTCCACTGTAAACAGTGTTTGTGGAGTACTGCTTCCCCCCTCCTGAGGCGCCGGATGGTGGTCCAGAATCTTTTTCCAGGCCCTCACCGAACTCCTTCCACACCAGATATTTTGCATCCTGGCTGTAGTGCATTTGGCCTGTCGGTACCCATCCACTGCCTCAGGAGTCCCACCAGCCAAAAGGACCAGATAGGCATCCTTCTTCAGCTTGACAGCCCTCCTTACCGCAGGTGTCCACCACCTGGTTCGGGGGTTGCCCCTACGACAGGCACTGATGACCTTCCGTCCACAGCTCTGGGCTGACGCCTCAATAATGGAGACACAGAACATGACTCATTCGGACTCAATGTCCCTGGCCTCCATTGGGATGTGGTAGTAACTCTGCTGGAGGTGGGAGTTGAAGGCCCTTCTGACAGAAGACACCACCAAACGAACCCAGGAGACCCTTACTACACGCTTGGGTCTACCATGTCTGGAGGGCAGCCTTCCCCGCCATCTAAGCCTGCTCACTGTATCTCAAACATGGTGTTCGTGATAGACAAACTGTGACACACACAGAAGTCCAACATCGAAACACCATCTGGGTTCAGATCGGAGAGGCCGTACCTACCAATCACACCGTTCCAGGTCACACCGTCATTGCCCTCATGGGCATTGAAGTCTCTTATGATGACGAGAGAATCCCCCGGGGGAGCGCCCCCTAGCACACTCCCTAGGGACTCCAAATTGGGTGGGTACTCTGAACTGTTATTTGGTGCATAAGCACAAAAACAGTCAGGACTCATCCCCCCACCTGGAGGCGAAGGGAAGCTACCCCTTCGTCAACTGGAGAGAACCCCAACATGTGGGCCAGGGAGCACCAGGGGGACACACCTTAAATCTGCACTCAGTGACTGTGTAGGTGACTTTTTGCTGCTGGTGACAAACTCTCTTGTTGCAGTTATCTAGAACTTACAGTTGTGGTAGAACCAACCGGACTACATATTGGACTGTAATGAAATTTTCTTATGTGGTTTGTATTTTATGGTTTCACCCAAATGAGGATGGGTTTCCCTCCTGAG
>JBCNYG010000001.1:23237456-23248611 GCA_039654305.1 Porochilus rendahli
TGTGTGTGTGTGTGTGTGTGTGTGTGTGTGTGTGTGTGTGTGTGTGTGTGTGTGCGGGTGTGTAAAAGCATAAAGGCTTTTAGTGGCTATGAAGGTCTAAGTCTTGAGCCACCTCACTCATAAAGCTATTAGTGCAGATTTGTACACTCTCTCTCTCTCTCTCTTTTTCTCTCTTTCTCTTTCTCTCTCTCTCTCTCGCTCTCTCTCTCTCTCACACACACACACAGTGATTTCTAGAAATCAGATTTCCTCTGATGCCATTAGTGTAGAATAGACAGGATGGTATATTCATCCCCAACATGCCCTGCAGCATTTCTTCCAAAGAGCATTTACCACCTTGCTAATCTACTGCTGATTGAAGTGGTACAGTGAGTTTCTGAATTATTGGCACCCTCACAAATAATATTTGCTTAATTGTCACCTGAACAGAATACCAGCATTGAGCCTCTTCCAGTAAAGTGTATACGGTCGAAGATACTTGTAGGCTGGCCTAAAACCCACTCCTCCATCCTTAAATACTCATGCAGACTGTA
Organism: Porochilus rendahli; assembly: GCA_039654305.1. NCBI lineage: Eukaryota > Metazoa > Chordata > Actinopteri > Siluriformes > Plotosidae > Porochilus > Porochilus rendahli. The sequence continues at coordinate 23,237,990 of JBCNYG010000001.1, forward strand.
ATCTTTAAAATCAAACCAAAGGTTTTCACTGGGATTCAAACCGAATGCTCACTGGTTATTTTTTCGGGGGGTAAAATATGTAACTTCATTCTGGAAAATGTGGAAAAAAGTCATTTTAGCTGCAGGCCTAAATGTGTTTAGGTCTTTGGTTTTCTCCCATGATTGTAAATAAGTAATTACTTTTACGTTTGTTCTCCCTCATTTATAGTCAAAACAACAATAGAAACAGAACAATTTTTTAAACGATTAGGTAATTCAGGGATAACATTCATTTGAATTAAATAAAAACGTTCTTTTTGAAAGAGCTAATCACTTTACCATGGGAAAATGTTGGACAAATAATTTGTCCTTTAACAATTTAATAAATTTAAAAAAATGATTAGACTAAAAGTTACATATTGTTTGGGCTCCCACACATATCCAAGGAAAGACCACAACATTTAAACAACAGTGTTAGCAGTAAATTGTACTTTTAAGACAAGAACATGGCATAACAAAATTAATGATTAAAAAGAAAGTAATGTACACTGCCTGGCAAAAAAATCTGCACTTCAAACAAAAATCTTGGAGTGCTTTTACCCTTGATTACAGAGTGTAATCACCACTGCATTATTTTGACAAACACAATCAACATCACAACATTTATTCCCATCAAAAGTTGGGTTAATTTTTCACCAGCATCTTGAATTAATAACGAGAAAATCAAACCACTCCATAAAGTCTTTTCCAGCACATCCCAGACGCTTTCAACAGGGTTAAAGTCAGGACTCTGTGGTGCCAGTTCATGTGTGTGTAAATGATTCCTCATGCTTCCTGAATGACTTACTATTTGAACCTGAATTTCACATCTGTGCAATCATAGAATAACAGGTTTATTGAAGGCTTAACTTGGTAATTCATTACATTCATATCATCAGCTGACTTCATTTTATTGCCCCATAGTGTTGGTAAACCACAACCTGAAGTGCTGTAATCATGTCTAAAGGTGGTCCAATGACATTGCGATATTTATAAATAAACAAACAAACAAACAGATAAATAAATAAAACTTTATGCAATATATACCATGTAAATAATACAGACTCTAGGAGTTTCACTAGCAAAAATTTAATCTTTTATAATAAAATTATATATATAAATATATAAATATAAAATTAAAATTAAATTACATATAATATCCAGCAAATATTAATTTATCATAGTTAAATCCATAGACACCTTTATCATGTTATTAATCATTAAAACCAAGACAACACAGCAATGCTCTGCTCTAGCCTATATGTAATTTATCACAAAGGTAGAGGAATTTCACAAGGCGTTAAAGATCTCATGGAAGTGTTTATCTCTTTCTTACTCCAGTTGATCCACAGCAGCTGGCCTTGCAAGATGCCTTTTTAAACTGCTGCTACTGGAAATAAACTGCAATAATTGGTGAGGAATTATGGAACTATTGATTGCAGAAACGGCTGGCTTTTACAGGAAGCGGAGGCAAATACAAAGACTCAGAAAGAAATGCTCAACAGTATATGCACACACGGCTCATTTTTACTCTTCCTTCCTCCTTTCCCCCCTTTTTTCATCTGATGTGATTTTATTCAGTGTTTTTGAAAGCCTGCTGTGATTAATTTAAGGCATTGATGTCGAGAGGGAAGACAGTGGAGAGCTAAGGTATTGATAAAAAGTAACAAATGACTGCTCACCTCAATTCACATCTGTCATAAAAAATAAACAAACACCCTGGAATCATCTCAGACATCTCAGGCCTAAATGCTACAAGTAGAAGAATTTATTTTCACTGTGTGTTTGTGTGCGGTTCAATTTAATCTGCAGTTTCGGTGTAATAGTAAAAGGTTGGTTTTATTTATGAAATATTGTTACATGTTGGAAATGCATAAGAACTTCATAAAGTTCTTTGGAAAGACCTAGAAAAAAAACACTTTATATATTTGAAAAAAAAAAACTAGAATTAGGTCACGGGAAGGCCTGAGCCTATCTCAGCCGTCTTTAGGCAAAAAGCTTGCCAGACCCACGCAAACATAGGGAAATGTGCAAACTCCACACAAAAATGCCCTTGTTGAGACTGGGACTTGAACCCAGGATCTTGTTGCCTTGAAGAGGATGTGCAAACCACTACGCCTCCCCCTCCCTTTTTTTACAAGGAAAAATAATAATTATTATTGAATTATATAAATTATTGTTATTATTATTATTATTATTATTATTATTATCATTACAGACCTTTGCCCCAGATTTATCCTAATCGCTCCGTGGTAATACTGATATCAGTTTAGGTCTATTCTCTGACAAACTCTGGAGTGTTCCAGGAAAGGGTATATTTAGGTTAAGACCATGTGACACTTTAATTGCACACAGGTGAACATCATTCAGCTAATTATGTAACAGCTGCTAGCAGCTGGATACACCAAAACTACTGGGGGTGAATATTTATTCAATCAGCACTTTGACATTTTTTAAAGTTTGTAAATAATTTTGCAAATTTTATTAATTAGCATCCAGTACAATATTATGGGTTTTTAATGGTTAGACCCAATTAATATCATCCCAATTATGGCCCTTTTAGTTTCAGGGTCTGACACGTTCAACATGAGGAAAATGTTCCAGGGGTGTGAATACTTATTAAGCATGGAAATGTAGTACAGATATACTACATTCTAACACAATTATTTTGGATGCAGTTGTCTTCCACATTTTTTACACCACACTCTTTAATCTATAGTGGATTCCATACAGCTAGATGTTTTTTGGTTTTTCATCAATACTTTGTGTAGGTGTTTTATATCCATACATTACTTAAATTAAAATAGTGACATTTGGGTCACGCTAATATATATTAGAGCTATACAAAAAAAGCTTAGAGGAAAAAAAACATGCAATGCGACTGTCAGCCCCCACATATTATTCAATGTGCGATAATGTAAGAAAAAAAAAATTCAAGCACACAAGCTAATGCAGTCATCAAGAGTGGAGGGTAAATCATATAAATCAAGATTGTCCATCTCTATTTTTCCTCATCATTCATCATCAATTAAGCTCCCATCTCTGAGTGTGTATTTTAGTCTCTTCCTCCAAATCGTCTGACTGACTCTCTCTCTCTCTCTCTCTCTCTCTCTCTCTCTCTCTTTCATTTATGCAGCCCCTCCTGCTGATCCATGCTTTCTCATCAATGCATTTTCCGGCCGCAGTAAGGCAGCAATGCATCCATTTCCCCTGCGCTCTGTGGCTATCTATGGCTCCAACAGGAATGAGGGGTGAGTTGAGCCCTTATTGCTGCATCCCCTTCCTGAAAGTGCACTTGGCTGTGCTATAATTGCATTGGGGAGATAAGAGGCGAGGTCTGGGACAGGAAGCTGGGTGGGTTTAGGAGGGTGGAGGCTGGGTCAGGCTGAAGCTCTTAGCTCTAAATCAATGAGCCCATCCAGGCCTAATGCAGCACTGGGCAACTCCTCAGGAAGCATTAGGACTATTAGTGCTGGCTTGGCAGGAACATACTTGTTTCTTGCCCACGCACTCTCTCGCTTTCTCTCTCTCTCACTCTCTCCATTTCTTTTTCTCGCCGACATCAGAAGTATTTAGGTTGGCAAGTGTAGACACACTTACACAAACACTGATCTAAGGTCATGTCAGTCAGCAGGGGTATTCAAGGGGAGATGGATCTCTAAACACCAGCAACCCTATACTGTGCGGTCAGCAAAGCCAGCAGGATGAAGAGGCATGCATGCACATGGTACATATCTCTCACACACCCATACTCCTTCTGATTTAGAAATGGCTGCCAGAGCTGTCTGCCTAAACGGCGGCGGTATGGCCCAGACCTTCCACTTTAAATAAAAAAGCAGAGATGGGAACCTGCTGAGAAGGCTACTTTAAAATAGACGAGGCACAAATCTGCCCCAGTGCTTCCCATTTACATATTAATCATATACGAAAGCGCTGCTACACCTAATATGCAATTTTAGAGCTTTGTGCACTTCAAGCACGGATAAAGTTCAGCTTATCACAAAAGCAGCCAGGCTACCGTTCATCCATTGCTTTATACAAAGGAAGAATTTGGTCTGGTCTGTGCAGTAGGCTACAGTTTGTAAGCTTTAAAACAAATCTGAACTCTCTTAACTCCCCTGCACTGTGGTTTAGCCCGCCTGAATGTTGGACCATCTGGAATCGTCAGGTTCTGGTCACCATGGCGACTGTTGTACTTTTGGCCCACCTGAGCAGTCAGCAGTTGCACAGTCATCGCAGCAAACCCCAGTGTGTGAGAATTAGAACGTATACACATACAAGATTTTAAACATTTGTACAGTTTTTACTGTATTTTTAAACTGTAATCAAATTAACTGGAACAGTTACTGTGTCAAGCAGGTGTGAAGAAATGGCAAGAGAGAACAAGAGAAGGATTTTTTTATCCATCTCAACCACTCTCTCTCTCTCTCTCTCACACACACACCCTTTTTATTATCTGTCCTGCCACACGAACCTGAAGACTAATGCAACCTGAGTCTGATAATGTGGTGCTGATTACAGCAGGCTCAACTTCTAAATGGTTTTACTCACTCTCACTCTCACTCTCTTTCACACACACACACACACACACACACACACACACACGTACACACACACACGCACACACGCATTTGGACAGGAACATCTTTTTTGTTATTTTGCTTCTGTATATCACAGTTAATTTGATATGAAGCCATTAAGATGTCATCGAAGAGGAGACTTTACAAAAACAAAAAGATTTAACTGCAGTAACTGTATAAGAATGACAGCCATTTTTTTCATCGTCCCTCCAATTTTCTTCATTGAGATGTTTTGTCAGATCTTCCTGCAGCAACCTTTAGTTTTCACTGCTTTGTCTTTTGTAAGTGAAAAGCAAGTTGACTGAGCCAGTTCCATTTGCAGCCGTAAACCCATGCACACCATGTTGGACAGATGATACAGTACACTTTGGTTTGTGAGCCCTTCCTTTCCTTCACCACACTCTTCTCTTCCCATTATTCTGGTACAAGGTAATCTTGGTAATATCTATCCAAAGGATGTTATTTCAGAACCGGAAAGGTTTTCCATCCATCTATCCATTTTCTTTACTGAAGCAGATGCAATCATTCACTCTCACATTCACATCTAGGGGCTATTTAAAGTAGCTATGAGTACATGTACATGGAGAGAACCTACGTAAGTCTTTTTTCCCCAATTATTATTTTTAAGAATCTCCCTGTTGATTTGTCCACTTTTAAATGTTTTCTTCCGCGCTGAAACATTTATTTTGTTTTCTTTAGCCTAATGCTGGCCTCCTTTGCTTGAACTGACATCACTTTGGACCACATATCACGAATCTTCTTAAAAACAGCTGCCAGATATAAATTCAACACTTGGAATCCATTTCAGGGCTTTGCCTCTCCTTAATTTGTCATAAAATAAGAAGGGATATAATTACTTTAAAGCTTTGAAACGAGGAAGTGTGTAAAAAATGTCTGCAATAAATTTTCACAATATTAATACTGACTTGACCAGTCCTGAAGTGCCGGTCTCTTTGTCTGTTCATCCACACTTTTGATATGCTTCATGGAAATGACCAAAGAAGAAAGAAAAAGTGTAACTCATGCACAGTGCAATTTTGACTTAAAACATATTGAAACTAGAACAACTAGAAATGATCAGCCTACCCATAATCAATTTCTCAAAGTCATCCCTGAACAGAGTATATACACCTAGATTTCAAAGAATATTTATTTAATATTTTATAGGCCAGTGAGTCACATACTATTTCATGAAATTATCTGTTTTTTAAATACAAAAGCTAAATAAATATACAGGATCTTTTACCCTGTGAAGATGTTGACCCCTAGCTTTAATGCTGATAACTTTCTCCACCAGCAGAGCATTATTCATTATAAACTTCCGATCTTGTTTTAAACTGACATCATTAAATTTTGGAACATGATGCAAAGATGAGTGTGGTCTCTGAGAGAGTTGAGATCATAGTCTCTTCTACTTGCTTGCTAATGCATTACTCAGACCTGCAGCTCTTTCCGAGTCTGTGACTGGAGGGATAAATTAATACCTTACAGACTGAGCACATTAAAACTAGACACTGCCATCTTAACCTAACAATCCCGTTTCTTTTTATGTGTGTGTGTGTGTGTGTGTAAATATATATATATATATGTGCGCTCCAAAGTGGTCATTGAGTTCGACTTACAGTATCTAATTAGGGTAAAACTGAATAAGTAAGGCCACATTAAGATAGCTTTTTTATGTTCAGGTTTATGAATTTCTATAATTGGTAGGATATTTTAGAAATATTCAATGTCATAGTATATTCATAAGTAATTTCCAACAGATGGGTCACAAAAGGAAATAAAAAAAAGTCTCATAATGATTGAATTCATGCTACTAATAATGGTAAAAGAGAAGGACTAGTTACAAACTGGTTAATGAATTTCCTGCTCATCTGATTATTATCATTCGTGTGAGCTACATGGAAGGCACTGTGACACGCCGATTTTTGTTCCTCAGGAAATTATGTGTGTTTGCCTGTAAGCAGTCCAGGAGTGCACACTCGATCCTAGTAAGTTATTCAGATTAGCAAGCCACTAATAGGCTGAAACATGTCTAGATAATTAGAAGTTCAACTTTATCTTTAAGTTAGACAGAGCATACATGAGTCCAAAGACTTAAAAGAGGAAATTTTAAAATTATAATTTCTTCACCAACGACATAGTGTTATGTCATGACAATAGTAACGTTATTAATAGTATTAGCATAAACACGTCATTCAAGTAACGTAAATTAAAAAAGTTAGTCCATATTATACAACAACAAGCATCTGACATTATATATGCCACGCAAAAGGTCAGTGAACGCGTGTGTTTGCTCCACCAGTCATTCACTAACTTTTATGAATTAGTGTTAGGTAACGAAAGGTTATGTATTAAGTTTAATGAAGAAAAACTGCTTAAGGTGAAAGAGTTTCTTCATATAAAAAAACAAAAAGCAGCCTGATCAATGACAGTGTGCTTATGCATCATTGTGACACATGGCGTACGTGCAGTGCTGTCATTACTGTACAGTGGTGAACTGCATGTCAGACTCCACAACTGTCTCCAAACCTGCACATGTACTGTATACACCAACAGCTGAGTCGTGCTGCAATGGTGGTGCACGCCTGCTTCTCTTATCTTTAGATCGAAAAAGACAGGGACATGGAGAGATGAGTGAGAGAGAGAGATTGTAAAAAAGCACCAGAGTAAGGGGGAATTTAATAAATTAAATCTAATATAGGCGCTGGGCTGGTCTCCTAGCAACGTGAAAGAGCTCAGTCGGATAAGGGTTGTGTGGAGACCTCCCCTGGCCTGATGTCAAGACGACCCATAGGGCTCTAGTCCACCGTCATCGACCCTGTCGCCGTCACATCCCATACCCAAGCTGAAACACATACTGCAATCTACCCCATCCAAATGAATGCCCACAATCTCATGTATCTTTGTGTTTTACTGTGTAAAGGCCAAAAGGTGACTTTGATAAGATCAAAAGACGTATCAAACAAAGAAATATTAAAGACTTGATGGAACCTGAACCCTCAGGTCATGTACACATTTAACACACTTTCAGTTTGCTGTTCTACACACACCCACTCACACTGGCTTGTATCAGAGATAGGTGGCAGTGTGCACAATGGTAGAGAGGGCTCTCAGAGACACTCAGTCGAAAACTGCTCTCATTCTACAGCTTCGGAAATGGATCAGGATTCGTTTATACTTTGCAGCAAATGAACGAATGAATGAATGAATAAATAAATTAATATCCAGACACCACACAAGCCGTTTTATCATAAACCTGTTCAGCAGTACAAGGACAAAAGTCCTCATTCCTATCATTTATATCATAATGATATTAATATACACTTCCCAGGTTGTGTGTGTGTAAGTGTGGGAATGAATGAGAGACAAAGAAAGAAAGAGAGAGCAGTTATATAGATCCTCTTCATAATACCACTGCACTGCAACAGAAAATGGATTCGTGCCTCAGCCATCGTTGTCGTGACTGTCTTGTCTCCGGCGACTCCCATCAGCTTAGGAAAACTGGTGCTGCCTGTATGTGTGTACATTTCACATCATATACTTATACCTTGCAGCCATATAACAAACACAGTGTGTGTCAAATCAAATAAATGCAGCAAATTCTCTCACTGAGTATCTCACTGTAGTGTGATTACACTCAATCATTTCATTTCATTTCCTAACCAAAACTGGATTAACTACTCAAAATGATAAAAAGAAAATAAATACAATGTAAATGTAGAATTTTCTCAGCAAAGATCCAATCAAGTGTGTGAAACTGAAAGCTAGGGATAAAGTAAAAGGCATAATGATTCCCGTACCTTAACTGCATGTTGCAGGTGCAGGGATACGCATGCCGTGTATAACTGTGCCCTCTTGTGGCTACCGGCATGAAAAATATAACTGTCTAAAAGGGTAATATGTATCAAAGCGAAAGCAACAAAAGGCTAAAATACATTTGTTATATTTAATAAACTCCGATTCTTGCTCTTAAGCTAAAGAGTATGAGTCGAGTGGACATTTCAGGACATAAAGATCAATGCTTAAGCAACGAGAAGTTCTTAAGATGAATATTAACTGGGATTCCAACATCTGAAAAGCTGCTTAAGCAGTGCAGCACTTAAACTGATTATAGCCTTACTTTTGGCTTACTGCGTGATTAGAGCCGTACTGCTGTCCACAACAATCTACTAAACAAACTTATTACAGAAAGCATGTTGAGGCAAGCGACCAGTATTGTAAAACAATTGTAGCTCCAGTTTTCCTTCCCAGAAATCAATAATCCAGATGGGTCTACAACACAAACCATGAGCTCCTCTGAGCTATATGGACAAGTAGAAAATAATTCTACCAATTATTATACAAGTCATAAACAAACATATCGTCACACACCCTCCTCCATGAAATTAATTTCACAGATGCACACAGACAATCTTCAAGGACTTCATTTACTGGGAACTTAGCACAGTAATTACACCCTCATTGGCACTTGATGTAAATTTGAAGCTACATTAAAAAAATAATCAGTAAATATTTGTACACACATTACTTGGTAATAATTTCATAATAATTCCCTGTCCGTTGCATTGCAAACTCCCTCGAACCCAGTTGGACACAAAAGGACACTAAAATACAGCCCAGTGCTTACACAAAACATTCAAGTGTAAAGTGCATAGTTTTCCTGGCTCATTGTTGCAGTACCGAGTACCGTTACTCATGAGGTAGAAAGTCCCAACATGTCCTAAATATTAGAACATCTTGAAATGAGCTGAGAAATGCTTAGTTGTTGTCGTTGACAAATGCTGGCTCTTTTTACCATTTATAGGAATTACTAGGCGTATTTCATTAGCCTGAAATCAAATGCTAATTATTTCCTTGATATTAGCACACAGTACTGAAACTCTGCATTTACAGCTAACTGTACATTTAGAGAACATAACCAAATGAATCATCACTGTGCTTATTATTCCCTTTTACATGAACAGGTAAAGCTATATCATATACTGAAGGGTAGCAGATATGTTCGGATTATGGACTGGAAACAAAGTCACCACATCAGTCCGAACCCCAGTCTCTATATGAGCACTGTTATGACAATGTTAGTTGTAAAAATTCCAGTTATCAGCATACCTGCAGTGTGAAAATGTGGGTCTGGTGAAGGACACACTGTGGTAATAAGTGCTGCACTGCGGCATGCAAATACATACAGATTTACACAGACACTCTGGCCAGCTCTTTAAGCCTGCGCTAAGAGGGAATATAATGAATAAAAAAGGCTTTTGTTCCTCATCAGCTCACTGTTTCACACACATGGAGTACCCTGCGGTTGAAGTCTTCGGGCTGGTCGGCAAACACATAGTGTCCTGCTCCCCGTATGGCCTGGAGAGCAGACAGGAGAGTGATTACTTCAGAATAACTCCACACTGTATAAGACACCTGGTTACTAATTCACTGGAAATTTTCTGAGTATGACGTTAAAGATTCAACAAGTGACTAAACTGGTAACGCCTTTGTTATTAGTACTTTACTATCTCTGACTTTTGCGAAAATGTGTCATACATTTATCTAACAGAAAAACCTCAGCAATCCGAGGTTTAGGTCAACTCTTAACAAATCTGATAAATAACAGTGCAAGGTGAACACTGAATGTAGAACTCACAATTAGCTCCACGTGGGAATCTGGCCTCATTTCTTTGATTGAATTGCCGGAGTGGCCATCTATGCTGGAGCGTGACCCATAGATCACGGTAATGGGAATGTCACTGCAAATCAGGCCAACGCGCTGCAGCATGGGCCACTTGGCCCAGCCGTATGAAATGGTCATGTTTTTGAAAGCCGTTTCACCACTACAAAAAATAAATAAATAAATCAGTTACTGGGAATTTATTTGTGCAGCCTTTTAAAACCCAATACTCATTCATTCATTCATTTTCTAAACCGCTTATTCCTAATTAGAGTCGCGGGGGGCTGGCGCCTATCTCAGCCGACTCTGGGCGAGGGCGGGGTACACCCTGGACAGCTCGCCAGGCCATCGCAGGGCCA
>JBCNYG010000001.1:23250215-23273753 GCA_039654305.1 Porochilus rendahli
ACACAGAAACGCCCGAGCTGGGAATCGAACCCAGGACCTTCTTGCTGTGAGGCGGATGTGCTAACCACTACGCCACCATGCCGCCCTAAACCCAATACTGTTAAATAAAATATATTAACACATCATTTTTAATGTTTTCATTAAAAATACACAAAGCAATAGCTTTAATCGAACTTTATCTGAAAGTAACAAACATCAGTTGTAATTTCTATAACTGACAACAAGAAACATAAACAGGATAAACACTGAAATAAATAAATGAATAAATAAATGGATAAATTAAAAGCACCTGGGGCTTTGGGCATTAAGGTGGTAGATGTACTCTGTGACTGTGTTGTCATTAAAGATGGCAGAGTATTTCTTTTTAAAGTCAGGTCGCATAAACTGCAGTAATCCTGGACCTAAACAGTGAGACAATGGCACACTATAAAAGAACATTTCAACTTTGGTGCAAAACAAATTGGAAAACACAACAACATTCATAATTTGCAGAGCTACTAATATCAAAGAGGAGTACAGTGAGTCCTGCTGAGGGGGCAATGGGCAAGTAAAAACACTGTCCCGTTTTAAGAGTCCTTTCACTCATGTAGAGGACTGGAGTCAGTATACATTTTATATGGGCTGAGAACAAAGGTATGGAGGGAAAACGCTAGAAATGTTTACATGCACACTTTCTTTTTCCTACTACACTTATTTAATAGGGCTCGTAGTTGCAGTTGGTATTACCTCACATTTTACCTTTTATGTTTGTTTATTTATTAATTTTTTCCATTGAATCTGTCACGGAGGTTATGTTCTAACCCTGGTTTACTTGTTAGCAGGAGTAAGCAAAAGGTTTCGTGTGAATTTTCCTGGCATTTCTCCCAGATGTGAGGCAGTGGACAAATTATGGACATTTTGGAGATGATCCGGATCAAATTCTGGATCCAGGAAATGATTCACTTGTTCATTTTGATCAATACGGAGGATTGCTGTGCCTGGCAGAGGTTTGCACTTTCTGACTGTTCTTGTTTTGTTTTAGTTAAAACTATAGGCAGTTTTAATATTTGTCAGTGTTTAATCCTAATCTTTTCTCAGAGAGTTTCATGATACTGTAATAGTTTGCTGACGGATCTGCTGAATGCAAAATTTTCTTGACTACAAAACTGCAAAATTGCTGAATTTCTCTTGACTGCAGAAATTTGGGGGCAGCCGTGGCTTAATAGTTAAAGAAGCGGCTCTTGGACCAAAATGTTGCTTGTTAGATTCCCAAACCAGCAGGAAAAAAGTATGGTAGCAGCGTGGGAGTGAGAAGCACCTTCCCTTACTCCACCTTCATGGCTGATGTGCCCTTGAGCAAGGCATCTAATCCCCAACTGCTCTCCAGACGCTGTAGTGTGCGGCAGCCCACTGCTCGGAGTGTGTGTGCTATCTGTTTAAGTATGTGCGCTTACTGTTTACGTGTGGGTGTATGCATTGTTTATGTGCGTGTGTGCTCACGTTGGATGGATTAAATGCAGAAGCCATATTTTCCTTGTAGGATTATTAAAGTATATCAAATATCAAATCAAATATCAAAAAATTACCTTCAGCAGTAATCATGCCTTATACTATGTGCTTATACAGAATGTGATTACTGATTTGTGTTACTGTCATCATTACAAACTGATATGCTGATTAGTTAATTTGTCAATCATGGTGACTTTTTTAAAATCGCTATAGTCTGTGCGGTAGATGATCAAAAGTAGCTACACTAAACTTGTCAATGTTGGCAGGTGTGTAAACAAACCCAACACACACGGCCTATCGCCTGAGGTGCATAATTATTAGTCAGACATTTTTTCCATTGTATATTTGTAATAAGCTAGGCTCATGTAACACTGTTGTAATATTTTTTCTCAGCCACTAAAAGCTCAATGTCTCAGACAATATTAATCAAATATTTTATCGAAAAAAGTCTCATCCTACCAAGTGGTCCAGCAAGGCGAAGACCAGCCAGAGGGTTGAAGGGGCTGAGGATGGCTCCGAGGACTTTAATCCAAACAGGAAATGGCCTGTCCTGTTCACCCGCTTCTGGACATTCCGGAAAACCCCACGGCTCCACCAGGATCAGATGTTTCACTCTGACGAATGTAAAACAAACAAACAAACAAACAAAAAAGATACTCACTTCACTGAAATTCAACAATCAGAGAAGTATGTGGATTAGTATGGAAAGCTTCTGTAGCACAAAATGACACTATGAATATAGAATTACAATTAAGACCAACATTGCTACGTGAAAATTCTGAGAACAAATCCATTCATTTATCTTAAATTGTTTAAAATTTGAGCTGGTCAGGGTGTACTAAATGCCAGCTATGCATTGAACATGCATTGTGATTATTGGTTGGTTGCCATTTTTCGTCATATTTACATTAGTATGGAAGGAAATCAGCGTTCTATACATTTATCAAGAAGTGTGGCTCACAAGAACATTCAGCTATGCTGCACACAATTAGGAGTGGCTAAACGAGGCCAGTTATCAAGCAAAAAAAAACACAAAGTGACATCATAAATCTGAACTGCGAACCTGGAAGGGTATTTAAGTGAGTAGGCTGCTGCTAGGTATCCTCCCAAGTTGTGTCCTAGCAGGATTACACTCTCCAGGCTGAGTTTTTCCCTCCACTCCTCAATACATTCCACAAATTGTGATTCAGCCTGCTGGGCGTCGGGGCTGAAATGAGGCCTGCTACTCTGACCAAAACCGGGCAGGTCAAAAGCATAAACGGGCCTCTGCTGGGATAGAGCGTCCAGGTTCATAGCCCAGAGACCCACTCCACCCCCGAAACCATGCAGCAGCACCAGAGGAGTCTTTCGCTCCATACTGTCACTGAACACCAGCGTCCACAGCTTCTTCTCACTGGAGATGTGGACGAACTTCTTGGTGAATTTACTCTGGATGGCTGATAGACGTGAAAGTCAAGAGATTTAAAAACATGCTATGTTTGGACTTGTCTAATTTGCAGTCAGTACATGTAATTAAAGATCATTTCAAGGTAATGCCTTAAGAGGTACAGACAATATTTGTGGGTAGCAGAAGATACATTTTTTCCAGGATTTTTTTAGTTAACCCTTCTGGTTGGAGGGAGCGTTTACTTTTAATCTAATTAGAAAAAAGCTAAAAAAATAATCACTATAACGACACTACATAGCATTCCCCAATTAAATATAATATGCACATCATCAGTGGGATTACATGCAGTCAGACTCCTGTTTCTTCATGCTTTTAATCAAGCAGTGGTAAAGGGAGAAAGATTAATATGATAGATAAATAAACTAATTTCTACGTTATGTTTAGTCATGAACAAAGTTTCTACATCACTGGCAAGTGAATGGCTCATACACCAGACACAGTACATCACACTACCTGGAATACACAAATAATTTCATACTTCTTAATGCTGTCATCCCAACATCCTCAAGACACAGGAGTTGACAGATAAGGTAAGAATGTGTGGCAGACTCCTCATTTAAAGCTTTTAGGTATGTTACTGTAGAAACTGTAGAATCAGGGAGAGTAGTGCTTGTGCCTGCAACATGGCTAGTGAATATTTTAGTGTGAGCACTCACGCTGCAGCATTCTCTCCTCCGCCTCTTCCAGTTTCCGCTGTGATGTCGGGCACCATGATGGCAACCAGCTGGTGATCCACCATGACCTGCAACATTTACAATATGAACTTCTTTGTTCGTTTTCTCTGTTTATTTCGTAATAGATTGCAGAAGTGTTTAGGAATAATTCTTTAGCTAGGTTTTAAAACAGCACATGTATCTTTTTCAGGTTACAGTTTTCGACCACCCGAACACCCGAACAGATCAAAACAAATCAAAACAAAATAATTCCCAAGAAAGGAAAGCTTGAGCATTAGACAGCAATGATGACTGGACTAGACCTTATCAGAATGAGTGCATGGATCACAGTCCACTGTGTGCAGGAAGAGAGGAAGTGAGACAGGAGCCAGCATGGACATGTATTAGTGAGAAATGACATGACAAGACTTTCACTGAGGGCATGCACTAGTTCACCAAGCATGAGCCCTGACAGCATGGCATCGATGACGTTTATTATTAGTAGCATCATTATTATTTACCTCAGAGTTGCGTCCAGGAATTGGACAAAACTGTAGAAAAGGTTATGAACACGCAGAAACATCAGAACACGATGTATCAGTCTGGAGCCAAGACAGTGCAAGGTTTTTAGTTTTTTGTGCTCTGAACTACAGAAAAGTTAGTTTGAATCATCTGTCTTTTCATAAAGTTAGTTATTTCTGTGTTTATTCCTTATTTGTGACGTAAAGTCTAAACTGGGTCTCGTAAGGCATGATACACACACAGAGTAAAATGCGAAGTAGTTTGTTATTTTTGATATCAGTTCCAGGCTCAGGGCGTTTCTGTATGGAGATTGCATGTTCTCCCTTGTGCATGTGTGGGTTTCCTCCAGGTACTCTGGTTTCTTCCTACAGTCCAAAGACATGCACATTAGGATAACTGGCTGTGCCAAATTGCCCCTTGGTGAGAGTATGAGAGTGAATTATTGTGTGCATATTAGCATGGCAATGGTCTTTTGAGCTGTTCAGGGTGTACCCCGCCTTCTCCCAGTGTCGGCTGAGTGAGTCAGTGAGTGAGTGAATCAGTGAGTCAGTGAGTGAGTCAGTGTCTGAATGAGTGAATGTCAGTGAGTGAGTGTCAGTTAGTGAGTGAGTCAGTGAGTGAGTGTCAGTGAGTGTCTGAATGAGTGAATGCCAGTGAATGAGTGAGTGTCAGTGAGTGAATGAGTGTCTGAATGAGTGAATGTCAGTGAATGAGTGAGAGTCAGTGAATGAGTGAGAGTCAGTGAGTGAGTGAGTGAGTCAGTGAGTGTCTGAATGAGTGAGTGCTCCAACTGGCCTCCAAATAAACACAAAGTGCACTACATAGCGTGCAGACAACATAACTCCAGACCCCAAGCAGGTGACTAAACACAGGACGCATGATTATATAGAATCAGACAAACTGCTGAGGTCCAAACCTGTCAAAACGCATCTAACTACCAGATGTTTACCTGACAACCGGAAGAAGAGGTTACAAACCCCGCACAAACACGAGATGAAAAAAAAAATTCACCACGTACCCGTCATCACCAACGAAGCTAAACTGCTCTTACCCAGACTCCACAGACACCTCCGTGCCTTCAGCCATATTTTGGAGAATCACGTGATCGCCAACGTTACGGCGAACTTCAGGTCGTATCAAGGCTGTTTCCCAAACCGCTAGTTAATGGCTATAGAGTCTACTAGGTAGTGTGCGCGCGAGCCGGTGCTCACTACACTCTGTAGTGCACTCCGGGACAGAGAGAAAGAAAGCGGTTGCGGTTGGAGCCCAGACACAGAACTGCTGAGCACTTTACGACGCTAAACTTTGACCCGACTGTTTGTTTACAAAGTACAAATGAGTGAGAAGAGAATGGGATCACCAAATAAATGTTTAATAGCACATATTAACGACCATGAAAACAACAACAACAAGTATATCTCACAAATAACTCGGGAATGTGTAAAGGGATTAAAACATAGTCAATAAGTAAACAAATCACTAAGTCTGTTTTCTAATAAATTATTAGGACTAAATTTACACCAAATGTTTTGTTTTGACAGCTTGTGTGTGTGTGTGAGTGAGAGTGTGTGAGTGAGAGAGAGAGAGAGAGAGAGAGAGAGAGAGTGAGAGAGAGAGAGAGAGAGAGAGGTGGTTCTCCAGTAGAACACCCAGTCCTGACTGTCAGTGATGTCATGATGACGTGGAGGGGCTGAAGTCGGCTTACAGCTGCAGCTTTGTGTTGCTCTCTCACACGACAGGAAATAGTTTGAACGAATTTTCTTTATAACTGATAACATAAACGAGTCTTTAAGCTCATTTCAGCTCCTGAGCTGCCGCTGCGTATGCCTTTACCTCTGTAAGTAGCCAGTTTAACCCGGTTAGCCAACTAGCACGTCGGTGTTAGCTTGCTGTCTTGTTCATGTTCATGCATTTGTTACCTGAATATCTTTAAAAAGTTGTTTTTGTGTGTTTGGTAATAGATGGTGGGTAACATAACAGGTCGTACGAGGAGAAAATCAGTAAATGTTACTGTTTCTGCATGTAAACACTGTCTGACCGCTCCTCTCTTGTGGGAATGTGTGTGCACGCGCTCTGTACTTCACTGTCATTTATTTCCGCACATCTGGAGCCGAAATGTTCTGTGTTGTGTTATACTCTTAGGTGTCAGGTCTAAAGAGTGTTAAAACGACTCACCCTTAATGTACTCAAGGCATAGATCAATGCTCACACTGTGTTAGTACCACATACATGATATGTGAGTGCTCACACTGTGTTGGTACCACAGATATGATAAGTGAGTGTTTACACTGTGTTAGTACCACAAATATGATAAGAGAGTGTTCACATTGTGTTAGTACCACAAATATGATAAGTGAGTGTTCACATTGTGTTAGTACCACAGATATGATAAGAGAGTGTTCACATTGTGTTAGTACCACAGATATGATAAGAGAGTGTTCACATTGTGTTAGTACCACAAATATGATAAGTGAGTGTTCACACTGTGTTAGTACCACAGATATGATAAGAGAGTGTTCACATTGTGTTAGTACCACAGATATGATACATAAATGTTTACACTGTGTTAGTACCACAGATGTGATATGTGAGTGCTCACACTGTGTTAGTACCACAGATGTGATATGTGAGTGCTCACACTGTGTTAGTACTACAGATATGATATGTGAGTGTTCACACTGTGTTAGTACCACAGATATGATACATAAGTGTTCACACTGTGTTAGTACCATAGATATGATATGTGAGTGTTCACACTGTGTTAGTGCCACAGATATGCTATGTGAGTGTTTACATTGTGTTAGTACCACAGATATGATATGTGAGTGTTTACATTGTGTTAGTACCACAGATATGATATGTGAGTGTTCACACTGTGTTAGTACCACAGATATGATATGTGAGTGTTCACATTGTGTTAGTACCACAGATACGATATGTGAGTGTTCACACTGTGTTAGTACCAGTATGACATGTGACTTTTCACACTGTTGTTGGTACCACAGATCTTCACGGCACACCTTTATATAAAATGTGATTCAGCTAGTTCTCCACTGAGGTGTTTATTTCTGTAGTCTTTTATATCCACTACCCTGTATTGTTCTTATGTCGAAATCCTATTGATTATAGGCCTAAAACTATCCTGTGGTAATTTATTTATTTTTTAAATTAATTCACTCCTTTTGTTTAAGGGATATTTTAAATGCTTGCAATAAACTTTTAAAGATGTACAGTTCTGTACAAAAGTATTAGGCACCTATTTTTTTAAGACACCTGGTAGATACTGGTTATAAAGGAATATTGTATAACAAAGATGTCTCATATTTACATATAAATAGAGACATTAAATTAAACATAAAAATTCTATAAAGCACAGTAAACAGTAATAAATAAAACTAATTCAGTATTAGGTGCGATGACTTTTTGTTTAAAAGTAGAATCGTATCATGTAGAGTTTTTGCAGTTTTACATGTACAGTATCTACCGGGTGTCTTACAGAACCAGCCACAGTTCTCCTGGAAATGTTAACTGTTACACTTGATTCTTTATTTGCATGTAAATCGCAGCAGCCGTCATTATATTTTTGTCTGAAAAGTGGTCTCTTATACGTGATATGCTGCTTTCTTAATTGACATCCTGTACTAAAAATTTTTATGTAACATTTCATTTTGTGCTGGGAAACTAATGCTTGGAAATTTTTTCCAAATTTTTTTGGAAACGGTTTTGTACTAACTTGCTAATATACAAGTGATAAAATGAAAATCTGTAGCAAAGTTTTTAAAACCTTTGCACAGTACTGTATATACTGTCTAAAACCACATAATGCACATGTAACTGTAGCTGAGGTTCACTGTAGTACATTTGCATGCCTCCACATTGTTTTTTTTCAGGTTCATTTAAATGTGGTTTATGGGTTCAGACCTGTTGTGTCTATTTGAATTTTAAGCTCTACTTATCAAGTAGTCAGGTGTACAGTAATATCTGAACATGTTTTCCAGATATTTCTCAACCCTTTACTTTGTATGTGTTTTATTATGCTTTTTTTATTTTAGTGTTTTTAGTGGGTTTTTTTTATGTTTCCTCATCTGTATCTTGCACAGGGATCAGGGAAAATGCAAAAGCACTTGTCCGTCTCTGACAGTGATGGGTCTTCATTTGTTCCACTGGTGGTGCTGGAACTGGCCAAAAACACTGAAGCAGAGGCTATAACATGGTTATTAAGAAGAATAACAGATAAGCAGCAAAATGGAGGTGAGTATGTGGTATGGTATATTATGTGATGTGGATGCCAAAAGTCATTTAACATTAAAAAAAAAGTACTTAATATACCTGTGTGTATTTCTGAACGCAGTGTGTTTTTTGGGCCCTTCGAAATTTGAGGTATTGTTTCTTGTGATTTAAATGTGTCTGTATACTGCAAGAAATAAAAATAAATAAATTGTTGCATCCATAAAACATCGATGTAGTTACTGACAAAATTTGACACAGAGTCAGTGTAAATAATGTATGCTGTCTTACAGATTCATAATTGATCATAACTTGTGCGCATTAATTGAGATTTGACGTGAGATTACTCGCCTCCACACTGTGCCAAACTTTGTGTGGAAATGACGGTATAGCCAGTCTTCTGTTGTGTTAAAAATGAGGGCCAGATATAAATTGTCCCACAAGATACTGTTCGGTTCTGTAAAAATTCAGCATTCAGATGTTTGTGGTTCCACAACCCTGCATATATCACACTAAATCTAAACCTGGATATAAAATATAAAAGGACCTAAAACTGCACACATTCATTTTTAGCTCTTTTTCAACTGTTTCTGGTTTCTGTCATAATTCTTAAACAAATGCCCCAAAACTGATATAAACAATTTGTGCTTAAGCCCAGAGTGACCACTTTTAACTGTTTTTTAAATTGTTAAGGCTTTGCTGAAATATCACAAATTTAGTCACAAAGTTTGACCAAATTATGCCTTGTTAAGCAAGTGTGGATGTAGGGTTGATTCTAAATCTTGTAAGATGTAAAATAATTTAACACTTAGATTTTTTGAAAACTTCTGTTCACCATGCTGATGCCAGAGGCATTATGTTACAGCTCTATGTGCATATGTCTGTTCAGACTTTCTTGTGGTCCGTCAATCTTTTGAGTCCCTATAGAGATTTTGGCCAAACTTTCACCAGTTACTCACTATTAAACTCCTTTGAACTGGTACAGATTCTCATACATCAAAGGTCAAGGTCACATGACAGCATCTCAGAAAACATTTGTTGGTACAGGCTTTAATGACATGGCTTATAACTCAGGGTCACAATTCAAGCACACACTAACAAGGTTTATGGTGGAGGTTTATCAAGTGATGCATTGTGTTGAGTATTTCAGTGGTTATTATTATTGTTATTATTATTATTGTGATGTAATTTAGGAGCTGGGCTGCTGGTGGAACAGATGCCACCTGGAGAACTGGATGAGCAAAAAGTGAATCCGAATATTTTTCTTGTGGGCTCCACCTGGCATAAACTCCTGAATGGAGCAGAAAACTTTGGACTTTTTAAGGAGTTCCATGACGGCACTATGCGAGAATTCACTATTGCCAACCGAGAGAGTTTCAAAGAATTCCAAGGTAACGACATTTGTCTGGCCGAGCTGATAGAACAAAACAATTTTATAACAGCTCACTCAGGATCCCAGCTTTACAAAGACCCGTTCTGTATAAACAGAAATAATCAATCTGTTTGGTTTTGAGGAATTGTAGGGCATATATTAGTTTTAAGAATGATATGTGATCAGAAAAAGGAAAGTAATAAGTAATTTTGGTAAAGATGTTCTGATACCTTTTTACACTGATATCCTGATACTGACACTTGACCTTTCATGCAACATGAACACATGCAGCGAATGCATGCCATAACCTTAACCATGAATTATTATCTCTGAAACGTATCATGCCTTTGAATGCGCTTGGTGCAGTTTCTCTTTTTTCTTGCTTTATTTCTGAATACATTGTAGTCTTTTACACGGCGAATCTTTTTTAACAAACTGTGTTGACACTCTGCCTTTAACCTACCCAAAGTGATCACACAAACTGTGAGCGCATTCTGATAGCTGTTGGACCATTAGGTACCTTACTCAGGAGGAGGAAGAGGAGGATTACTCAACAGAGCTCAGTGCCTCACCTACCGCCACCACCATGCTTTTTTTTTGCCAGTTCAGTTTTCAAATCCTTTATTAAATTGCTGATGTTGAACTTTGCGACAAGAGTGTGAACCCTCCAAACTGTATTCTTGCATAACATACACATCGCTGTTTTCTTGATGGGAAATATTTCCAAATTGCGAATATTATGCTGTGGCTAGCAGAAGTTACAACTGGAAGTTCTTCTTCCTCGTGGCAGTAAACAGAAACTGATAAAGTAATTTCCAGGATTGCCAAATAGTAGCTAAATATGTGTTTTATCATCTGCTATCGGATTGACGCATAGACTGCATGCTCATCAATACCAATCCGGCATTACTGATGCTGTTATCCATATCGGCACTGCTCTATTTTGTAATATGCTAATTTTAAGTGCAGTAAAAGCATTTACAACAGCGGTTTGATTGTTGGTATATTTTTAGGGGATGGTGATGGCTTCCTAAGCATTGCAGAATGTCAGTACATTATCAAACGTGAGCTGGACACTTTGAGAGCGAGGGATGAAGCCCATGTTCCTGGATACCCGAAACTTAAACTGTATCCTGGAAAATCAATCAGTAAGTTATTTAGAAAGAGTGCATATGTATCAACACATCAGTTATGTATGGAATGTAAATGCACTGTATGAACTCTTCCTCTATTTCGACTTTCTGAGAGAGAAGTATATCTGATTACATTAGTGTAGATATCCAGTGTGTTCAAACATAATGGGGATTAAAAACAATTGTTTAACTTTTGCTTTTTTTTATTTATTTGCAGTTCGTAGGTTACAGTCCAAAGGGATTCTAGTCCAGTATTTCCCTCTCCATGATAAAGAGGAATTAAAGAGGCTGTCTTCCATTTGGTACAAAAAGATGAAGCTGTCCTTACAGCCACTGAGTGAGTCCGTCAGTATGAGCTGGGTGCACAGAAAACCGACACCTCCATCTTTCTATAATGCACTTATTTTCAAAGCTTTTTTTTCTATATTAAGTTTGTTGCTTATATCCTGACCTAATAGATCATTAGCTGCTTTGCTTGCACCCCTGAATGTTTGTTTTATAGTAAATAAAAACCCGTGGAGGCATCTGCCTCACATCAGCCAGAAGGTCCCAGGTTCGATTCCCGGGCTCGAGGCGTTTTCTGTGTGGGTTTCCTCCGGGCACTCCGGTTTCCTCCCACAGTCCAAAAACATGCACTGTAAGCTAATTGGCTGTTCCAAATTGCCCCTTGTGTGAGTGTATATGATTGTATGTGTGTTGTCCCTGCAATGGTCTACCCCACCCTCTCCCAGAGTTGGCTGATGTTAGGATTAAGCAGTGTAGAAAATGAATTCTAAAAACCCATGTGTACCTCTGCTGACACCATACTAACCTCCTAATGAGCTGATCTTGTGTCCTTGCTGATTCAGATGATATCAGACATTACTTTGGAGAATGTATGGCGCTGTACTTTGGTTTTCTCGAGTACTTCACATTTGCCTTGGTGCCGATGGCCTTCATCGGCATTCCCTACTACCTCTTTGATTGGGAGGACTATGATAAATATGTTCTGTTTGC
Organism: Porochilus rendahli; assembly: GCA_039654305.1. Taxonomy (NCBI): domain Eukaryota; kingdom Metazoa; phylum Chordata; class Actinopteri; order Siluriformes; family Plotosidae; genus Porochilus; species Porochilus rendahli. Next base: position 23,262,054 of record JBCNYG010000001.1, read on the forward strand.
CGTCTTCAACTTGGTGTGGTCTACGGTGTTCCTGGAGGTGTGGAAAAGATGCAGTGCACAGATGGCTTATGAATGGGGAACACTGAGTCGTAAGAAAGCTTTCGAAGAACCTCGACCGGGATTTCATGGTGTTTTGGGCTTTAATCCTGTAACAGGCCGGGAAGAGCCAACTTACCCAAATACCAAGTATGTGTATAAACATGCCAGCAGATATTATTTCAGTCAGGTGTCACTGTGATATCAATTTGATATGTAAGAGAATTTTAGTGGATTACTTAATAAGAGCAGAAACTATGCACTGTTGGATTTATAAACTGAATTGTGCAAGATGAGTGACAGGATTGGCTTATTGTCCCTTCACAGACGCCAGTTGAGGATATATCTGGTGTCTGTGCCCTTTGTGCTCCTTTGCCTGTACATCGCTCTCCATGTGATGATGGTCTACTTTAGCATGGAGAGCTGGGCACTGAGTATTTATAATGAGTATCCAAACTTCCTGACAAGTCTGCTGCTCTTCATACCAAGTATCATCTATGCTGTGGTTATTGAGATCATGAACCTGTTGTACCGCTACGCGGCTGAGTTTCTCACTAACTGGGGTAAGTGTGCAGAAAGAAGTGTGTATAGCTATAGAGATAAATATTGTACACTGAAGTAAGCTGATTAGAAGATATTAATCACATTGAAAAATTACATGAATCAAAGGGAATCCACTTGGTTCACGAATGTAATACTGATGTCAGTGCCTGGTCCATGGCCAACAACAACATCAGTAGACTATCAGATGTAATTCTGATGTCTGTGATTAAGTTTGATTTGATGCTGATATGTGATTTAGCATTGATATTGGACAAAAATTTTACCCAGTCAACAAATAGCAATACAGTGTCAAAATAATGTCAAACGTTGACGTCAAGTGACCATCTACCCATCGTCTAAGGTGCAAAGTCGTATTGACATGAACAGCCAAAATGGTACTGACGTCAGTGGATGACATCATTTTATCATTGTATTGATGTTTTTTGCCCAGGGAACTCGTCAAGGAGCAAAATTTATCTTCAGTTTCTCTTTGTTATTTAATTGTTTTAGTTCTCAGTGGAAATAAGTCCTGTTTTTTAGATCTGCAGAAGAAAACATGATTGAGACACACGAGATTACAGCACAGAGACGGTTGTTTTTGATTCTGTACACTGCACCACTTACTTAATGAATTTCTGCTCTCTCTCCTGCCTTATGTTTAGAAAACCATAGACTAGAATCCTCCTTCCAGAATCACCTGATTCTTAAAGTGTTAGTGGTAAGTTTATCCCCGCCCCCGAAGTGGATATATGGATTTATTTATTTATTTTTCCTAGAGTAAGGTGTGACACAAGTAACAGACCATTACATTTTGGAGGTGAGCTGTGGATAGGATGCTGTTGAAAAAAATGCCTATTCTTTAATACGCGGCAAAAGGTTAATGAGACGCCCACTAGGGGGAGACATTTCATTATAAGAAAGACAGGTTATAATAATCTATTTGTGTTTGGTGGAGGTACCTTGCACTCACTCTGAATGTCCCTTTAGTTTTTATTCTGCCTTTGAAAGCTTAATGAAAGCTGTTTATTTTAATTGCTTTATTATTAAGATAAGATAATCCTTTATTGATCCCCTAAAGGGAAATTCAAATGTTGCAGAAATAGCATGCAGAAAATCAGGCAACATGATGAAATGTCACAATATGTTATGCGTTTGTTTATAATTATAGATATTTGCTTTTTTACAGTTTAATTTCATCAACTGTTTTGCTTCTTTATTCTACATTGCCTTTGTAATGCAAGATATGGCATTGCTTCGACACGTGAGTAATAATGCAAACCTTGGTATATTATTAACTTCAGTAGGGATTTTGTTTTTGTTACTAATTTTCTGAAATGCTTTTTATGATTTTGCTGTCTTCAATTTCCTGATGATTACTCTGATATTTGTCTGTCATCAAGAGATAATGTATTGAAAATATATAATTAAAGATAAGCAAAATACCATTTTTTTGGAAGTAGGTATAAGTTGATATGTTGAAGGGGTTTTTTTTTCTGTTCGTAATGCTTCAGTGCTCTTTGTGTTTTTTGTCTGTCAGAGTCTGGCCACTCTGCTCATAACCTCTCAAATCTTGAACCAAGTGATGGAAGCCTTCCTGCCATACTGGCTGCAGAGGAGACGTAATAAGAAGGTCCATAAGAGAGTGAGGAGGGTAATGGGAGAACAGGAGCTCCCCATGGTGGAGCAGGTCCGACTGGAATCTGACATGAATACTTACCTGGTGAGCCTTCACAAGCCAACCCAGCAATATAGGAAATTAAGATAAAGTGTGCAGAGAAAAATTTAATTTTTAACTTTTTACAGATTTCAGAGATTAGCTCTCAATAATTATTTATTTGTATATAACAAAGAAATTGATTATTAGTGGCAGTCAAATAATTCAACTATCTGAACTTCGTTTGACAGCCACGAACAGAGTAGAATTGGGTACTTTTATGATGCGCTTGATAATCATATGATGTTTTTGATGATAAAATGCCCATATAAAGTCTTTTAAGAAAACTGATCTTACTGTTTGTCTGATCATTAGGGCACTTTTGATGACTATCTGGAGCAGTTCTTACTGTTTGGCTACGTCAGTCTGTTCTCCTGTGTGTATCCTCTGGCTGCTGTGCTGGTGGTGCTCAACAACATCACAGAGATCTACACAGACGCCTTTAAAATGTGTCGCGTGTTCAAGCGGCCATTCTCTGAGCCTGCGTCTGACATTGGAGTATGGCAGGTGAGAGATGAATAGTCTTTTAGTAAGAGCTTGCATTGCTAACGACACGCCAATTACTTAGTCAACCAAACCACCACAGATCTTTTATTTTTTCAAGATTTCTTTACATGCTTTGCTTTTTGGTAAACTACACTGCATAGAAAAAGAATAAAAATCAGGTAAATCTGAAATGTGCTAATTTGTTCAACAAAAAAACCCTTGGAAAACATGTATTATTAGCAAAAACAAATGCTTTAATATATTTGTGTGTACACTTATGCATTGAGTTTTTCTTTTTTTCTTTCTCGTTTTCTTTTTTCTTTTTTTTTCTTTAATCCTCTGCTAAGGAGGATGTTTTTGATGTGGTTTGTTTGCCTGGGTGTAAAAAAAATGTGTACAGTGTGCCAAGTCAAAGGGCATCCATGAATTTAGTTTTTGTCACTAATGTTCCAAAACACAACATTTGCCCTTGGTATCTGCAGTCAAGCATGCCACACATCTTAAAGTCCAGTAGATGGCAGTAATGTTCAGTAGTGATAAAACATAGACAATGTCGCAATACATAACTCCATATCATAATCCAAAATAGTGAGGGGGTTTGTTCAGATTGGCACAGCCATATTTTTGACAAAATACGAAATGTTTTGAAAGTATTTTCCAACATATCAAGTGGTTGAGGTTGCACATTGTATATCATGCAAAAAGAGACTATTGTCCGTTTTGTTGTGCTGTGCTCTTCAAGTACCCATCTAGTTTGTATTTGTTTTTCACTTGACATATTTCTTTTGGTTGTAATATCCCATTAAAAGTAGAAAAATGTGTGATTTTTCCAAATGTTTTTGTTTTACATCACAAAAACATGCAATTTCAGTTTCGTAAACATTTTGTATTCACCGTATACTGTAGCTTGTGTAATCTTGCAGCTTGATAGACTGGGAACCGCCGTCATATAATACTTTCTTCAGAAAATCCGAAAAAAAAAGCTATATTTAGGGAAACATATTGAAGATTTTTATTCCTTGTAACAGGAACAATTTTTAACGTACAACACTGAGAGCTGGAATGTCACCACAACACAGACGAAAGTGTTGAATTCTGAGGAGGGTGCTAATTAATTAATTATTTATTTGCTGCTAAAACTCTGAACTGTTGTTCGTTTTTGAATCTCTGCACCAGCTGGCGTTCGAGACGATGAGCATCATTGCCGTTGTCACCAACTGTGCCTTGATTGGTCTGTCTCCACAAGTGCAGGCCTACTTCCCTGAGGCAGACACACAACTGATCCTGACTATAGTGGCTGTTGAGGTAATTCTTCCTCCCTTTCCTGTCTTCTTCTCACCTCATGAAAACGATTCGCTATGTGTACAGTACATCATTCAGACATGGTGTCTTAATTATGCCATCAGGTGGCGCCAGTGAGCTGTTTTTGTGTTTAAGTTTAAAGGTTGCTGAGGTTGCTGGCTGTGGGTAAAGTTTGTGACGTCCCTCTAGTAATCTTGTTAGAGTGAGATAATGCAGGCTGTAATGGCTTTGTGACAGGAATTGAATAATGTACTGTATCTGTTTATGTGTTTGCTAACGCTAGAAAACCACCTGAATAACTAGTCCACATGCGTTTGTGCTAGATTAACCCAACCCAGCTTTGCCACTTGGTCCCTGTAGACCCACTCAGAATAACTGACTCCAGGAAAACTCTCACACACACATGCCACAGGCAGCAGGATGTGGTACACTAACATGCTCTATTTGAATTGACTGTGATAGTGTTTTGTTTTAGGTGTAGCAGCATGTAAGTAGCATACTGGGGATTAAAACAGATTAAAAACACATCTATATCTGTTTCTACATTTATTCTGGTGTAGTATGATTCACTGCGGCTAATATAAATTCCAGCTAACCTCTAATCTCATGAATTTATTTCTTTATTCAAGTTTATCTTAGACAGTTGATAATGGATAATGGAAGTTTAGTTCACTGCTATTTGCATTTAGGTAGCTCTTTAAGGTTGCTGCTATTTTTATTGACATGAGTCAAGTTCATTCAGAGCAGATTAGCTGTGTGTGTGTGTGTGTGTGTGTGTGTGTGTGTGTACCTGAGTTCTCTTACCTTTAGAAACCTCAGTCTGCCACTTTGCCCTCATTCTGTCATGTTGCTGCACCCTGTGCTCCGGAAAATGTGTGTCAGAGTGTATATCCCTATCCAATCTCTGGCTAGTGCAGTGCGCAATATTCAGACAGTCAGGGTTTTAACTTTGACTGTTCACCTACTACACTAGCTGCAGCTATGTGTCCTTATGTCAAACATTGATGTTGCCTCTTAATCCCAATCTCAGAGCTGATCCTCTAACCCTGGGCTAATGTCAGAGTGTCAGAGTTTGGCCAGATGTGAAAAATGTTCATCTTACAGGACTGAATCTCTGACTGTTAAATCCTGCTGTCTGCCAAGACAGGGCTTATTATACACCTATCAGAAAGTTTGTGTGACGCAAAGCAAGCCATTATGCTGTGTGTGAGAGAGAGAGAGAGAGAGAGAAAGAGATGATTCACATTCATCTAGCAGCAGGGGCACGTTCTCTCTCTCTCTCTCTTCCACTATCCTTGGCTCCGTCTGTCTCTGTTGTCTCACTGAGTCCATTACGAGAACTAAAGAAAAATAAACCGCAGCAGATGATCAGCATTCAGAGGCTGTGGATGTGTCTCAGTTTCAGCTCTGTTCAGCACCAAGTCCTGAACATGACACACAATATTTCTCTTATTTACACAAGGCACAATACTCCTTTACTGTATTATCATCTTCCTTGTAAATCATTACCATGAACATTACAGTTACATCTATTGTGTGTGTCATCTTTGAAAAATAAATACAATTAAAGTTGAACCTGAGGCTAAAAATCTGATTTAATTACTCACTGTCTTAAGTTTCCCGAAGGAGAAGCTCAAATTCGCTCTGCCTGTTTTGTGCATTGTCATGGACTCACCGAGGAATGTTTTGGAGACGTCTCTGTATGTTGTCTGTGATTTGTTGTAGCCGAAATGTTTGCCTATTTTTGGGCCATTTGATACGCAGGTTATTACATGAAGGCATGCCTCAGAGAGCAGTAACCAGGCAACAGTGTAGCCACGGCGACAGGAGAGGGCTGAGGATCAGAAGTAATTGAAAGACTTGATGGCAGCAGGGCAAAGCTGGGCCTTTTACACAGAGTGACTGTGCCTAAGGATGCTTGCTGCAGCACTGCTGTGCAATGGATAGGGTTAAGAATGATGAAGCATTCCTCGAACCTTTGTTTCTTTCTGTGTATTAAATACTTAGATTTTTTTTTAAAAACAGTAAGTACAACGAGATAAAACCTCATATTAAATAAGGATTATCTGGAAACAGAAGCTGTGTTAGAATATGACTAATTCGGCAATGTTTCTGCTGGTAGTGTTTTATATATTGGCACCCTTTGAATTTTAGATTGTCTGATTTATCTGTGACTGTATGAATGTGTGTGTGTGTGTGTGTGGATGTTTGTTGAAAAAAAAAAAAAAGCCTAGACTTGCATGATAACAGACTTTAACAGGTTTAAACATGGCTGGCTGCAGCCTCAGTGCACTCGACTGATTCACTACACATGTCTAGTATCTTGAATGATCACTCAGACTCTGCTGCCTTACCCCATCTTTCTCTATCACTCTCACTTTCTCATTTCACTCGTGTCTAGAAATGACATGCCAGAAAATGACAGCTAGATTGGGTGCATGGTGAACACTTACTAACATCGGCGCCTAACATCTGTCTTATTTTGGTCTCCGTAAATGTCTTCTATTACCTTCATTCTGTGTGTTCTACTCTAACTTATGCTCTGATTTCTTTCAACCCATCATGGCTGAATGCTTTTGTCATCCATCCCTCCTTTAGTGTGGGTGATGAACTTACTGTTTATCTGTTGTGGAGATATTGGATTTTGTGGCATCCGAAGTAAAGAGGAAGTAGAAACACTAGGATACTGTTTCCTCAGAATAGAAGGGTAATTTAGTGCCATGACAAGGAGTTTGCTTAGCATGTTCAAGATGTTTAAAAAAAATTGTATGATGTGTTGTTTACGTGCACAAAAAAAAGTTATGCATTTCAATACATTTTATTTACTTTATTATATTTTTTATAGTGTCAGTACGTAGGGACAACACACACTACAATTCACACTCATACCTAGTATTTGGAACAGCCAGTTAGCTTGATGTGCATGTTTTTGGACTGTGGGAGGAAACCAGAGTACCCGAAGGAAACCTACGCAAGCATGGGGAAAACATACAAACTCCCGACAGAAATGCCCAGGCCTGGGACTCGAACCCAGGACCTTCTTGCTGTGATGTGGACGAGCTAAAAATCACTAAGCCACCCTTCAGACATACTGTAGTAATGTTAACAGGGTGTGTGTATGTTTTGCTGAATACTTATTATTGGTAAGCTTTGACTATGTTTAAGTAAGCCTCTCTTGTCTTTTAATCTGTTTTGGATTGCAAGAAGAAAAGTGCTGTGTTCAACACATTGTCCATTAACTGTTTCAGCACTATAAAAAAAAAACAGTAAAGCATAAGAGAGTCGGATTCTGAATGATGTCTGAAATTTGCCAAGCATTTGAAATGTTGACTCTTCAAGAGACGTGAATAGTAGTACTAGGATATCAGCAGATGTACAATAAGTACAGAAAAAAACAGTTCAGTAATTTGCAGAACCAACAGCAAACAAAATAGATTCTCTACTTGAAAACAAAACTCCAAATAAATAAATAATTAAATAATCAAATAAAGCAACAAAATTTATAATTTTATAACAATGTATTTGATGGTAAGAAAATCAAACTTGCTGTTCCAGTTAGTGTCCACATTGTGCCTGGGCTATTTCTGAAGAACTTCTTGGTGGATCATTCGGATATTTTGCGTGCAGGGTTCCTATGGTTTGTAGGTGTGCATAGGCTTATAAGTATCTCTGTTTGACCTTTGACCATGACCTTTTAAATTTGTCAGGGTTATTTCTCAGGGATAGTACTGCTAGGCTGCTGAGGGTTTTCGCCATCTTTGATGGTTATGGTTATTATTATTATTATTATTATTATTGTTATAATTATTATTATTATTGGATAATGTTTCACAAAAAAAACTGTTGCAGTCAGGTGTTGCTCTCAGTGTGTTGATTTGTTCGGGTTACATTTTTTTGTCAATTGTGTAAAATATCTTGCATATATATATTTTTTAATTTAGATGAAATATTATCAATTTTATATTTCCCATAATCCAATAGTGGTGCTTTATAATAAATCAGTTATTCTACTTAATCTTGCAGTACAAACCTCATTGGTTGTCAGCAGAGAGTTGTATGTGTTGATTTCATGGTATATGAAATATTATGTTACACCTGTAATGGGGTCTGATACATTAAGCAGCAAGTGAGCAGTCAGCTCTAATTTCAAGTTGGTGCCTTGAAATCAGACAAATAAGATGCCAAAATAAGAGTGTGTTTTGAAAAAAGTTCAAATGGTGATGGCTAGAGTACATGTACAGAATGACAGGTCTTTTTGAGTGTTCCCAGTATGCAGTGGATAGTGCCTACCAAACTTGGTCCAAAGAAAAACAACCTGTTGAATAATGATGGGGTCATGGGAGCCCAAAGCTCATTGATACAAGTGACGAGTGAAGGCTAGTTCTGCTCTGATCCTACAGAAGAGCTACTTACTGTAGTACTTAATTGCTTAATGTAATACATTCAAAACATTTTCTTAAAAAGCTTTAGATATTTTATTTACTCAATGCGTGACAGACTGTGACATGTGACAGAATTTTTTTTAGATTAAATCTAAGGCTACACACATAAAAAGTCAATTTGTTTGATTAAAAATCCCAAATCAAAAACATTCCAAAATATAGACCTGATGGTCAATCTGCACAAGTTGGGTAATAGATGTAAAAGCAGTAATAAATTGGATTAAGGTCAAGCATGAACTGTGATGAGCTGAAAAAGATCTTAAATCTCACAGATTGTGAATTGTAAAGGTTAGCTAATACGTGGGGTTGTGAAGTTTTCTGAGATTTTAAGAGTTCATATGATGAGTTCTTAAAACCATGTAAGGGTTAAGCTGTGCCGTTTTCTTTAGGGGTGGCTCTTTTCATTCAGTATGTTCATTACTATTAGTTAGCAAATAAATTTCTGTACAAAACCTGTAGTTTTTTAACCTCATATTTATTATTCCTTATGGGATTCATTTTTGTGTCTTTTTTTTTAATGAGTGGTAACATTTCTGTGGTTGACTTCATCTCTAAAATGATGCCACTTGGAGCTTTTGCACATTGCTTCCTGCAAAGGCTCATTAGGTAGAAGCTTGTCTAAGCACAAAGCTGATTTGAGCATCATAGCCTACTGCCTAAACATAGACCAGCGATCACCAGATAAGCCTAATCTCAGACTCTGTTTAATTCCTAATGCATTTTGTCATGCACTGATTATTCTGTTTTTCTCTTGCTCCTCTTTCTTGCTGCTCAGCACCACATTTGGTTCTAGTTCTGTTTTTGATATAGTGAGTAATGGTAACTAGTTGTTAGATGCCTCTGAAAGGTTTTAACAGCATTTATTGGTTCACTAACAAGGCAGGAAATAAAAGGTATTATATTTAACAATTATGTACTGAAGTCCAGGTGGATGCCTTCCAACCGCTCCTGTTACATTGAAAATATGGATATTTTTTATCATCAGGTGATTTTTACTTACATTTTTGAAGTCTGGTCGAAATCTCTTCACTAGATTGCGTTAGCCTGTTTAAAAAGGCTGCCATTTGTAGTTTGTTTTACTCTTGTAAGTGTGTGAAATTGCAAAAAGGGGGACGTGGACGTATCAGTGCCAATACAGGCAAAAATAACACTCTAAAGATATTAAACTAACATCAGATATGTGAACTTCTACACATAATGCTACATCACATACATCAGACATGCCTCTGCTCGTACACAAGAACCTGTGGTACATAAACAAATTCAAATGAGATTTCTATGGAAGTTTTTTTAAGCGTGATAGTGATGCTGATGTTTAGTCAGCAGACCAATCAGATCATGCCTTTCCCGTGTAGTGAATACGACCATCCATTATCTTTATCTGTCAGGGTCATAAGGGAAACTGGAGCAAGTACAAGCTGACATTGGCCGAGAGGTAGGGTACACCCTGAAAAAGTTGCCATTCATAATCTTATTAGCACCTATGGGCAAGTTAGGCTAGTCAGTTTACATAATGTGCATGTATTTGTACATGTGGGACCAAACTGGAGTACCCTGAGGAAACCCAAACAAGCACGAAGAGCTTCGAACTCCAGACCTCCTCCTAAGGAGACACCGCTATCCACTGCACCACCGTGCCTGCTATATTATATAATGTTCTTATAACTTGCATAATGATATCCTGCACTGACTGCTTTTTATTCACATGACTTGGTGAACTGAGGTTTCACGAGCGCTTGAATGTGAGAATCTCAATATAAGAAAATATGTTTTGCCAGGGTTGCAATGCACCACTGCTGCATACATTCATTCAAACTTGTTTAATTTGTATATATTAAAATACATAATTATTTTTTATTTTACAAAACTAGTGTTGCCTCCAAACCTTCTGACCTGTAATGTAAATCACAATAAAGGTAAGGTATACTTGTGTTTACTCTCTTGGTTGGTGCTTAGGCAGTGTAGGGTTTGGTAATGAGGTTTATTGTAGATGATATAATCATTCTGCTGCCTTCCTGACCTTGCCCTGAGTTGCTCTGGCTTTGCTGAAGTGTAACGGACCCTGTGCTCCCTCGTCCTCGGGAAATGGAAATGCATGTGGTTTACTTGAGCACAGGAATGAATGCATTATCACAATCACATGCCGAATCAGTGAAAAGATGTCACACTCACCCAGTGTTATAAAATGCTCCTTTGTTTCTTTACGTTGGAATGGTTTCCTGTTGATGAATGTGAAACTAAAGCTCAAGGCTTTTGCACAGACACCAGCATTGTAAACCCGCTCCCCTACCCGCCTTTTTCCACTTTTAGAGTTTAGGCTTAGCCTGTTTTGTGAGGTGGATCTATTTTATTGTAGCCATTTCTCCATTTTACTTGCCACCTAAGACCTTTGTGAGATGAGGCTGAATGAGCTGACTGGTTAAACTATCTGGTTGATAATGTCAGCTTTTTTCAATCAGATTTTTTCATAGTATATACGAGCAAATAATTTTGAATCTGCTACTGGTATTAAACTATTCAGACATCTTTGTGTATACACACAGCCTGCGTCCTCGGTGTGACACGAAAATAATTTAATAAATCCTCCATTTTAGCATAAATTCCCCATTTTACGGCTTTTATTAGTGAGCCTGTGTGGCATCAAGAGGCTGTCGTTTGCTTATTCTCATCTCATTAGTGGATCTCCAGATGAGCTCGTAATGAGTGTGCAGCTTAAAATGGTTCCCCGTGGTGAGATCTGTAAAGCTAGGAGAGCTTCATTCTTAAATGTATGCATCTTCGGAACATGTGTTCTGATCACGTGAAGCATTGCAAGCATGAGTGTCAAACACATGGTGTGATTGATTCAGCCTGTATGTCATTACCACCCACAAGTTCATGTCAGTCTAAAAAAGACTGGACGTCATTAGGTATGGGTCTTATAAGTCGTGATAGAGCAGGATTAAATCATAAGCGAATGAATGAATGAATAAATGAATACTTGGTGTTTGCTTTAGAGGAGGCACAGTGGTGCAGTGGTTAGCATGTCTGCATCACAGCAAGAAGGTACTGGGTTGGATTTTCAGCTCGGGCATTTCTGTGTGGAGTTTGCATATTTTTGCCGTGCTTGCGTGGGTTTCCTCCGGGTACTCCGGTTTCCTCCCACAGTCCAAAAACATGTACAGTAGGCTAATTGGC
>JBCNYG010000001.1:23280772-23298268 GCA_039654305.1 Porochilus rendahli
TGTGTGTGTGTGTGTGTGTGTGTGTGTGTGTGTGTGTGTGTGTGTGTGTGTTGATATTGTGATGGATTGGCAAGCTAGTCAGGGTGTACCCTGCATTTGCCCAGAGTTGGCTGAGATAGGATCCAGACTCCCGTAACCCTAGTAGGATAAAGCAGTTTGGAAAACGAATCAGTAAATGGTTTAAATTTTGTGTCGAAGCTTATGATCCTTCTTTATCTTGAAAGACGTCTGAAAACTCTGTAATTATCATTATGGACCATCTGTTTAATGGTGCTGTTGGAGTGTGTTTAATGTATCTACATTTTACTTTTAACTGGAGCAAGAAATTGAATGTGTTTAGATGAAGTGTTGGTGTTTAGTTCCCACTGAAAGCTATTATGAAGCACTGATCCAATCCACCTACTTATGTAGCCCATAAGCTAGTCTAATGAATGATTATAATACTCCAAACCTAAAGGGGTAATAAAATCAACATTTATAATCCTGATATAAGGCAGTATGTTTAACCTGTGTGCTGTGTGCCCTGAATGTGCAGAATATTCATTTGTCACAGAATAAAATACAGCAAAACTCTCAAACAGTTGACAAATAATATAGAATTAATTCACTCATTTTTTTTTTTTAACCGCTTAATCTAAATTAGGGTCTTGAGGGGAGGCTGGTGTACATCTCAGCCAACTCTGGGGGAGGGCAGGGTACACCCTGGACAGCTCACCAGACAATCGCAGGGCAGAAACATGCTGCCGGCAACCCAATGTCTTACTCTTTACGAATGACAGCAATGGTTCTTTTGCATGCGTCTCACCACACACAGTGGCTGGCCTTTGATAACCCAGTTAGCTGCACTGGGAGGGCAGCAGCGACAATTTGACAATAGTGGGGCTTGAACCCTCGACCTTTGGATCAGTAAGCCAGCACCCTACCAGCGTGTCACCACTGCCCCAAAATATAGGATTATAAAAAAAAAATAATTATAAAATTAATAATAATTAAGAGCTCTTCTCACTTCTCTCTTTCATGTAAAGACAAAGTTTGCTAATGGCAATACATCGGTCATAAATTTTCCAGCATTTCTGAATAAAAGATTTATTCATAGCTTATAAATCTCTTCTGAAAGGCAAATGTAAATAAGTTTTAATTGATTTCCAATTGATTTCCAAACAAAAGCAAACTTTTGTGTGTGTGTGTGTGTACGTTGATGTCTGATGATGTCACTCTTGTGATTGTACCCAGGACTGCTTCTTTGTTTTCAGAAATGCTGAGCACATCTCCTTGTTGTTCAAGTTCCAGTTTACACTCCATGTTCTGTATAATTGAGTTTTTAATGGCGCCCCTGAGCACAGCCCCATAGACATGGGGCAAGATTTCCATATCTGTTCAGTGTCCGCCAATCCATCCGTGTCCCTATAGCTACCTTAGTGCAAAGGCACACAAGTTTATTTTTATTTTAAGATGACTCAAAGAAGATATGTGAGCCTCTCCAGCATAATACTCATTAAGTCACAAAGTTGTGTTTTAAGTAAACTGAAAATGGCTTACCTGGAAGAAAAAGCAATAATCGCCAAAAATATATCCTTCAAAGCATAATCTGCAACATGACCAAGTTCACATATTCATAAACACTATCTATCCATTGTAAAATACTTGTTTAAGGAAGGGTTCCATGTCCATGAAACATTCACTTGTATTACCTATTTTTAATTGTTTAAAGAATTTCTGTTTTATTCATACTCATTTTCCCCTATTTTCATGCTATAATTATTTATTATATGTCATTTAAAAGCATATTAAATTCTCTTTCCAAATATATGAGTATCTCAGTAAAAATGTAATTTCCTACTTAATCTGTGTTATGCTGGGGTGAGTCACATATTGACACTTTATGTCCATTAAACCCTTAAATTTTAAAGGTATTTATTTTGGTTGTCAGACTGGTGCATGCTGGGAGTATGGACATTTCAGAACTGATGGTGTTCTGATTGGTTCTCTGTCTGATGATGTAATCAGTCCTTTGTGCACATCATCACCTCCGGCTCTGACAAACACACACGCGCACACACGCACACACACACATACAAATATATGCACAATGCAGCATCACGGAAAATGGAATGATTAAATGGATAATTAAACTAACAAGACAGGCAGGTGATTGATAGCTCACTATTCTAGTTCCCCATATAAATAACAGTAGGATCTTTGGTCATGTGTATCCTGATATAAAATGTATCTACAGGTTATAATATCAATATTTCTGTTTGTTTATGGATCTCTGTTGTAGAAACTGACTTGTGATGCTGATTTATGGAAAGCTTGCAGGAAATCTCTGAGGGTGTTATTGAAGTTATTGAGTATGACTCATTATTATATTGTTGAATGTTCATAAATTTTGCAATACTTATTGTAGAAATGAGTTACAGGTTCATCAATTTATTATAAAAGGACATGGTATTAGATATTGTATTTGAAATTTTATAAGTGAATTGGGTCTTTAAAAAAAATCACGCCAGCTTCAGGTAGTACCTGCTAACCACTGTACAAAGAACTCGTGTATGAACCTACATATACGAGGTGTTTAAGAAAAGTAACAGGACTGCGTGTGCCCTGTGAGCTATGAGTGGAGGAGGGATTAGCGGGTTGCGTCACAGTGAGACGTAATATCCAGGGAGTCTATGATTGCAATCTCAGTTCTCTGCAGCTGTTTTCAAATGCTTTTTATAACAGCTCCTTAAGTGTAGCCCTGTCAAGAAATGAACAAAGAGCTTGAGAACCTGAAGTTTCTGATCTGGCTGGTGCATCCTCGACATGAAGGACATCCTCGAGCATCACAAAACTGAACAAGACATGCTGGGGCAAGTCATCACCTGTGATCAGTCAAGTATCTTTGAAATACGACCCAGAGATCAAGCTCCAAATCCTCCAGTGGAAGAGTCCGGGGTCGCCGAGGGCAAAGAAAGCAAGACAGTCAAAATCCAAGGTCAAACTCATGTTAATCATGTTCTTCAATGAGAGGGGCATCGTCCGCATTGATTTCTTCAGAGATCCTGCAGCATTGGCTTCGTTTTTTGTGCGAGAAGAGGAAAGAGTTGTTGCAGGACAACTTGTGGCCTCTTCACCACAACAACGTGGCAGCTCACAACACCATGAGCATCCAGATGTTCCTGGCAGAGAAGAACATTGCCATGTTCCCTACTCACATAACCTGGCTCCATTCTCCTTTACTACAAGCTCAAGGGGGTCATCAAGGGGACCCGTTTTCTGGCGGTGGAAGCCATCAAGAGGGCCGTGACAATGGAGGGAATCCTGGGAGAGTCCTTCCAGGAGCGCATGGAGTTGTGACGAAGGATGGGATGCACATTATTCTTGAGGGAGATTACTACAAAGGGGAAAACTTGAAGTTCAGAGTTTGCATTTGAAAAATAAATTTTGTGACCCCAGTCCCATTACCCCACACCTCACCTGAGACAGTACGTAGTACTAAACCATGCTTAACCATATATATATATATATACATATACATATACATGGCGGCACGGTGGCGTAGTGGTTAGCACGTCCGCCTCATAGCAAGAAGGTCCTGGGTTCGATTCCCAGCTCGGGGCGTTTCTGTGTGGAGTTTGCATGTTCTCCCCGTGCTTGTGTGGGTTTCCTCCGGGTACTCCGGTTTCCGGTTTACGGCTGAGATGGGCGCCAGCCTCCCTGCGACACTAATTAGCAATGAGCGGTTCAGAAAATGAATGAATGAATTATAATAAAATAGCAATTTAATGACATTTTCTGTTTGATACACAAAATTTTTAAATAGAGTAGATGCTCATCAATATCTTTAAAAAAAAACCAATGATGCCCACTTCTACTGGCAACTGCACTCTCAGGGGTAAATTCGATTTAATTAGTTGTGATCGTGAGGTAGTTGCTATTGTGATTATATTAGCTTTTATGCTGGAACAAGACTACTGATTCAGAATGATGAGCAGAGCTATATAAAAGCATGTAAATATGGTTCCATGCTAAAAGTGTTCCCTGTAAGGGTGTTCTATGTCGAGCTCTAAAATGTAATTTCTTGATAAAAACCCCATCTGACGCACTGTGTCAAGTCAAACACACAGCAGGATATTGTTGAAGATAGAGTGTTGAAGGTGCTGAATAAAAGCTGATGATGTCTACCGCACTCATTCATCACTGGGGAATTGTGTATGAATAGCTTCCCGCCCTGCTGTGGAAAGTTAATCATGTAGTATGAATGACGGCTGATTGCTCCAATAACATTGGCGTCTTTATGCATGATGATTTGTCACATGATTTGTCTGATGCTGAAGACACATTTTCAACACATAGATCAACATATAGATCAACAATCCACAGGTGCTCTAAATGTCAGAGAGTTATGTAATTTATAGGGCATTTCAGAGCAACGCCGTAAATCGGTATTCATCCATGATTCACACTGGTTTGAAGGTGCTGTTCTGGTTTGGTGATGCTGTTCTGAAATTTGGAACAAATTGGGACAGCGTGTCGTCTAGGACCCCCATACATCAGAGATCTGGAGGGGATCAGGCCAATGGTACCGTGCAGTTTGTCAGAAAGCATATGCTCTTTAGCCTTGCAATGTAGCTAGTGTAACCAAAAATGGACCAAATAAAATATCATTTTAAATGTGCTGTCACGCCTGAAGCAGTTGATGTGTCCTTCACTACCCTTTGATGGGAAACAAAGCCAGTGGTGCCGCCCTGACTGATTGAGAGTGAAATGAATCATGACAGTGAATTCACAGGCGGAAATTGCTGCCCAGCTTTAAGTACGTTTCTACAGCACACTCAATAAACACTGTTTGTGCCGTGACATTTAACACACCACAGGAGCAGTGCTGTTGGTGATTTAGATCAGGGACAGTGATTGTAACACCGTGCAGATGTTGGACACTGCAGTACAGGACTTCCTCTGTCATGATCAGAGCACTGTCAGTTCTTATAACAGTGCTTGGATTACAGGTTCAGTTAATAAACAAAACGGAAATGGTTTAATTTAGGCTTGAAAATAGTAACTGATAAAAATTAAGGAATTTCTGCAATCTTATTACATTGCTTTTAATGGGTTTGTGAATAACTGGCCAAAGATAAATAAATTAAGCACAGTAATGTTTTTTTTTTTGTGTTTTTATTTTCTTCATTAAAGCGAAAAAGAGAGTCTGGTAAGGAAATAACTGTTTAAAGCTGCTGTAATTAACCGTTATTTGCTAAAGACAAGGTGGATCCTGGGCTAGTGGGTAGTGGGGTTCTCTTGGCTTTGGTACTCTTAAATCTAATACCATAGTGGAATATACAATTAGTCTGTTAGACTAATTTACACAGTGAATTTTAATATAGACGTTGTTAGAGAGGCACTTTTGATCTTTATTTATGTGTTGAGTATTAAAGGTATCAGATGTTTGCATTTTTAACTTCCCAAGAATCCAGAACCTCACTGTGCTTTGATGCTCTAATTTTAAAATCTATTCAAAATCGTCCCTTCCTGGTTATGCTTTTAGCCTTTTTTTCCTTCATGATGATGTTTGATGTTTGATTCTCTCTTTGGGACTTGTGTGCAATAACGTGTGCTAACTAATTCATTGTGTCTGCTACTCTGCTAACGTCACACATAATCAATACTATAATCAGCAGTTCACAGTCTGCCATGGAAACAGAGCATCTGCTGCATCTCAGGTTGGACCTTAGAGAATGATGACCATCAGTCTTTCTGCACTTTTTCATGGAACTGTGTTTAATGTACAGTCAGTTAGAGTAATGGAATGGATTTAATCAGATGACTCATTATTCATTTTGGCTTCATGGGAAGAAGCAGGGGATGATAATCAGTAAAAGCGCCTTCTTTAGAAGATGGGCTCCATTTTACTTATTGGCGTGTTAGTTTCAGTGTAGACGATCGTATCATATTGTCCAGTAACCTGACGCACACTCAGACTAGGTGCTTCAGAGGTATTTGGATAATTGAACATTTTAATATTTCGAAAGACAGCAGCACACTGGTAGAAACATTGCTTTTAATATCCACTCTGTTGTGTTTTGAGAATCAGCCAAACCCCAAATGCTGTAAAAGGCACTGTGTTAGCAGCACGTGCCCACATTGATCTCACTCCTGGCTTGAAAAGTTAATTGTACATAACACTCCTTCACTGAGGCTTTCATTTGCTCTGGATTGCATGGAGCAGAATTAATAGATTTACTGTTCCTCAGGCTGTGCCACTTTGGGACGTATTTCTAATGGAAAGAGCTGCTGTATATTTAAAAATAATCACATCCTGAAAAACTCCAGGCCTAATGGGGAGATTTGTAAAGGGGAGATGGCTGATAAGGCGCAGTGCATTGCAGCTTTGGTTTCCTCGTTGTAGAATGTGAATGAAATATTTTACCTCCTTGAAATAGCACTGTTAAGGTGATTTGAATTTTTGGTTCATGTTCCCACCATCATCACTTAATAGTGTGAATCGTTCAAGCTGACATTGTTCCATAGAATCACAGATTGAACTGCTAAGATCAGCTCCTATTTCAGTCAGTATGCACATGGAGTTGTTCATTTTTTAATAAATAAATAAACCCCCGCAGCATTAACAAGAGCACCATCTCAGTTTTGTTGCAGGCACATCTGGCCCCGCATACAATTGCCATACTAATACTTTGCACGTTTTTTTTTTCTTTCTGTTTTCAGAAAATGCTGGAGGCAGCAGAGGTATCAAAGACCAATCAGTAACGAGGAGCAATGAGGCCAACAGTGGCACAGCTTCTGATGAGGCAGATCAGAAACCGCCCTCAGGTGTTTACATACAGTGTATCCAGTCAAGCAGTAAATATCGCCTACTATGAATATACACTCCTGATAACTCCTGACACAAACACTGCTGACATACAGCAACTAGCTGCAACTCAATTACTGCATGTTAGATAAAGCAACATCAGTTTGAGCTTTTAATTAGGGTTTTAATTATTTTTATGAGCTGCTCAACCTCAGCAAGCCAACACGTCTCTAATAGTAATAACTGTGTATAGAATTTGGTTATAAAATGACTTAGAAACTGTTGGTTTCCCCCCTGTGAGAATGTGTTATCTGTAAAATGCACTGAGCATGAACTGCACTTTGCTAGTGTAATCACCTCGCTGCTGGAAAAAAACGGTTGAGTACTTGTGTGCCTGGGCGACACAAGATTTATACAGTCATAACCCATGTTGAAAAATTGAAACTCCAAAACTAAGAACAGATTTTTTTTCTTGTTCTGGATCACGATTTTCCTCAGAGTTCTCCTGAGAATATGTTTGTAGACCAGGATGAACATGGACACCCCACTTCTGCTATGGTGTTTTCTGTATTTCTTAAGATTGTTTACCCCCAAAGACTGCAGGACATGTGGGAGTAGATCAAGGGTTAAATCTAGATTGTCTACATCACCAGATCATTCTGAAAGATAATTTTTGTGATGGTAGGGTGGGGTGAATTAGCCTGGTCCTTATTCCTTATTATGACCCAGGCATTAGTGGTATTGACATATGCATAATAGAGTAAAGGGTTATTAATATTGTTGTTGGGTTTTTTTTTTGTTTTGGTTTTTTTTTTGCTTTTTCTTGGCAATACATGTATTTATTCACACTCCTGTTCAACCAAAGACTGAGCAGTGCCTTTCCCATTATCAGATACTGTAGGTCCTGCTTTTGTGTGCACTGTACTTGAAGCCAAGTAAGCCTGAAAATAAATCCCAGAACTATTACACTGACAGTGGTTTACTGCATTCATTTCCTCTGTCTACTCTATTTTATACAAAAGTTGTCTAATGGATATCCATCCAACAGCCAGTTTATTAGAAACACCTGTACATTTCTGTAGATGCAGTGCAGATATAGGTCAAGAGTATCAGTTAATGTTCATCATCAAACATCAGAACCCAGCTGAAAGTTGTAATTTTAGATATAACAGTTTAATTCACTAGTGGGCCAATAGCACTTTAGCATGGCGTTCAAAAATATCTATTTTGCAATTAGTCAAGTGGTTTTATGCATTCCTTCTGTATATACATTAAAACTTATATTTAATGAATCACTAATTGTTTTAGAAATAGCTTGAAAAACCACAAGGTCAACACTCTGTGATGCTCCAATTATATAATTATTAATATAAAAGTACACAATTCCAGCAGTAAACCAATGAAAATGGCTTTTGCAAACCTTTTAATGTAAACAAACATTCCCGTATCCTGAGCAACGCCATGAGAAACAGCTTCTTATTGTCTTATTCGCCTCCTCTTAATTCATATTCGTTCAGATAAGCATACATAATCTACTATATCTAAACTATCCAGCTGCAACTTCTGACTAGTTGGGTTTAGCTTTTGAGGGTCACACTGGGTTAAGAATTTCACAGAAACTGAACAGTTTCATTGGTTGAGCTACTTCTGGTCTCCAGTCGTTTAGTTTCCTGTACCCACTGAAGACTCATATGGATATTGGGAGTGGAACATGCTTAGTCTTCAGGACTTAAAGTTTTGTGCATGCTGAAATGCTTTCCTTATATTGTTTAGAGCTGGTGTCTGCAGCCTGTGCCTGGAAACCTTCCTTCATGCAGGTCCTATTTCCAACCAAGATCTAACACACCTGTTTTTGCTGATTAAGAACTTCTCAATCTGGGTTTACACGATCTCCACAATTAAAAAAAAAAAGCGAAGCTCTGCGATTCATGAACACACATGGAGTCAGTCACAGAGATCACATTTAACTACAGCTCTGGATCAAATCTGTCTGTAAGAAGGATTTGCATTCTGCTGGATAACTGCATGAATGTGTGAGATTTGTAATAAAGTTCTCCCTAGAGTACTTCTATTAAACTCTTTTAGTATAAGCTGTTTACATACAGGAGTTGTTCACAGACCAGTGTACCAATCCATTTAACGTAGTTATTCACGCCTTCCTTTTCTTTTAACATCTTGAAACATCACTGCTGCTTATAGTATTTAAAATGAGCTGTTTCAGTAATTTTTTGTAGGTATACTGTAGGTCACTGTTTTATTGATCACTTAGCTGTCTGTCTCGTATACAATTAAGTAATCGAGTGCTTAGTCATAGAGAATCATTATACCTGAGGAACCTAGTGACAGCCCGTAGCCATGCTGGAGTACTGCTGCCAGGGTGAAACTCAGCCATACGGATCACTGGGCACATCATCAGCACAGTGTGAAAGAGCATCAGGAAGAGCAGGGCAGTGTTAAATAGGCCAGAGCTCATCCCCGCCTCTCAGCATTAATTCATACTGTGTGGGGACACAGAGAAGGTGGAACACACTGCACCCACGTGTCCAAATTGCTGATGGCCTTGGAAGGCACTGGGATACTGGAGAAATCTGGCAGCAGACATTGGTAGTAAATCAGGATAGGAAACCTTTCAACAGCAGTGTTTTAAGGACTGCCACATAACGTCATGTTTCACTTCTCTGTCTGTGCTGCCTGTGCCAAGGCTGAACTCACAGCAGCAGGAGGTGTTGTGCCCAGCAGGAACTCAGCTCAAATTTTAGTAAGCAGGAAAGTTTCAAGGAACATTTTATGCAAAATCTCAAGGCTAAAGCTAAGAGCTAATGGCTCGTACAGTTAGCTACACAGAAAGAGCATAAAGAAATGCACAGTAACAAGCCAAGTATGGCTGCCCTGCACTACATACACCTTCATGCTATGGTATGATATGGTATGACCACTGACAAAATTAAAATGGATTTGCATGCTTCAGAATTTGAGTGGTGTTCAAATTCTCCAATTACACAGATTACACAATTACACTGATCTTCTGTCTTCATAACTGACTCCAGCTTCATTCATACACTGCCATATTGATTTCTAGGTATTGCTGCTACATGTTAACACGACAAAACGCAGTCACACAGTATGCGTCTCATTTACACGTTGATGCACTTTTCACATATAAACCAATCAGTAAGTGTTCTATATTAATACGTAAATGTGAATTGGGTTTCATTAGAGTTTAGCAACACAATTTTTCATAGAGGAACTGTTAAAAAAAATAATAGTAATAAAAAATAAAAAAAGGTATTTTGCTAGTAACACTTAAAGAAAGCTTCTAGTAGAAAGGTAAATTGCTTTTGTGATATGTGAATAATTGACAACTATATAATATGGCTAGTTAAGCGGAGACCGTTTTGGTTACAAGCAGAGGTGGAACAATTTTTTTCAAAACAGTTTTTTTTTCCTCATGGAAAATAGCCAACATTTATCTTTTATATTTGTTTACATTTGGGCCACAAAGTCCACAGTCTCCCCGATTCAAAAAAGAATGGCTCCACAATTTGAGCATGCATGGAGCACGACTGGGATATAAAAAGGAGGCAGGGTGTATCCAAGAGATGAAGCTTGAAGGGATTGTGTTTCCAAGTTCATCAAGATCTGTTACGGTCTGTTAAGCTCTACTACGATTCCCACATTGTATCATGACTGGTGTCAACTGTAATTTTTGACAGTCAAAATTTTGTGTTGGTTGCCAATCGCCCGAGTTCCCTCAAGATCATGACGATTCAATCCCACGACCACCCACACTGTCTGTTCTCTCAAATCATGGAGATCGTGGCCAAGGTGTAAATCCAGGTTTAGAAAACAGACTTTTACGACTGACTTAAGATTACTTAAGTAATCTTAGGTCAGTCGTAAAAGTCTTTTCAGAGTTCTTAATTACTTAAGATGCACAAATAGTGAAGTTTGCTTTCTAGGCGAAATCAATGTATCCTAAAGGCACTGCAGAGACCTCAGTAGTGCTGCTTAGAGATACTCATGCGACATTGCTGGGAAAAGAAAAACACACACAGTTCAAAGTTAAAGACATTTTGCACAACATTTAATTTTTGGACATTACCATAACTATATTGAACTTGTGAAGACAAGTATCAACAACAGAACATTGATTCATTTTGCTTCTTTACTGTTGTTTTTCTTTTGAAATCAGTACACAATTTTGGTCCAGTAACATTTTTTTTCCTTTCGATGCTCGTGGATCAGTTATGTTGAACGTTCAACACATGCACATTATCATTTAACCTGTTTACATCAGCGTACAACAAAGTCTGAGACCAACATTATGAATATAGCACTGTTTTCTTTTGCAACATTGCTAAATTTACTGGAAACACTCACGACTAGTAAAGCTATATTACAGCTATGAACCAGACAGTTTGACGCTGCGATTTTACAGAGTGTGCACTGTATTTACATCTTTATGTACAGACCTTATTGTTTAAAAAGAAAAAAATATATAACAAAAACAAAAATACTCAAGATAATTCTCTTTTTCGGTCAAGTAAGCCATTCTACGGCTGTACATATAAAACAAACAAACAAAAAAATTGTATTTACAGATAGCTGCAACTTATAGCTTATTGCCAATGCCCTTAAAAGATCTCCGACTCTAATGCTCTGTCTGTTTCAGCCTGGACTCCGTACAGCGTTTAACACTGGATCACAGATGGTCTTTCTAAAGCCAGTTTCATTATCTATTGCCTTAACGAGTGGTCATATATCTCACTGTATCGTCAGCTATATTTGGGATTTGGAGCCAGGTGATAAATCAGCACGACTTTGACTTTAAAGCCAGCCCGACGCCTGCATACTCAACATGTTAAAACAGCAGTACTTTCAACAGAAAAAAAAAAAAATAAAACTTTTAAAAAACTTATTTACATACCCTATAGGCATCTGAGGCCAGTCTTATTTGGAGACTGGTAGTTACAGTAACTGAAGATTTTACAAACTACAAAGTGAGTGAGGTCAGAACAGTTGGACTGGGATCTGGAGCTCAGCAGTATATAGGAATTCATTTCCTAGTGTAAGGATATTTATTAATCATGTCTTAACCGAATGAAACCAGCCAATTCAACTTCAACTAAAGAACATAACCAAACTATGGAATATTGATACTGTAATGATTTTCATTAAGAAGACCAATGTAGTGGAAGCAGGAAAAGCTCCAGCGATCTATAGTTTGCATAAACAATCCTGTACGCAGTGTACTTCTGCCCTACCGCCACTCTTCATTATCTAAACATTGGCAAGTTGGATTAAAAATGGCTGCTGATTTATCAAGGATAATGCAAATTCATTTTCTTCAAATACCGTACTGTATGCAAACTGTATGCTATGTTGGAAACCCAGGAATTATTTATCAGAAAAGTACATTCTTAGAATTAAATCCAGATCCATGGTGCATGGCTCTTTACTCAATTCTCAGAATAAGAACAAGTAAAATTGCTAATAATTTCTGTAAAATAATTTTTACAATTACAAATATTTTAAAATGTTGTTAGGGATAAGTTTACTTTCCAAATGTTCATTAAACCAACATTAGAAATGCAATGTGTAATTCAACTATGAACTAATTTCTATGAAATTATAAATTGGTCAAATTAGATTAAGACATCAGAAATGGCCTTTAACCAAAATGCAATACTGGCTTCCCCTCAAATAAGTGGGTTTTATTTCTTTCATACAATGAGGCTGTAATATTAGGCAGGTTTGCATTGAATTTTTGAGCTAAATAAAAACAAATGTTAAAAAAAAAAATTGTTGGAAAAAATATTTAAAAACTAGAAACAAAAAGGTGAAAATTGCAAATGTTCTGTTTCCTTTGAGTGATGTTATGATTAAAGATGGCTTTTCTCCTCTCGATAGTCATCCCAACTAAACAAGGAGACAGAAAATAAACATGCCATGCTTTTGAATGACTCGTCATGTGCATTAAATACGGATATTGCTTTCTTGAAATGTCTGAAAAACCACCTCATGCGAGTATATAAACCTTTTTCAATATGTTTTTTAAATTATTATTATTTAAGCATTTCCATTACTCCTTTTTTAATTACAATTTTAAGCAGGTTAATGAAACCCTCTCCTTCTGATTGTAAGAGTAAGATTGATGTTTTATATGTATGTATTAAATGTAAGCTTTTAAGTGCTCATACGACCTGCCAGGTGCTACTCTGTCACACTTTTGGTCATATATATTTTTCTTTATTAAATATTACATTTTATCATTAAATAAAATTCTACAGTTCTGTTTGATTGACTGGCCAAAACCAAACCATGTAAACCATCTTAAGAGCTTATCAGTTCAAGACATTTTTTAAAAAGATGCAAAGAAAAGGGTGGGGGAGGGGGGGGGGAATAAATACATCATCAATGCGATGGAAAGCAAATGTAAAACAGTCAGGGAGACTAAAAATGACAACCCTGCAAAAGAGCGGGGGAAAGAAAAAGAAACAAGCAAGCAGTGTGCATCTCCTAAAACCCTACAGAACTGAGAAAAATTAAGTAGTAAGAATGATTAAGACAACAGAAGGTTGGGAAAGATCACACAAAGCTACAGGAGTTTTCAAACCGTTATTATGCTACAAATGCAGCGATAGGAGCAAATTGACTACGAGGTTTGGTCATGTGACCCATCATCATATGACCTGGCAGCAGCTGGCCTGGGCTGATGTACAAAGCAGTCCGTCCCTGGGGCTCCTCTGGATGTTTACTGAGATTGTTTTCTCACACAGCGGTAGCTGAAGCATGTTGGCTTTCAAGTTCAGGTTGTTCTCCTTGGCCAGGGCCAGTTCATTCAGCATGGCTGCTGTTTGGTCCGGGTAACGGTCCATTAACCCGCCGCCCATACTCAGGGTCTTTTCCAGGCTACTGTTAGAACCAATGCACATCTTCCATGCAGACTTTTCCTGCACTCTCACACTGGAGAGAGACTGTGGATCCATGATGAAGCGTCCAACTCCTCCCGAACGGCGATGCTGCAACTGGGAGCTTAAACAGAGACTCATGAGCTTCAGGCTCTCCATCAGTTCTCCTGTGCTCCGGGCTGCAGTTCGTGTGGAGCCTGACGCAGGGTTGCTACTGCCGCTTGAGCAGCTTGAAGGACTTCCCTGTCCTTTAGAACCCCCTCCCTCTCCTGTGTTTCCACTTCCACCATTTCCGCCATTACTGCTGCCCCTGTCTGGTCCCGAGTTACCCTCTCCGGAAGGTTTGCTCTGTCCACCACTGCTGCCACTCCCTCCATTGCCCCCTGAATTTCCTGGTGGACCCTCACTGCTGTCCCTACGGTGCCAGCTGTATGTAAAGCCAGATTCTTTGTCGAGGCGACGGCGGTGGCTCTCCGAGTCATCATCGCTGGTCTCCGAGCTAGAACAGCTGGAGCCACGGCCCTGGCTCTTGCGTCGGTGGTAGCGCTTCTGTGCTGTCCCGGGCGATGTCATATTCATCTTGAGGCGGCTCAGCTTGGGCGGCAGACTCTCATCCATGTTGAAGTCGTCATCGTCAGACTCGCCTTCCTCTTCAAATATCTGGTTGAGCACCGGTGCACTCTTGCGTGATGTAAGCCGGTTGGTGACCGAAGGTGGCTTGCGGCGTAGAATCACCTGTGTGGGAAGAGGAGATGGCTCCTGCTCTTCCTCTTCCTCTTCATCCTCCTCTACACGGAACAGACACGTACGCTGCTTGGATGAGGCTGCAGCAGGAGGAGCTGTGGTACTGGGTTTGAGGGGGCTTTGGGTGAGAGAAGTCATCTGGCCAGGATAAACTGCAGTGCTACAGGCCTCGCTGCTCTCCTCCCGCCGGCCCAGATCCAGCA
This sequence comes from Porochilus rendahli, assembly GCA_039654305.1. NCBI lineage: Eukaryota > Metazoa > Chordata > Actinopteri > Siluriformes > Plotosidae > Porochilus > Porochilus rendahli. Next base: position 23,295,421 of record JBCNYG010000001.1, read on the forward strand.
GCCCTTTGTTACGGTGACCATTCAGCAGGTTCTCGGCACTCCGAGCAGGAGACTGTGGTCCCCCTGCATGCGAGATGGAAGAAGCTGCCAGGCTGTCCTCAATGTCCTGGTGCATGTCAATTTTAGTCGGCCATGATTGCCTATTAAAAAAAACAAATAAAATAAAATTATGAGCTCCAGGAAAACCTCACACTTCCTGAATTAGGCATGCAAATGATAACAAACCTGTACTGGGTAACTGATAGCAATGTAGAAAAATATATTCCGAAATGAAGGTTCAAGTACTCCAGTAAAGGAATAAGGCTAGACACTGTCTATGGTCGCAGCCATAGCTGATCGTTACTGGTGTGCAGGACCATGACTAAACTGAGCATCATGGCGAATCAGTGAAACACCTGTAGACTTTATATCCTATTTTGCCACGGTGTTGATGTTCTCTGTAATGGGCTTTGTAGCCGCAACGTTCAAGGGGTTTGTAGCTACGTGACAATACTGTCATACTCATTTCCGCAGTATCACCAAGTCACCAAGTGTCCTTAGGTTTTCATCATCACCGTCAAACCTTTATCAACAATACACAAAGCATTTGTTAGCATGGCAACAAGCCAAACAGTGCACGCTACTCATGTCAAAGCAAGAAACATAAAGACACAACATAAATGGAAAGGTGACTCATTCAGAACTCACCTAGACAGGTCTTTTGTGTCTCTCTAGCCCAATTAACCTGACCCATGTGTGTTCATGTATCGACTGTACAACTTCCCCATCAGACAGTTTTCACAAAATGTCAATTTAAGCTAAAACAGTACCGAGAAACTCAACTCAAACAACTCAATTCTTTTCTCCTATCCTTCTAGACAAAAAGCAGTACCTCTGCTTTTCTAGGTCAGTCCAAACCAATTTTACAACCCCTAACACATTTATCACCCCTGCACAGCACTCCAAGCAGAAATGTGCTGTCTGTCCTCATTGTGCATTAAAAGACAGATTTTGACATCCTGTACAATCAATCTCTCAGTAGGAAGACATAACTGAATCTTATTCCTTGGAAAGGCTATCTAGAATCAAATGTACGCCAGCAATTAGACCTTGGCCAGCTAGCATGATATTACACAGGTGCTCTTTCAAACCTTTCTGGAAATACTCTTCTCATTTCAGAAATTAGGCCACAGGATGGCTAAGATCAGACACATTGAGCTTGAGGAGGATGTGTGCGCACTACACATAGTTGAAAGAGACAGCAACCCAAGACTGTGTCTGTACTCAGTTGAGGTGGAGAATAAATAAATACAAAACATTTGACATTAGCTGTACCTGAAATGCGCTTTGATGTTGCTGGGGCTGGAGGATCGGGGTTGCACCTCCTTTTCCTGCTTCTCCCGTAGGATCCGCTCTGCCAGCAGGAAGTAGGTAGCCGTGATGTGGTTGTACTTGTTTGTTTCCAAAGCTCTAGAGAATCAGAAAAATGTAGTTAGGAGGAGAGAAAGGGATAAGAAGAGAGCAAACTATGAACCTTCAGATCATATACATTTATGGTATTTGGCAGACACCCTTAAACAGAGTGACTTAGACAACTGAGGGCTAAGGTCTTGCTCGAGGACCCAACAGTGGCAGCTTGGTGTTACTGGAGCTTGAACCTTCTGATCAGTTACCCAGAGCCTTAACCACTGAGCCGCCACTACCCCTGCAATATACTTAGCAAGGAAGCGCTCTATAAGCACACCAACGAGGAGAGCCATGCATGAGAAGCCTGTATTCTGTCTTCTACTCTCCTCAACCATGCCTGACTAAAAATAGCAGACTATTATAAATACGCATGAGCACTGATTTCTGTGAGCCTTCTTAATGCAGATGTAATGAAGCTGGCATGTCCTCCGCAGGGTTCCAGTACTTAGTGCAGGCCAAGCAGATTTGCAATCTCTCCTCTCTGGATCTCAGGAATTACATGATAATGAACAAACAGCAGCCACTAAACTGGGCAGCCCTACCACAAAGAGGGGCAAGAATCTCACTCCTCCCTGCAAATAACTGATGAAGATACTGCCTTGACCTTTGCTGTCGGCTGCTGTACGATGCACAGAATACAAAAATAAAAGAAGGAAAACTAGAGGAGAGTCCATTCTGAACAGTAGCAGGCTACAGGGGCACTTACTCGACAATAGCCTCTCGATCTGCGATGTCTCCGAGCACCATGCGCTGGATGATAGAGTTATGTTCTTCCTCAGAAAGGTTCTTGTGGGACACCAGAGGTGTGCTGAACTTGGTGGCTGGAGACGGATCCACTCCTTGCAGCCACGCATGGCTCTCAATCTCCTCCAGTGAGGCACGGCGCTTGGGGTCTCTCTGCAGCATCCGGTTTATCAGACTGTTGGGTGGAGAGGGGGGGAAAAAAAGATGATCACAATCGCCATGACACATCTGAGCATGCAAAGCCAATAAGCTTAACTGAGCTATCACCATTGTTATTCAAACCTGAACAAATCATCCCCTAGAAGACGACTTCTACTTGACTGTACAAGTGACTAGAGTTAGGGTTTATCTAACCTTTAAAAAAAGTACCATCATTACAGTGTTTTCAATATTTGTCGGCATGCAAAAATATAATTGCTTAAATCACTTGTCAACATTCATAATTAATGCTCATCTTAGGTGGTTCTTGACTTATTTTTTTAAACCCATTTTAAAATAAACACCCTTGAAAATGTTATCACCTCTGTAGTCAGTGAAAAGTGAGAGCTGAGAGAAGTGAGAGGTGTAAATGAGCCATGTATTTTAAAAAAAAAAAAAAAAAAAAAAAAAAACAAAAAAAAAACAAAAAAAAAAAAGATCAGGAAAGAAAGAGAGTCCC
>JBCNYG010000001.1:23299014-23314944 GCA_039654305.1 Porochilus rendahli
CCCCCCCCCCCCCCCCAAAACAACTGGCTGTATACGCAGAACAATCATTACAAACAAAAGACAATACTGCTTACAAAAAAAATAAGCTATAATACTGAATTATCAGCCATGGGTGCCCACTTTATTTTAAGGCTTTTTATTAGCGGTTATTTTGGTGAAACTAGCTATTCCGACATGACGCATTTTCTCCTCTGGGGTATTTGAAGAACCACGGTCATCAGTTCCTCTGCCAACGGGTGTAGCCATGAGATGTCTATAATCACACAGTAATCAACAGGACCAATAGCACTAAATAATGGGCTTCGAATTTAGCCTCTCATCATACCCAGCATCAATAGCCAAGTAATCAAGTAATGAACAAATCATACCAGGCTACGTGTCCGTGTGTCTGATTCTTCTCTTTTTTAAAACATGTGGTCTATGGCTCTTAGTGAAATCATAGATGAGACTAGGGTTACAGGTCTGATTCAGAGCTCTGATATTATGCAAGCCATCTGATGGCCTCTCCTTTCACCTAATATGAGCTAACTTTGTACCAACACAATCTCTTAATCCACAATAGTGCAGCACGTCAGTGCCCTGGTATGCAAAGAATTAACACACCTGCGTCAAACAAAGTGCACATTTCAACACCTGAGCAACGCGTGAAGCTTCTCGACTGTATGAGCCTGGAATTTAGTGACTAATATGTATTTCCTTTACTGAATGAACAGAAATCCTGATCAACTACAAATAAGACAACTCTTCGAGTGCTGCCGCCTATTTACTTACACGCCAACCCACATCAATTTTCAGGCGTGCATACTACACTTAAGTGCTCCATCTCTTCGCTTTGCTGAAGCTCTTCAGCAGTGACCGATGCATTTGGGAAAATGCATTTCTTATCTGTAAAACTGGTTGTCTGTAAGGAGGAGAAAAACGGAAAATAGGTTGCGGGATTGCTCTAATTACACTGATTAAATGAAACAAGCTCAGATATGTTGAAAGCCTTCAATTTGAGGAGTTGCACATGCTGGTAAAATGGGGAATGGCTACTCTCAACTCAAACGTGAAGAGAGGCAATCAGAAATACATCTGAAGACAATGGGGCTGAATTAATCGGATCAAATCAACAACACTAGATGTACAATAATACAGCCATTTAGTTCAAGGAAATCTCGGCAACAATTCAAAGAGATAAGCTCAGGAGTAGAAACGACAGAGACTTCTGCAAATTCAAAAAGGCAGCAAACTTTATTTATTAGATGACAAAAAATAACATTAATTACTTAAGTGGTAAATGAAAACAGTGAAGTGGTTTTCAAACTGATGTCTGTGGACCCCAGGATTCTCTGAAGCAGAAATAGTGGGGTCAGAGGTTAAACGGAGGTACGGCGGAGGGAAATGGTTATTATCCTGCTTGACTGGTCTCTTAAATTGTCCACGTTTAATAAAAAGTATTTAAAAATATGAATGTCATGAGTCAGTAATAATATATATATTATAATAATATAATAGCCCTTAAATAATGCTACCAAATTGCTAAAAAGATTATTATACCTATAACTATGTATTTCACTTTTTATATGTAGGTAAAATAAATCTTATTCTGAGGAGGTCCATGGCATTTCTGTTGCAGTGAAAGGGCTCCCTGACAGGAAAAAAAAAGCCTAAACTTTGGTAATGTCATATACTGATAAGAGAGGCAGAGAAGTACCAAGCCTCACACCATGGAGGTACAAAGAGGCATTTGATAAACTGCCCATGCATCGTATACAGGACAGCAAGCACTATGGGCAAAGGTCAGAAAGCAATGTTGCTACTGTATATCCACGTTGTATATCATATCTGTAGATCAAATCTTAAACCCTCACCAATAAAGTTTTTATTACACAGGTAATAATTCACCGATTAGCCACAACACTGTCACCACTTGATCGGTTTGTAGCTAGGCAGCTCCCTACACAGAACGGGGTCATTCCATTCCATCTTATCCAGCTTTCAGAACCTTTCCTACTTCATGTCATTGGTGGTCTTGATTTTTCTTAATAGAAAGGCACCAGCAAACATACAGAACAGCATCATTCTACTGCCAAACACCCTACGCTTAAAAATTCCGCACCAAGTACATCGCAGACAACCTACACAGTCCTGCATCACTGCAACTCAATCACACCATCTCTGATCAGGATCTTGAGACTGAGGACATGGTTTGTAACTGTTTACATACTTGGAAGTTTTAAATCCTCCTCAGTAAAACTAGCTGGAACTCTGTTATTTTAGCACCCCCCCCTCCCCCATACTGAAGAGACAAATACAGCAAATCAAAAGAAACACTTTCCAAACATCAAGAGGATGTTATCCTCCCCTCTTTTCTCAAGACTAAATATATCCCCATCATCTCCTCAAGCGGAAAAGGTTAACCACAGAGTGGAATGTAGAACTGCTCTAAAGCATTCAACAGTTATTTATAGTTTATTAACTCAGTTTGCAAAGAAGAACTAAAGATTTTCTCAGGTGATCCTGGACTTTTCTAAACAACAGAGAGATGAGCCTTAATCCCACAGCCCATAACCTTTAGAGATTAATAATAATAAATAAAAGTAACTCCAGACTAATGCTGCCTTCAACCTTTCTCAGAAGTGGGAAGTCATCATATTTGACCTCGGTGGATTCCAGCTACGGTGTTGGAAAAACACTATGTTCTGCTTGCGTTGAAAACTGACAGGCAAGCTACCTATGACGAGTGATGTACCTTGTCCTCCTCAAAACTGCAGACTGTACAGACAGGGTTATAGAGTTCATTTAGAGCCGGCTGCTGGGTGGGAATAAGCAGGTGGACGAAGCTGGTGTCACATACTTGCTGTGAGGTGACAGCATTAAATCCTGGGTTTGAACCTGGTGGCTTACTAGGGCCTTTCTGTGTGGAATTCACATTCTCCCTTTGCTTGTGTGGGTTTCATCTGGGTGCTCTGGTTTCTTCCTGCAGTTCAAAACCATGCACGTTAGGCTACTCTAAATTGTCCATAGGTGTGGGTGAGGGTGAGAGTGAGAGTAAATAGTTTTTGTGTTAGCCCTGTGATAGACTGGAGGTGGACTGGCTCCAGCTCACCTGTGACCCTGATTGATAAGTGGTATAGGTAATGGGTGGACAACCTACAACATACTGTATGAAGCACATTATAAAAGGTGTACATAGGAACAAGCCTACATTTAATACTCAAGACTTGGGTCGAATATTCTTTTAAAAATGTAATACCATTAAATATTAATTATTGATTGTTGTATTTTTACTTGACTGACCTAGATGGAGGGTTAATAACCACATAATGAAATGATCCTCCAGCTAATCACCAGAAGCATGAAACAAGGCAGCTGTTATGGAGCGAAACAGAGCCATGCATTTAGGACCAGCACGTAACCTGATGGTGTGATTTGCTTGACCTTAGGATCATGTTCTATCTAGAGAAGCAACATCATCATAATATAGCCACAGGTAGGAGGCCAACAAAAACACAGAATGAAATGCCTTACTGAGACGCGGGAGGACACACCCTGTAGAGAACAGATATTACACAACAGTGGTATAATGAGTTACAGAACTGCCGAACTCAGATAAGACCTCTGTCTCTTTTTAAATTCAAGTGTCGAACAAGGTGCTAAGCAACCAGAGGTTTGAACAGACTCCTGGAGTGGGTAAAAAAAATAAAATAAAGTGGCAGGAAATACTTGATTTACAGTCATGCACCAAATATTTGGAGGAGTAGACATGCCATTTAGATGATTACTGATGCATCAGAGAGCCATCCAGGCCAGACCACAGGAATGACACCAAGTAAGGCAATGTACGAATGAACAAATATGTGAAAACTCACATATGAATGATCGCAGAGAAGAAAGAAAAAAAATCTACTGGTACAATGGAGTGGAATAAACGCGATTATGGGCTGTCACTGTTAAAGGACAGATATTCAGAGAGCATTCCTCATTCTAATACTTCAACATTAAAACATTTCTTAATGCAGGGCTTCTCCAGATTTCTACTGCCTGGAACCACCTTAACTGTAAAAAGAAATGGCAACGACTTCTTGAAACATTATTTTATGAACGTAGTCCAACTAGTTACTTATTAGGCTCATTATAAAAAATGTGTACGGTACTTTCCAAAGAAAAGGCACAACACATTGGCTTCAAGGTGACATTATTTATCCAGAAGTCCTACTTGTTTTTGATGTAAATACCAGGTCAAACAGGTCAATAATTCAAAGAACTCACTAATAAATTCAGGTTAATATTTTATAAAGATGCAATTTTCACTACTGCTGCTTGAGCTGTGAAGTAGAAAACTGTCATAGATTTACCTTTTTATGAACTTTTACAGTGCGTCTAGTGCCTAGAAACATGTCTGATATCTTAACCAGTCCAACATAAGACTGGTGTCTAGTATCCAACCAATGAAATGTGTCCTAGCGAATTATTAACAGATACAAATGTTACCCATCACTGCAAAGTGGGTATTAAGTCAGATATTGTTAAATGCTTTGTTGAACTTTAAACACAATTTTCTCCAAAGTTGCTTAAAAGGTTGAAAATGCCTGGCAGGTTTTGGTTAGTTTCTCCAAACCTAGACAAATATGTTAGAAAATCATCATTTAAATGAAATCATTTAAAGCTTATCAGCTAGAAAATGGTACCAATAAATCAAAAGTAATAACTTCCAACTTAATACCCACTTTGCTGTGATGGATCACAAATAAAATCAATTTTGAGAAGTACTAATTCATCTTGGGAAATGGTAACCAATTTGTAAACTGTTCACCAGCCCCACAGCCTCACCAGTATGATGGAATCAGACAGTCCTGAAATAAAATCGACAGAAAATCCACGCATCCTTACATTTACCTAACACTTTAGGAGCAGCATTCAAATTCCTTCTGACGCTACAGTCACTGCTTATTTAAAATACTTTCATTTAACTGATATTTCTTCTTTTTTTTAATCAGTACTGCAATGACTTATTCGATAACAGTGACACCCAACTAGGAATTAATGTAAAACAAACATTTTCTAAACCCAGTGTTCACAACTCCTCCAGTGAAACCAATGACAAGAGGAAATCTGCATTCATGTCACAAAGTGTCCTTTTGTTGTGATTGCTTAAATAGATTCCCGTACTTAACAACTGAACAGACAGGGAAGGTCAGCGCTGAGAGTTCTGATCATTTATCACAAAAATAGCTGCAGCCCACATAGTGTTTATAAAGCAGCACTCTGGCTCTCCGCTACACCAAATTTTTGGTAGGTTGTTACACCTGAATATAATAACAATGCTTTAAAAAGGTTAAACAATTCAGTGCGATATGATTAAAATTATTATTGCTACTTTTTCACGCCTTGAAAGTCCTAATGTGCAAATCTCATTTATTTACTTTAATTTATACTTGTGAAACGTACATCTGAGTAAACCCAAAGAAACTCAAAAAGTAACAAGAATTAAGAGAATCCATTCTGGGTTCACTGGTGTACACCGATTAGTACAGGCGCAGTACAACGTACATCAGAATCTTTTTACATTGTTTTACTCTGAACAAACCCATGAGACAACCTCAGACAGCTTGTCAAACATCACTCACTTCACCAATAAAGCTTCAACGTGACTACCTGCACTATTTTAAACATGGGTTAATTCAACTTGCTCAAAAACTGGATTTTGTGCAGAGGTGCAGCTGCAATTAAATTAATAAAGTCGATTGAGTAAAACTTGGTCGCAGTGAATCTTTTGAGCAAGTACTTTTGCCCCAAAGCCTGTGCAGTACATCTCACTCGGGTTAGATGATTTATAGGGAAGTTGCTATTAGGCTGGGCTGCATGGAGTTTAGGGCGGTACTACAGCCTGAGGAAACGTTGTACAAGGCAAAATTCATTATCAAGGCCATTTTTAGAAATGACATGTGCACCTCTGGCAATTTGCTTTGCTACAAAAAGAAAAAAAAAAAAGAAAAAAAAAGAAAAAAAAAGGACTGACTCAGGTATTCATACCGTAAAAAAAAATTCAAAATATCTTATCAGTTTAGCCTTCAAGCTCAGCTCGGGTCAATATGGCTGAATAACAAAGCTGGTGTGTTTTTTGAAGTTGAAATAAATAAATGCATGTATGAGGGACCCTTACTCTTTGCATGCATTGGAGACGTGGGTAGGTACGGTGTATTTACAGTCCATGATCATGGTGAGGGTTTCACTGTCGTTGGCTTCCTGGAAAGGAGGTTGTCCACATACCAACATGAAGAGGATCACTCCTAGACTCCAGATATCTAGAGAGAAAGACACACAGAGCTGTATATGTACATACACACACACAAAAAAATTTTAAATGCTATTTTCAGTTTCTTCTCCAAGCGGACTTCATTTAACCCACAACTTGAATCGGTTGAATAGAGCTCCACTTTACTGCTTTTGCCTAGCAAATAAGCTCACCTACGGCTTGCATTGAACTGGTCTCAAAAGGTCTGAGTGCCAATGTGAAACGAAGCTCAAACTGGCCTGCTGTACTACAAGTACAACATGAAAATAATATCCAACATAATAGACATGCAGGTCAGATAAAGCAGGTGTTCTGCTCTTACTGACAAAGACAGTATGTGGCTTAAAATGAATTCTGCTGTAATTAAGGCTGTGCACAAAATTTTCATTAAATCTTCATCCTCGGGGGGATTTCACAGTCTTTTTCCTTCCTGGCTTAATTTGAGGAGAAGGAACCTAACAAACCGCCAAACTCATTTAACACTATACAGGTGCAGTAGCCAAGAACAAAAAGTAAAACTGTTCACTGAATGAATAAAGCTGAAATGCATACGACACAGCTCTAAGATTGCTAACTAAACAGGAGCGCACTGTCGAGGCACTGGAGCGCACAATGACACCTACGTGAACTCATTCTCCCACAGAACTCATACAGTTCTCCTCTGCTAAATCTGCACCAGAGCTACAGACAGCTATTAATGGAAACAGTGGTACAGTCTGTCAGCTGAACTGTTCTTACTACTTTTTTTCCCTGGTATGATGACCAAAAAAGATCCAAGCTGCAGGTTCCCACATGATTCCTGACAGAATGATGCATAGGGAGAGAAAATAAAAAAGCACCACCGCAGCAGGCTGTCTGTAACAGAGCACTGTACCTGCAGAAGACCTGGACAACATCACTCACAACAATTCATTTTCATTTGGATTCAGTTTGTTAAAAACATATTAATTAATAAATAATAATAAATAAACAAATAAATCAATAAATTAGGCTTTTGACAAATTTTGCTTTAATTTTTATATCATTCTGTGATTAATGATAATGATTCTATTCCCGGGTTTCCTCCGGGTACCCCAGTTTTGTTCCACAGTCCAAAGACATGCACATGAGGCTAACTGGCTGATATAGGCTTCAGCTTCCTTGTAACCCTAATAGGCTTAAGCGGTTCAGCAATTTCTTTTAGGGGAAATATATATTTCCACATGTGGTGGATTTTAGTTAGCTTATTTAGCAAGACATTCAAAACATATTTCCAAACCTTATGGGTGAAACTATATTTGCTGCTTGATGGAGAAGGAAGGCTCTGTATTGCACACCCCAAAGAAAGATGCTCAGCCTTATTTAAGTGCTGTTGCGAGCGGCACAGGGATGTGTATATCACAGATCTTGTACTTGACAGACGATAGAACCAGGTCTGCCTTTCTAAGCTGATCACGACTGTATAAAGCCTCTTTATCTGCACTTCGATAAAGCTTGATGACAGAATGCTTTGGCCATTCTGTACAGCATTACCCATGTAGCCTCTCCTTGTGTCCTCTGTGTCTATTTAAATGTTAAAATATTGTAAACTGTATCAAAAGAACAAAAATATTCAGATTTTTCCTCTCAGAACTCCTATCATTACCGAATGTTGCTATTCTGTAATCTCATTACTGTCTGGGAGGTGAGCGAGTTTGTATCAGGAGACATTAAAGATGCATTTTGACACCATGGGAATGAAATAAACTCATGCCCCAGTACCAGCACATATCACGTTTCAGCACTTTTGGATGTTAGAAAGGATCAAATGAAGATAAAGTGCAGGGCGCAAAGCTCCAAAGTTTCGAGAATATGGTACGGCATCAACCTGGCTCATACGAATACCAATGCAGACTCATGTTTTGGGTCTGTGTGTCGATCTAGGCTATCAACAAACCACAACAATGAAAAGTGTAATGACTATAGTGTCCAGAGTCAATAATCTATTTGAAATCCTTATTTCTTTCTAACTCAGTGATGGAGAATCTTTTGGGTAACTCCACTCTGATAGACCGGAGCCGGAGCCATTTCAACCAGTTTGCACAAAGTTGAAGCCATATCTTAATCTTGTGTGTAGGCCATAGGTAAGGTTGTGAGGTATTTAGGCAGGGGAGAAAAGAAATCCAATCATGCATCTGTGTTTTGTTTTATTTTTTTTAATGAAAACAACAGTGAGTGTGGGCAGCGCAGTGGTTAGCATGTCCACCTCACAGCAAGAAGGTCCTGGGTTCGATTTCCAGCTCGGCGTTTCTGTGTGGAGTGTGCATGTTCTCCCCGAGTTCTTGCCACTCTTCAGAGTGCCCATCGTCTCATTACAAAACAGGCTTTAATATCTGGTTACCACTAATAACTTTAAGATATTGGACAATTCTGTTCGACAAAACACACCAATTATGCTCACTTCTTTTTATTGCCATAGTGTTGCTGAGCCTTGACTTCACCAAGTGAAGCAACAACGCCACATGGACAGTGTTCTGTAATCTAGGTTGAAAGCAGTCCAACAAAATACCAGAGTGCACAACCTTCCCAGGGCAGTGTATAATAATTCCAAGCTAGACCTTTATTTGTATTATATTTTCACACAAGCATCTGCTGATTAAGCTTTGCATTTACTGATGGCACGGAAAATTAAAACAGTGTGTGTCTCTACAGGTTTCACATCCCGTGGGCTGAGCATTGAGCTTATGGGAATGTGCATAAGGAGAGGGGAGGGGCATCCCAGGGCCAACAGCCTCACTCTTGTTTAATTTTGAATGACTGCAGAAGAAAGTGAAGGCAGGACCTGGCCTGCTGTTAGATCACTCCATCACTCAGAAGGAATCTGAAGGCGGTTATTACTTTACACACTGGAATAAGCAAAAACTGGAGCAGCCACATGAACCAACACTGCTTCTCAACAAAAGCTGAATTATAATGATGCATTTCTACTGACTATGTTTCCTCAGGGAAATCCTAGTCAGGATGAAATGTTGACAAACTTGGCATTTCTCTGACATTGGTAGTTAATTTGTTAAAAGTCTGATCAGGCTCATATAAAGAACTGCTCTCCCATGGAAAGATGCCCCGTGTTATTTGTTATGTTTCTCCTAATCCTGCTGCACTTCACAAGATAATACATGAACATTTTCCAACAATAACACAAACATACTGTAGTTATTTCTCCGGTCAGGCTCAATCCATGCTGATAAAATCACTGTGGTAGTTAGGAAGTTCAAATTTGATTTGCTTTAAAACATCAAACCAGAAATAAGTAACAAGAGGTTTTGAAAATAATTATAACGACCTAACAATCAATTAGATAAAGTTTTTAATTTCAGAATCGTGTCCTGTTAGCACATAAAAATCGGTCTCTGAGATTGGCTGGAGTGTGATGACGTGACTGTGTTTAAATTTCCGATCGAATGCGGAAGAGATGCTTTGTAATGAAGCACGTGATTGAGCACTCGGCTTTCTCTTTATTGGAAGCAGTGCAGAGGAGCCTTGTGTTTGTCTGGTGATCAGCTGAAGAGTTTATTAAAAACTTGCTATTAAAAAAAACACTAAACCTGTGCACATGAGAAAAACAGTTCATCATCAGAGTCTTGATGGTATAAATTGTTCACCGGTAGACACTTTACTACAATTTTTATTCGGCTAAGGTTAAAAAAAAAATTATAATAAAATAAAATAAAATAAAAATAAATAAATAAATAAAAATTATCCCTGAACCACCATGGTTACGAGGAGCCAGCACAACAGCAGGCTGCTTTGCTACTCATTGTGCATGCATGTAACTTGAAGGTATTAAGAGGCAAGAAGTGTGAAATTAGTCTTAATTTTTAACTTTCAAAATGACTTCAAGTTGTTCAGCAATCCTACATTTCCCCGAAGTTTGAGGTACAGAGATTAATACATACAGCCTCCGTATCACAGTCTTCTCACATCTTCTGTTTTTAGTGCTGCTCAAGCTGCATTCTCTATGGCACCTGGTTCAAATGACCGAGAACTACAGTGCGCCCACACTTTCCAGAGGGGTCAGCGGACAAATTGAAAGCATCGTCAACAAAGCTTAACAGGCTCAATCAAGCTGATCACCAGATTTCTCCCCCTGGTTTTAGATGTCCGTGTTTTGTGAGTAAACCGCGACATATTGAACTTTGCCTAGCTCTCTCATGTTTTAGCCCCGTCATCTCTAGTTTCTGGTTTGTTTTTGGTTCTTAGTCTTAGTTAATAGCATGGATGCCGGTTTATGAATTAAGAGAGTTTCTGTTCTGCATCCCTGCCTCTGTTCCTCACACCAACCACACACTGACATGACAAATAGCAAAAAGACAGAAATTAACAGACATCCTTGTTAAGTCTTTAAAATCTTTAAAGAAAAGATGTTGTGCATGCATCTGTAAGCAGCAGCAGGAACAGTCATGCATGCACTGATCCCATTCTCAGCGTGTGCGTGGCAAAAAGGCATGCATGACACAAAAAAAATGCACTCGCATGTGTTTTGAGACTAAATGCCATAAACAGTATTTTGCCAGAGGCAATCCATATGACAAGAAATCTTGAAAATGGAGGGAAATTACACATGCCATAATGACACACATATGTAAGGTCATTGTCCCAATTCATACCATGGAAAAGGGGTTTTAATTTATTTACTCCAAATAAAAGAAAATAATCAAACATGATTAAAGCACATCATGACACTTTAAGCCATTAATTTAATTCAATGGGAAAATATTACATCATGATATATACCATTACCATTATTTATGATGACATTGATTTCTAAAGCAATTTCCAAAATAATAATATTTCTAAGAGTACTCTGAGTGCACGATAGAGTGAAAATGTGGGAAAGCTAACAGATTTAATCAATAAATACAGCCTGCTATCATTGATGTTTTTGAATGAAAATGAGTGATTTTACACCAGAGCTTTTATTATTGGGTCATATTTTTCAACTTAAAGAGTGGGACATAAAATATACATTTCTATGAGAATGACCCAAATATGTACAGCCCTATAAGTAACACTGTGCTATTTCAGTGAAATGTCTACACAGAACATTGTTTATTTAAGCAGTTCCTCTGTGATTAGGAACAGGAATCATGAGCTGGTTCCAGTTGAAAACCGGTTTTAAATTGTCAGCTCCAAAGTTATCGATTCCTTTTATCCAAGCTGGCATGTTTTTATTGACTTGTGCATTGCCAAAACATGTCCTGGCCTCAAATTATGCAAAAATGCACTTATAGCAGAGAACATGCCTCCACACACCCGACCCTTTAGGATAGCCTGTCCACAAAAATAGGCATTAAATCCACCACAAAGATACGACCTGTTAACAGCCAATTTTAGCCTGTATCTTATCACTGGATTAAAAAGGCAACACTCTCTTAAAAAAAAAATAAAATAAAAATTTGCTGATGCTGCCTGTCGCACTGCATCTTAATCTAATAATGTCTGAATCTAGCATCTGTTGAACAGCAAAACAAGTAAAGACAAACACTCTCTCTCTCACACACACACGAAATTTAAAATGTACTTTTTAACAAATGTCTTCTCTATTTTTCAGCTTGGCTGCACTGTGGAGAAAATGAGTCCTCAGTTGCAGGATTTAACCTTTCGATGCACAAACTGCCATAACCGTTTCTAACTTTTCTGCGATTAATTAGCAATAACAGCTATTTTCTGGCAAAAAAAAGTTAGATACCTATTGCTTAGAGAGAAATTCTTGTGCATCACTACTGCGTGTGAGTGTGAGAGAGAGAGAGAGAGAGAGAGAGAAAGAGAGAGAGAGAGAGAGAGAGACACAGACCACACTGCATAAGACTGTCATCAATGACATTAAATTAATGAAATAGGAAACACTGCATTTTCCAGATGATCTCTTGTGCTTCCTTAGGAACTGGGTGGCATTTAAGTCTTATATAAAATGGCAATTGGTTAAAATAAAGATTGGCTGACTAACTGTTTAATCATTTTTAATGCTTCTTATTCTACTTAAGTATATATATATATGTTATATACATAACATTAAAAATACTATGACCTCTGAGAGGTGACATGACTACCTTTTATCTTCGTACCTGCCAGGTGTAGAGTAGGACGTATAAAGTTGATGTGTTGAAAGCAGGAAAATGAGCAAGCATGAGGATAGGAGTACAGTTGACAAACGCCACATTGTGATTAGGTCTAAAACAGCAAGTCTTATGGGGTGTACCTGGTATGCAGTAGTAAGTACCTCCCAAAGGAGTACCAAGCAAAGACAACCAGTAACTGGCAAGAGTGTCATGGGTGCCCATGGATCACTGATGTCCATATGAATGAAGGTAAGTTAACATTTGTTCTGATCCTTCTGACAGAAGAGCTACTACAGCACAAACTGCTGACTAATACCGACTATGATAAAAAGGTGTCAGAACACAGCGCTTTGGGCTTGCTGTGTATCGAGATTCCTTGCCACATATTAGGTGGGGTTAATGTTATGGCTGATTGATGCTATTGTATGTTTTATATCATAGTTATTTTATTTGTTTTTCCTTTTTATGCTTTTATTATATTTATATAGTTTATTATATTAGGATTTAAAGCATTTTGTGCCATCTGGCTTTAAGTGCTACACTAATAACATTTTCATAAATAATTAAAATGGACATCCAGTCTGGCAACACAAAAGATAATGAGACAGCCTTTTATGTTCAAATGTTATTAGACATTCTACACTATGTTAATAAAAAAAAATCTGGGGAACAGGAAGCCTGTGAAGGCCTACTTCTACCCACACACATTAATATTAACACTGATCAGGAACCACCAGACATGCAGACCAATAAACATAATCAATCAGCATCAATACAGTCTTATGAATTCCCATCTCTGTTTATGAGAAAGGGCTTTGGACCAGTCAGCTGCAGCCACTCATGTCAAAACCAGGCACGGCAGCTGAACAGCAGCCATCGCTGCCAGTTTCACAGCAGAGCTCAAGCACCATCCTCACCGTGAAAAGCAAAGGTCTTATAAAGTTCAAGACTGACCACAGCTAGACCTCACCTACAGAGCTTATTTCTGAGGATTTAATAAGACTTAGTTTAGAATAGTTACTGTCAAACCGTGCAACACTATTTTCATGTTATTTACATCCTCTGTTTGGCACCAATTCAAAGCACCAGTCTCGTTTGGAGCACTTTGGGGCAAATTGAAAACCACAACCATAAGCAGTTGTTTTTTGTCTCACTTGGTGGCACAATTTAAAACAATGTGTGAAAGTATGTGAACCCTATGTTGAAATGCCACAATCAATAGTAATCCTCAATACAGAACCTTAAACAACAGTGCAAGTGCCTGCGTGTGACGATAAATAAGGGGAAACCCCAACATTCAGCATTCAATTGAGCAGACAGGATGCCAAGGTGAGAGAAACAGAGCAAGCAACTTCCTAATCGCCACCCACCAATCAACACCTGCCCCCCAAAACCCCTCTTGCCCTTTCACTTGTATACACAGCACTCCCTCAGATGGCACCAAGTGTTGCTATAGCAACCAGCTGGCTGGATTATTAACCCTGTGGGTAAACGGTACAGTGTCTGGCTGGTACGGGTAGGATCAGGAAGACAGTCTTCTAAACATAGCTCCATCCACAACCCCAATACCCCCCACCCCATTTTCCTGCCTCTCCATCAGTAATTCCTGTCATTCTTCTTGTTTTCCCACAAGCTTCAGCAGGGAGGTGCCAGCTCTGGCAAAGAAAACAATTTGTTGGAAACAAAGGGGTGAAAGAAAGGATGAGGAAAGGAGGTGAAAAGGAAAGGAGGGGTAGCGCCATCCTTAAAAGCTTTCCTGTGGTGTCAGAGCAGCACAAGCAGCAAGACTCGAGTAAGGCATGCATGCAGACATATGCACCTCAGTGGTGGTTTAATGAGCGATTCAGGAATTTGACACTTTGTGCTAGTGTGCTCCTCGTGCGCGCTTCCACTACTCTAACCATCAGATCAGCTCACTGACAATGACAAATACACAAGGTCTGACAACAGCCCAGTCAGAGGAGCTATAAGAAAGAAGCATTCAGTCACACGGCACACGCCTGACACCATAACCTCCACTCTTCTGGGAAGGATTTCCACTAGATTTTGGAGCATGGATGTGAAGATTTGGCAACCAATTTATGGCAATTGTGTCAAAGATAGTCAATGGCAAAACAGAAAATGTTGATGCTTGTCTAAAAGATAGCAAGAAGAGAACAATGTGGAACAAGAGAAAAACTTCGAAGAGCTGCAGTTATAGTCATGGCAACAGGGAAATATAAACGACTTGCAAACACAGAAAAAGTGTATTACCTCAAGCTCCATTTTTATAACTTTTTCCTGTAACCCCTTTTCCCACAAGTCGGTATCATGCTCACTGATGAGGTATGCAGAATAAAGTAGTTTTCTTTAAAACACAAGTCTTCATAAAATACATTATTGCACTGTTCTAGAGTTTGATTATGATTTTACTGGGATTATGTTCTACAGCATTACAAGTAAAACTCTTAAGAGCATTTGCACAGACTAAAGCAGTTAGCTAGTGCATAATCACACTCTTTATTTAAACTACTTGGGAAAGTACATACAGCTTAAATCCCACAAAGATGTTAAAATGTAAAAGTAATGGAGAAAAGTCTTCGCATGTGAACCTTTGCCTCTAATCCAAACCACTGGCTTAGTAATAGATTAAAACAAGGCAAGTGTGTGGGGTGAATACTTTGGGGAAACAGGAATGAGCTCTGCTGTGCAGTGGCTGGAGATCTAACCTGATTTTAAAGGTCACTGAATGGAATAATTACAGTTAGGCCTTGTTCTCTTGTGTACATTGCCTGAATTATTGAAACTTCACCTCCAGAAAAAAAAAACCCAAGTTATATTTGTAATAAATATTTGCATTGTTCTCAAATTTGATCCTGACAACACTAGAACCAGCTTATCCCACAGGCATGTCTGTTGGTGTCACTGACTTAAGTCTTAAATGCACACCATTCTCTAAAGCATCACAAAACTATATGCCAGGGCTAATTAAAACATAAATCTGCAGTATACATACTGTACTGTAAATCTGCGTACTGACAGAAGTCCAATTACTGTGTTGGAAAAGACCTGTACTAAACTCACAGACTGTTAATTTATAGCACTTGTGGGAGAACTACCACAGTGGGAACCTGAGCCATCACATGACCACTAAATGCCTGAAGGATGGCTGATCTCCACGCTCACTCGCACACCCCCTTCAAACCTGGTAGTAACGTATCCTGGGTGAAATGGATAGCTCCAAGTTCAGGTGTAAAGTAGACACATGCATCCAGAAGATGTAGGGGGATATGATCGGTCAGCCCACAAGTGGCCTGGGTCACATAATGCCACTTTCCTTTAGCAGTGTATATGCAAATGTGGCTGGGACACATTAAAACAACAGCCTAGTCTGTGTACAGGAAATACATGCTCATTCACATGCCAAGTGCATTACAGTAAACTGTGATACCAGGCTAAATGTGGTAAAGTCTTATATAAATGCTTTAAATGCTTATGTAAATGCTTTAATTTTGGCGGACTCAAGCTCAGGGGTTACTCCGGACTATTTATTGGCTGGTGTGGCTGTTACACACACAACACATATACATACAT
>JBCNYG010000001.1:23320729-23330842 GCA_039654305.1 Porochilus rendahli
ATACATATACATACACACATATATATATACCTATACGTACACCCATACGCATACATACACACATACATATACATATATATAAACACACATACACATACATATATATATATATATATATATATATATATATGATATAGATATATAAAATTTAAGTTTCTTTGGCAACACAATATTAATCTATTCAACATGCTAGTAAATAAATATATTTGCCATATTCCCTACCGACATTTTGGTTGGTAATATGTTCATGTTCCAGACAACCATGTGATACCGCTAAAAGGTATGGGACATGTACCACTTCCTTACACCAGTTAAAAACAACGACAATTTGCAAATGGAAACTATGCATGTTTAGCTGCATATAGAGTAGGGGAGTGAAATATGATCACAAAGGGTCACTCAAGATGTGTACGCAGACAAAAAAAAAAGCCAGGTGTGAACTGATGTCCTGATCACTAAGTACACATAATACCAGGTGTAAAATGGGCCTCACTCTCACAAACATTTTTACTCCAACCCTCAACCAAACAGATGCTGTGGGGTCGCATTAAACTGCTAAAAGATTAATATTAAAGTGATTAAAGATTTCATACTGCTGTATGAGCAAAGTTAGATCAGTGCTTCCCAATCCTGGTCCGATGTATATCTACATGATTAATCACTGGCTGTTTCTCAAATAGACACTTAATTAAAATAGTTGCAGTTGTGCAATCTGAAGCTGTAAGTCATTATTATTTGTGTTATACATTCACACAATCGTGACTTTGTTACAGACACCTTGAGTTGGGGGGGGGGTTGATTTGTGACTCCAGCCGGGGACCTGATCAAAACAATTATCTTGATAACATCAGAGATTAACTGGGTGTTTGCTATGCTCTAAGACTGTAATGCACGCTTCAGACCTTATTTCCAGGTAACTCACAGCAACTACTTCCTGTACAATTGTGGGCTAAACCAGCCTGGTTAGTTTCTGACACAATTATTGGTATCCAAACTTGTGAAATTAACAGCAACAGCGCACAGACACTGAGAAAGAAAATTCCACAGCATTCACTCATCTATCACTCTCTAGTCTCTCCTAAGGCCATGAACTGGCAACCAGATGAGGATTGATGAACAAGGTTCAGAGCTCATTTTACACAAGTCATTAAATCACCTGAGCTTCAACATCATTACTGGGTTTGTTACAATCAAATCTCGACTCAGGCTTCAGTATGGGGTGACAATACAGACATTCACAGAACCTATAAGATCTAAGCATAATTACTGCAGTATAATTCAGAAATAGCAAGAATACTACAGGAGCCTACAATCTTACACTGTCAAAAATGTGTCAGCCATGACAGCAATGTACTTGTACTATGAAACTATGCTATAATAAGAGGACAACTCCTAACAAAAAAAAGTTGATCCTGAAAATACGTTTTAAGAAATGGCAATGGTATTAAATTCACAGGACAGCCAGGGCAGGTATAGGTGTAGGTGTGCGGTATAGATTTACCATTTCATTACTGCTGATCATTTATTTACTACTATGATGCTGTAAGGGTGTTACGTGCACCAAATGTGTGTAAACTAGTTTTCAAAATGAAATAATTAATGACTGGGGGAGTTGGGAGGTGGATGTCAGTAATGTATCACAATTTTCTTGTGCACCAATTCATGTATCGCCACACTGGCTGTGAAATCTCTTCCCCCCCTTTTTTTTAATGTATGCAAACTCAGGATGGTGGAACAATGCTGTTCCTCTATTGCCCTACTGGTGGTGCACTCTAAACTATTCACACATTGGCAGGCACCATAGCATCACGTGTGCTAAAAGCGATTTATTTGCTAACTTGGTGTAAAAAGTAATAATACTTTCATTCATATGGTTCAAGGACCTAAAATTCAAAAAACTAAAAAAAAAGCTGAAAAATTGGAATACGGATATTTACAGAATTGCAGTATTTACAAAATTGCAATACAAAAAAAGTTGGAACCTAGGTATGATAATATGGTATCAGGTCGTCCCTGGTGAGTCCCATTCTTGGTCTAAACATTAATTTATCTCTTAGCAACCAACTAACATTAAGGTTATACTTTGCCATGGCTCTTGTTGGAATTGGAACCACTGGATTGCTGCAGTGTAACTGTTTGCGAAAAGGTGTTTCCCACAGGTCTGAAATAAACTCGCGGTGACAGTTGACAGAAAACGGTCGCGCTACCTGCAGGCACAAAAACTATCTGCTACCTGTGATCTCGAATCACACTAGAACCTGCTCCATGCGCAGAATGGCATCTGCTCTGCTTATTTATGACTATTTTATTTAACTGTCAAAGAAAGAAGGGAAACAAAATATACTCAATTTTAAAAGCAATTTTAGTTTCCCTTCTTTTTGTTTGATCCCATCAATTTCTGTGGCGAATAGGCCAAATAGAATGAAAACAGAATGCCAAAATGCACAGAGGCTGTTAATGTCACTACGAAAGTAATACCACGATATTGTGAAGAAACTATTGCTTCAGTGTAATGACCAGCGACAAAGTTAAAGCATGAAAAGAAAACATCAGGAAGTATGGCTGGAAATCGAAATTAATAATATACATGTCATAGTCTCATGGAGGTTTGCGTTCTGAAGCATCCTGTTAAATACAGCCATGATGTGTGAATTCACAACACCTATTACACCCATTACAATGTTATGGAAGAATAAGGAGGAATGAAAATTTGCTATGCATCCCTGTTTTTACCGGTACATTAGCAGCTTTTGTATGTGAAGAAAGCTATATTTAGAGACTAGAAAGGAGACTACTCATCAGCACTAGCTGAAAGCCCCCTCTTCACATTCGCTCAGTCTAAACCAAACTCCTAAATCCTCAACACATTCCTAAGCTGAGAAACTTACAATGTAGACACTGTCCATAAATAAATAAATAAATGTCTCCTAATATATCCATGTTACAGACAGAAAAAACTTGTCCGCACTGTCAGATCTGAGCATTATAGGTACAATACAATAATGAGTCAGAACCCTTGATACTTTGTAGGGCTTCGTACTAGTTTCAGCTGTTGTGGAAAATGTAGAACAAAGTATCATCAATTAGGAAGCGTCGGCCGGAAATAATCTGAGTGGGGAGTCCAATGGCAATCAGAGCACACTGTATATTTGATCACACTGACAGTGTCAATAAGGAATGTTTAATCAGGGCTCCAGCAGCAAGGATTCAGCTCAAACAAAGAGAGGATTAACTGTTCCACCAGCCAATCGCCTGCAACTGTGACTAGACTACAAATCCAAATAGCACCAGCAGCCATTGTGTTCTCATGTCTCCTATCTGACAAACACTAATGGACAGTGGAAACAGACATGCACAGAGACGCCTTTAGACGAAAACAGAGAGAGGAGAGGAAAGTGTGTCTATGTATGAGGACTCAGAGTTTAAAGAAAGTCACAGCAGTGTTGAATATGATAAATAAATAAATAAATAAACAAATAAACAAATCCCACCCCCACAGTGTGATGACTGGTTCTTTAGCATGCTCGTCTCTCTCACTCTATACGCATGCAGGATCTGAGCTCTGAAGTTGGCCAATTCACTTTCTCAAAATTTCAAAAATAGCACTGCCATTCGTTTGTGATGGTTTGTGCGGTAAAAATTTTAGTTTGTGCTAGTGACGCGGTGGGGAGGCTCATGATCACAGTCAGAAATAAAACAAAAATAATTTCTGAGTGACATCACAGGTCAGAAAATGCATTTTATAATTACCTAAACACCTTAATGGCACAAAAAGAAATTTTTACGGCACAAACCTTGCACAAACAAATGGCGGTGCTATTTTCTAATTTTGAGAAAGGGCCTTACAAACCTCAACAGGTAAATTATCTTCTAAACAAGAGACGAATGTTCGAACACACAGTATTTCAGTGCATCAAGGCTTCAATGCCGATCAAGCAGCATTCCATTTAAAACGTGTAAAAGCCCAAGTACTCCAAACTACTGCTGAGCTATTAATATTTTAGTTTTGATTACCATGTCACTGCTCAAGCATAAGCCAACACACTACCAGTAATCCCCTTGCATAAGAATGACGCAAACTGACCACGAAACCAAAACATTGCAGCATTATCTATATCGATCGAATATGAACCCTTTCTTATTCAGCTCATCCTAGTCCAGCTGCAGCTCATCAACAAAGTCCCAAGAAAGCCATGCTTAGTCTGATCAAGCAGGTTGTAGCAGCCCAACAAAACATTCAGGTTAAGGAGTGCCAGGTCCAAGATTGGCATCCACCGCTGCAAAGGAGGGTTAGACAGATAGAGACAGACAGACATAACAATTTTCCCTCTTTCCCTTCTGATTAATGACTTTTGTAACAAGCATTACCATGATGAACTATATTAGAACCCAGATAATCAGATTACGTGGACTTGAAGTAACTTGAATGCATTTTATCCTTTTCTACCATGTACTCACCTACTGCAGGTGCATCATACTCATCCCCAAGTAGGATCTCCGGAGCCGAGTAGGCCAGAGACCCACAACTGGTAGTCAGCTTCTTCCCAGGCTGAAATTTATTACTAAAGCCAAAGTCAGTAAGCTTAACAAGCCCCTGCTTCTCAAAGAAAACCACGTTTTCGGGCTTCAGATCCCGGTGAACCACATGCAGCCGATGGCAGTACGAGATGGCGTGGACAATCTGGGCAAAGTACTTCTTGGCCAGTTCCTCGTTGAGCCCCTCCTCGTGCTTCATGATGTAGTCAAACATGTCACCTCCGTCCCCCAACTCCAGGATCAGGTACAGCTTCGTTTGTGTGTCGATGACTTCATAGAGGCGTACAATGTTAGGGTGCTGCACTAGCTTCATGCAGCGCACCTCCTGGAAAAGGTGGCCTGTGGCAACCGTGTCCAGCTTGGTCTTGTCGATGACCTTTACTGCTACTTTCTCACCGGTGAAGACGTGGCGTGCCAACTTTACAACAGCAAAATGCCCACGCCCCAACGTCTTGTCCAGGTCATACAGTCCGGCGATCTTACCATCATAGCCACGCTTAACACCCGCCATGACTGCTGCTCCCCCGACTGGATGGGAGGAGGGGTTTACTGTGGAAGGAGAGGACAGCTCACTTCAACACATTGGCTGGTAACAGCAGACCCATCATGCCAGGATCCTGTCCATCAGAGAAAAATTGAAAACAAAACAGAAAAAGCTTTATGTACAACGTAGTGAAGCTGAATAAACAATGCAGTAAACCCAAGCTTAGAGTCACTTATTTATTTATTTCCCATGATTGTGAAGCTTGTCCAGACAGTGAGGTGAAAATTAAATATGTGGACGACTGTGTCAAATGTGAGTCATCAGCAATTCCTCCTGCTGCCTGAATAATAAGGTCACCTGCAAATTATTGTTAAAATATCAACAATACACACACTATTACTCCTGTGCCAAGCACCTCAGCATAAAAATCAAAAATCCAAAAATCTGGGATGTGAAAAATGGCACTTTATCTGCTGTCACACTGTGATTTTTTTAATGGGACAATTCGATTGCAAACCACCGTTCCGACATGAGTGTGCTCCTGTGCACAAAGCGAGCTCCATGGAGGCCTGGTGTACCAAGGTTGGAGTACAACTCATGTGACCCGTACATAGATTGGACCTCAACTCTACAGAACATCCTTGGAATGAAATGGAATGCTTACTGCACCCGGGTCCTCTCCACCGGTCACCAGTGTTTAACTTCACTAATGCCCTTGTGGCCAAACAGACAAACTCCTACAGCCCTGTTCCAAGATCTAGTGTACAGCTTTCCTAGAAGAGTGGAGGATATACCAGTTAGGGAAGTCTAAATCTGGAATGGAATGAATTTTTTTTTAATTTATTTTTAAATAAATAAATAAAAAGCTAGCAAATGCGAGTGTCACTGGTCAGGTGGCAAACTTTTGAACATATATTATAAAAAGACTTCTGAACCTATTTTGAACCTCTATTTGTTTCCCTGAATAACTGTCTAATGCAGACATACAATGAAAACAGTAGCATTTTTTATTAGTATATAATAGTACAGACAGCTTTGTTTCTCAAAGCGCTAGCATGTACACTTGGGGTCGATGTAGAAAAAAAGACATCACTTCCCTAGGTTTTCAGTTTTGTATTTAAATACGAGGTGATGACATATAGTAATACAACCACTTTGCTCAATTGTGTCAGGAATTCTGTGCCACCCAATGTTTCTGAAGCTTATGGCACAGCTTGAGCCTCAAAAGAAGTTACAGCACTCCAGACTCTGAAATGACTGTAATGTGTGCAATCTCTTCATGCTAACCTCCCATTGCTGACACTGCTGCATCCAATCAGACAACAGTTCCCATCCAGTGACTCATTTGGCTGAGCTTTCCCATCAGCAGATTACTAAGTGCATATAAACATCAATACCATGCCAAAATATAATATTTCCCAGTACTCCGCTGTATACCTATTCTGTTTTTTTCCCCCCCCCACACACGTAACATTTCAAATGCTACCTTCTTATTTCCTTCGACTGGCAGTGTCGGGAGGATTGTTCGAATTGATTGTGATTTCGCCATCGTTTGGCCTGCAAATCCATTACATAAGGCTCCACTTTTTCTTTCTATTCATTCCTTCCTTGAGGGATTTGCTAATGTGTTTAGGATCATTATCCTATTGAAAAACGCTATCTACTGTTTACCTTCAACTTTTAGATAGGCGGCCACATATCTTCAAGCACGTGTTCATATGTAGAATTTATAGTTGAATCAATGACTGCAAGCTGCTCAGTCTCTGGGGCAGTGAAGCAAACCCAATACATAACATTCCTACATTTACAACATTTGGCAGACAGTCTTAACCAGAGCAACTTACAATTATTAATATACAACTGCACAACTGAGAGTTAAGGGCCTTGCTTAAGTACCCAACACAGATGGTACTGGGGATTGAACACAAGACCTTCGGACCAGTAACCCAATGATTGCCTTAATCACTGAGCCACCACCGCCCTGTGGCCCTTCCTACCACCATGCTTTACACAGAACCCAGAAAAACGTCCCATGGGCTAAAACCGGCCCACCGCCTCATTTTATGTGGCCCACAAGAGTTTTCAAAAAATATGATTATCGTATATTCTTTACGTAGTACATTGCCATGAAACCTAATTCCTCCACTAGGTGGTGGCAGCCTAATTCAAGTAAGAAGTAAGTAGCTAGTCAATCATGACTCAAGAAAGATTGCATGCTAGCTTGTCGGTGTTAATGCCTTTTAGAGTAGATGGTCAGTGATTATTCGGACCTCGATCACCTTTAAATTTAGTGATGTGGCCCTCAGTGAAAATTAGATTGCCACCCCTGCTCTTTTCGCAGGTTCTGCGGTAGATGCAATCATTTTCGAAAACTGTTTTGTTGACAGAAGGCGGCCAATGACCGAAGCCATGCATGCAAGTGATACACGCACAGGTGAAAGATTACACACATACGCATGTATGACTCTGGTCCCTGACTGAAGATGAAGTAACCCCCTTACAAAAAAAATTCAGCATTTGCATTGCATTCAGCATTTATATAGTGAACAGTAGCACCAACTGTCAAGAACTTTATAGTGAACATGGTAACTTTCATCTCTACTCCTAGGCATCTACATCCTTCCCTGAATGCCACAGAGAGCTCTTTAGATCTTGGAATTAAGGCACCATATACTTCAAAAGCAAAGAGAACACCAGACCCCTGCTAAAAGGTTTGAATCAAACAGGACGCACCTGCAGGGGGTTGAAAACAATGACGCTTTTTTTCCCTGATTTAAATAATTTTTTTATATTTATATTAAAATTGTAATTTAAATGTCAAATGCGTTTCATTTTTTCAAGTAGATCAGCTTCGGCCCTAGGCATGATATGAAAAAAAAAAAAGAAATTGCTTGTTCATTCAATAAATAGACGTGGTTTCACTTGTCAATATTTAATAATTTGAAAAAAGAAAATTTTTATATCACCACAAACTACCGAATAAGCTCTTTGTCAAATAGTGTATTCTTGTGTCATGCTTGTAGTAATACTGTTGACTATGAGACTGTTTAGACAAAAAAAATCTTCACAGAAATGCAATGTACAGGGTCAGGTCACACAAAAAGTACTTCATTTGGCACCGAGCTGTTGTGTTTAACCATATTTTCAAGGACAAACTTGACAAAACAGTTCTGGCTTTAAGACAGTGAAGCAACATGTGAATAAAAAAAAAAACAACGCTGGTCAATCAATTGGAATTAAATCTATCATTTTTATCTGTGTTAGCTGTGTAAGAATGCAACCATTAAACAAGTTTTCTGGTTTGGGGAGGGTAACCTCTAAAGGTTTTCTGTTCCCCTGATTTCTCTTCTACTGCTGATTTTCTTTTATTAAATTTATAAAATGCTATGCTATGCTTTTTCATAATGAATCGACACTAGCAACCCAAGTTCATAGAGGTCACGCCAGGCTGTTGGAACATCTCGGCATGTGTAACTCGAAAGAGCTTCCTGTAAACTTACACAGATAGTGATTAATTACTGGGCTGTTGTTCATTTGTTCATCATTAACCCACTTAAACAGCAGTTTATATGTCAAGTTTATTCAAATTGTTTGCTCTACCACAGGTGTGCACGATGGCTTAATGGCTTCTATTTTGTGTGAAATGTGAGTTGCGTTTTTACAAACAATTTTACATACGTCATTACACATTTGTGGCTGTAAACTTGTTTAGGGAGTAGTCCTCTGTGGTTAAATGCAAGAACAAAGCTTGACAACTGTGACATTCTCATGTTTTAAATACCATCTAAAAACACAGCGCCGTAGAAACAGTACCACGTGATTTAAGACTTTTTGCCTTGGAGCAAATACTATCAGTGTCATTTGGGTAAAACCATAAAAAGAAAACAGGCTTCTTCATGTAAATATTACTTCCAAACCTTAGGTGAAGTGTGTAGCTGGATTGAATATGTATAGGTTGCTAAGAATGCATTTACCTTGATTAAAGAACATGTTAATTGGCAATAACACCATTCTAAAATCAGCTATGGTTAAAACACTTGCCTTTGTGTAGGCACGACCATCAACTGTGTATGAGACTGGACACCATCCTACCTCTGGGTCCAATCCTATTAAAATCTGTGTTTTGTTTTTTGTTGTTTTTAGCTCTGCCATATTGTCAAATCAAATTAATCAAAAGTTTCCCTTAAACACATTAAATCTGCCAGGTAAGGGCATAAACACCAAGCATGCTTAAGATGCCGTAAAATGGTACATGTGTAGAGTGACACGCTAACAGCAATCAATCTGACAGGTGTAATGTTTGGTCGCATCACCAACAAGAAATAGCAGAAGCAGCACGGAGTAACACAGGTCTGTAGCTAGGCAGCCCCATACACAGCAAGCGGCAATGCACTGTGGCAAAGTCCTGACACTTTCCTATCACAGCCAGCATTAACAGATTCAGCAGTTTGTGCTACAGTAGGGATCAAACCAGACATATCCTTCGCTCCCCAACGCTTCAATGATTCTTGGGCTCCCACGACACTCTTGCCAAATTACTGGTTGTTATGGATGGGTCTCACCAGGATATCACAATACCTAGGTACTGATTCGATTTGTATTGCAATTCTATAAGTATCGAAAATCTGGAAGTATTCTGATTTAATTAATCATTCATTCATTCATTTTCTGAACCGCTCAATCCTAATTAGGGTCGCATGGAGGCTGACGCCCATCTCAGCAGACTCAGGGCAAGGCCGGCTACACCCTGGACAGCTCGCCAGGCCATCGCAAGGCCCTGATTTAATTACTTAAAATTAAAATAGCTGCTTTTGTTACAATTTTCGAACCATGTTCTGTAAAAGAGAACTTCGCAAATTATTTTCTCCTACCACACAGGACGCTGGGCTGCCTGTCAGTGTGTGAAACGTTTAGAGTGTGCTACCTGTGGCACAATAGGGGAAAGGTGGATGAATGGTTGTTTGCTTGTGTGTGTGTGTGTGTGTTGGCCCTGTGATCGACTGGCGAGCTGTTCAAGGTGCACCCAGCCTTCGCCCAGTCAGCTGAGATAGCCTCCAGTCTCCCCTAACCCTAGTAGGAAGATCGGAAGAGCG
>JBCNYG010000001.1:23330942-23350359 GCA_039654305.1 Porochilus rendahli
ATAGCCTCCAGTCTCCCCTGACCCTAGTAGGATAAAGCGGTTTGGAAAAATTATTGAATATCTATAATTAATATAACATATATTCAATAATTTTTCCAAACAACATTTTTTCCCCCACACACACGCACACAACCATACAACCACACACACCAAACAACTCGCAAGTCTAAAACCCACTCAATCATGTTAAGAGCCTGCAAATTCCACACAGAAATGCCCTCGCCGAACCCTGTACACAAACCCAGGACCTTCTTGCTGTGAGCCGAACGTGCTAACCCCTATGCCATAGTGCCACCCCACTGCCTAAAGCATCACACTCCTTGTCAGTTGCAAAATAATGACGTTATTCACTTCACCTGTCAGTGGTCAAAGTGTTTTAAGTGTTATGGCTGATCGATGTACTATCAGCTAGCGGTATTTTCTTTTGAATGTAACTGACCCTACTCTGAGCAGGCTTCTTTCTTTTTATTTTATATCTGATGTACACATGCAAAACATTAGAGCTAGACAAAAATATGCAAGTGTGTGAAATGACAAGTGATCAGTTACAGTTGGAGGAATCCAGGATCATTTATTAAACCACTTCTCAAGAAATATGCTAAAAAGCCAAAGTAACTGAAATAAGCAGTTGGCTTAGAGAGCAACTAGTGATTGTTTGTGCATGTGTTCAATGGAAAAGCCCTCAAGTGTTAAAGCATTCGGGGGTTTAGAGAACATTCAACCATTTAGATATCTGGTCCTACAGATGCTGAAGCTTTCAAATGAGCTGGTGACCTTCATCATGAGCTTAATCTAACAATGTGATACTTTACAGGTGTCATATCACCTGAGCCAAATGACTGGTGGAGCAAACACACATGCTCACTGACTGGCTTTTATAATGTCAGATCCTTGTTGTTGCATAATTGGGCCTAACATTGGGTTACATTACCTTAGTGATGTGTTTACACTAATACTACTACTTAAATTTCTGTCAGGCATTAGTTAATATGTCATTAGTGGAGAAATTGAAATTACAAAAAATTACCTAGACTGAGTTCTCAGACACCGGCCTGCTCTGACTAACCTGAAGACGAAGTTAAAGTTCCGATGATGTAATTAGATCCCGCCGTTAGACCCATTGGAAAGTTCCTATCTATGTAAATGTAATGACTATCGTAATACTACTTAGTACAATTTTCATAAGCTCTCAAATGTCTAGTCATAATAACACCAAGAACAATGCCATGCCAAAGGAAATATCTTACATGGACCGAGCGCACACTCGTGGACTGGGACAGACAAACACACACAATTTCCTGCAGAACAAAAACCGGGACGTCACAGTACCTTCCGCATTGCTCACACAAAAAGTAAAAATAAATGAAGGACTGGGAACCGGAGTGGTCTAACCAACAGAAAGCTGTTTTTAACAAAAATAACATGAAAGTTTTCGCACTATAAAAAAATAAATAAATAAAAGGATAGTTATCTCAATATGATTCAAGCGCATAAGGAAAATGAAGAGATCTCCATCTTGTGATTTAACAGCAGACTTTATCCACATCAGTCAATACATGACTATCTCATTTTTCAGGTTTTTTTTAGGGTTAGACCATTGCGGCACCAAGTTAAATATAACATATACAGTTCAAATAAAACAGCTTTCAAACCTTCAAAGTTCTGGCAAATTCTGTCATCAGCAGACATGCCTGTCATATGTGTCTGCTGTAACACAGTGCATTCCATTTGTACTGGGAAGCCAGGATTTTTGAGTCCCCAGTTAACTGGAATGATATCTGATATCAGGAATGATATCTGATTCCTGACTCAAAACGCCGAGGTGAACCTCATCAACCCCAACCTCACAATCGGAGGCATCTGCTTCATGCATCAACAGTGTGAAAGCTGCAGTATACTGTTTATTAGCACTTCTGTCTTATTAGCATCTCATTAAATCAATCCTACACAGAGTACTATCAATCCTTCGTCTGTGGACATGATACTACAGTGCTTAAAATAACAAAATACCACATAATGCATTATCATCAGCTGGCACTGCTAACAATAAATAGAAACTGTATCATGTTTTCCAACTTCTATAACAGAACATACATGTTATTCAGGGACATTGACGAGTAAAAGAAGCTCCTCTTGGGCTTTTGCTTTTAGGATTGAACTTGTCCAACCACTGAAAGCCAAGTATTAGCTCTTACCTTTGAAAACACTGAAATGCTGTCTCCCATTAAACCCCACTGCTACGACGCTGTCTACATGTGACGTCACCACAGCACCCAATTACCATCTTCTAACCCAGGGATGACCGCAGAGATCTTATCTGCAAAGGGCTACTGTGGGTGCCAGTTTTCACTTTAACCAAGCAGTAGCCCCACCTTTCACCTGTTTCAATCACTGACCAGATTGCACATTAGTGTTTCAATTTTGAAGCCAAATGACAGCGATCTAGGTAAGACTACCTTGCTTTAAAATCTCAAAATTAAGCCGTTAAAAGCCAACACAGCTTGTAAACCCTGATAATTTTACTGCTGACAGTCAGAATACCTTAGACTCACATAATTTACCAAGAATTTCACTGATATTTGTAATTTTTGAAAATAAATAAAAAAATAAAAAAGCTCTGCATAGCTGAAATTAAAAAAAAATTAATTGTAAAATGTAATTACTTTAATTTTTCCCGTCTTTGTTGTAAGCTACTCGAGTATCTTTCAACAATAAAGTGGTCTCATCAAGACAGCACCAGTCTGGCTTCAGGTTTTGACACTTGCAAACAGTAGGCCACACGATCCAATCATTTTCTGAGATCAGTGGTTCACACAGGTGGAAGGTGGGGCTACTGCTTGGTTGAAGTGAAAACCTGCACACACACCAGCCTTTTGCAGACAATTTTGGACATCCCTGTTCTAAGTGGAATAAGAAAAACACAGGCCCAACTAATAAATGAGAAACCATAATTATTTTAAATAATAATGATACACATATTTCAATATAAATACATTAAGATTTTAAGTTGGAGTTTCCATTAAAGATCTCTACTTCAAAAAAATCACCAAGCCTCAAGCATTTTGATTCTGTGACCAGTAAACTGCTAAATAAATAATAAAACTACCATAAATAAAAATTACAAATGTATTATACATGCTATACAAACATGCAGCACAGAATTGCGAACTAAGGTGTGCAGTGCAACAACTATGAAAGGTGAAGCTGGGAGCTTTAGGCTAGCTTGTTAGTGAGCTTGCCCACAATGCTAGTTATAACAGATGTTTAAAGACGAATTCCTACTTAATCAGGGACCTGAATGAAATGTCCGATTAGGTCATTAAGGGTAAAGATGAGGAAACACAAGCTGCTGAGCTCGGACTTGACAGCAGTGTGGATCTGGCATGCCAAACACTGAACACGCCGAGCAGACAGCACTCTGTGGTGACAATACACTGCTCAAGGGGGAAAAAAACAAAACAAAACAAAATAAAAAACCCACTAACGCTACTGCACACAAACTACTCTTTTACAGATTTCTAACACATTTGAAGCATTTCTGTACCGCAGGTGCACAGTGCTTCTCCTGCATCACTTCTTAAGGAAGCACAAAGCTAGCTATGGAAGCGGTCTGGCCGGTGAGGGCCATATGATCCTCGTTAGCTAACCAATCTCCTTAGCTACACACACCTAGCTAGATAGCACGTTACCATGACGGACAGGCGGTGATGCTGGATTAACAGAACACAAAACCACGAGCTAGCCGCCTTCCTGAGTTACACACACAGCAGTGCTAATGTACACATCATGTGTTAGCTATGACGGACCACAATACCACACTGCCTGGACAAGTGGATACTTATTGCTGGCTACTAGCGAGATCTAGCTTACTAGCTAGCAACCGTTTCTTAGCTCAAATCATCTAACCAGCTAACTAAACGTATGGCTAGTTTTTGACTTACCACTCGTTCCGCAGAACATTAAAAACCTTTAAAACGGAAGGATGGAAATAAGTGGAGCTCGTTATTTCATCCACATTTAAAAGCGTTACACAAAAGCGTTGTGAATGGATCTTACGCTTGGGGTTCGACTCTAGCGGCTCTCTCTCTCTCACTCTCACACACACATTCACACACTCATACAGTTCCTGCTTTCAGTGAGGAAACAGTTGTCTGCGCGAGCGGCTCTCCTCCCTCAACAGCTGCAGCGCGCCCTACTGGGCATGCGCAATCCACTGACGTCACACCGACGTAGGCACTGAGTACTAATTAACGGAGCCATTCAGTATAAGAGGGTGAATGCTCCTCACATAGCGCCTTAGCCGGGAGGTAAAGAGTGTCTAGAAAGGAAAGATAAAGTCTAGCGAGGTCTGCTCGAAACTTTCTTTCAGGTTAATTGACTTTACTTGTTTGAATTGTCCCGTGAATTATTTGGACACTGGCCTTCTTCCACTCTTGCTGGGCAGGTGTGTTTTTGTGTGTGCGCGCGCCCCCTGCCCCCGCCCCCCCAGCCCCTATCCCTATATGTCAGTGTTGTGACTGAACCTCATCCTCCCACGTCATCGGTATTGTGACGTCACCTCCACTAGATTCCTGCATCAGATACAAAAATATTTGCTCCCAGACCAGTCGCCACCTGCTGAATAAACCGGATTAGTCTGAGTCGCTATCAGATTCTAAGACATCAAGGCACTGACTGATTATTAAAGTGATAAGGAAGTTGTAAAATAGCAGCTGGAAAAAAAGGTATTCTAGTCTAAGCAGCTCAGCTTGTGGTCTGGCTGCTGTTTAGGCAAAGCTAGATTAATGAAACACAGTATGGCGGTGTAGTGGTTAGCACGTCCGCCTCACAGAGAGAAAGGGTGTATACTGGTTTTCTCCTCCATTTACAGACAACCTCATCCAGAGTGACTTACATTCATTGTTTTTTGTACGACCAAGTAAAAGGGCCTTGCTCAAGGACCCTACAGTGGCAGCTTGGTGAGGGGCTGGGGGCTTGAACTACCAACCTTCAGATCTGTAATACAGAGCCACCACTACCACTTGCTTACTCCTATGGTGCAAATACTAACACATTGACTTACTGGCTGTTAATTTCTACCCGCGTGTGAGTGTGAATGGTTGTGTGTTGGCCCTGTAATGGCCTGGTGAGCTGTTCAGGGTGTACCCAGCCTTCACCCAGAGTCAGATGAGATAGGCTCCAGCCTCCCCACAACCCTAGTAGGATTAAGCATTTTGGCAAATGAGTGATTATACCATTGCAGAGAAACTGCACACCTAAGTGGGTTTTTGTGTGTGTGTGTGTGTGTGCTTTTTAACCTGTAAACTAAATAACATGACTGTGTTGTGAAACACTTCAATGCTGGTGTAAATACTGACAAAATAAAATTTTGTAAACTTAATACTGAAAATGACCATAATTACCTTGAATGGCAGTCTGTGAAACTCATTTTGACATATACTGTATGGATGAGACTCACTAAACAACACCTGCCCCATGCATACAAATTCTTGCTTCTCATGTTCAAAGCCCTGCTCCTCTCTATCTTAGTAAGCCTCTGGCTTGTTACCACCTCTCTCACTCTCTCAGGACTTCTAGCAACAATGCCTTTGCTGTCCCATTCACCAGACCTTCCACCATGGGAGGCAGGTCCTTCAGTGCCATGGTCCACAAACTGAAATTCTCTTTCTCCATAGCTCTGCGTTTAACTGCTTTGCGTTCTATATTTACTTTATTCTTTAATTATTCACTGCTAATTCTTCTTTTAAAATGTCCCCTACCCTTTATTTAAAGTGATTTTGGAATTGTGAATTTTTTTGAAAAAAAATTGAGATTTTTCTAGAGCCGTTTCTGGATCTACCCTAGTGTACATAGCAGCACTGTCCCCATACCAGGAACATATTAACAGTTTGTCACTTGTAGCCCATAAACTATTAAAAAATCTTTCAAAGGTCATTGAATAATTTTATTGGAAATCTTTTGTGGTCAATACCTAATTTAATTTACATTGGGCTGAGCTGTTCAAGTGGATTTAAATATCAACATGTTTAGAAAGTGCAACAAGCATTATATTAAGATTAGAGCGGTACACCTTATATTGGGAATAGTAACTTCACCACAGAATTGCATTATGACGCCTGGAGAAAGCACACAACAGGATATGTGGCTCTGTGGCTTAAACTTTCCATTAAATGAGAGGCTCTATACTTTGTGTTCATTAAATATAATTTAATTTATTCTTGCCCAAATTTTAAAAAACAATATGGCTTGGATTTTTTTAACGGAAAAAGGGACTTGACTGCCATCTAGTGCCAATTCTAATAGCAGTGGCTCTAAGTTTTTTTCTCTATAATGAAAAAATAGTACAGCATAGAAAGTCATACTGAAACTGATGAATTGATTATAAATTATTAGTATATTTCATGTGTCAGCATAAAGAAATACATAAAGCTGAATAACTGTTAGGCTGGCACGGTGGCGTACTGGTTAGCATGTCCGCCTCACAGCAAGACGGTCCTGGGTTCGATTCTCAAGCTTGGGTGTTTTTGTGAGGGTTCTCTCCCTACTCTCTGGTTTCCTCCAACAGTCTAAAGACATGCATATTAGGCTAAGTTATTGATCCAAATTGACTCTAGGTGTGAGTGTGAATGGTTGTGTGCGTGTGTGTTGGCTTTGTGATGGTCTGGCAGGCTGTTCACGGTGAACCCTGACTGTCCAGTGTCGACTGAGATTGGCACCAGCCCACCCGTGACCCTAGTAGGATTAAGCAGTTTGGCAAATTAGTGAGAGAGTGAGTGATTAAACATTATTAAAGATCTCATTTCATGAAGTGTTGCACCTCTTAAGGAGGTGTTTTTCACAGTGATTGTTGAATGTAAATAGTGAATAATCATTATGTCTCAAGATTAAGTCAGGTGTACAGAGGGACACTTCTCTAACTATATACCGTCAAAGTACCCCCACTATTGAGCTGCAGAGGGCACCATATTCATATTCATTCATTTGCTGGCATGCTGAAGCCACTCTGGATGAAGGTGACTCTGAACTCTGGATGAAGGTGTGGTACACAGCACGGAAACCGGAGTACCTGGAGGAAACCCACGCAAGCTCAGGTAGAATATGCAAACTCCATTCCAGAAATGCTCTTTCCGAGGCCAGGACTTGAACTCAGGACCTTATTCCTGTGAGGCTTACTGTTAAGCACTACACCACTGTACCGCCCACTACATTTATATATGCAAAAGACATCACTGAAGAGGATACGAACATCATTTTCATCATTCAGAATAGGCAAGTTAAAGGTCCACTATGTAGTATTTAGGGGTATCTTTGAGGAGAAATAGAATAGGGTAAGAAATATACTTTAACATTTAACATAATTTAACTGTTTGTGTATGATGATCTGTAACTATAAATCCTTGTGTTTTTGTAAGCTAAGAACGAGCCCATTATGTCTACTTTTAGGGTAAGGGCCTTCTTCCATCAATCCCACCATGTTGTGTTGTCATGTTTCTACTGGAGTCCAGAACATATGACCATTTAAAGAGCGCCTTCCATGCTTCAACTGGCAGCATGATACTGGAAGGAAAACGAAGAGGCAAAGAAGACAAATAAGAGGAATCATTGTTTGCCATTTCCAAAAAGTAATGGAGGAGCAATTAGCTGGTTGCTATCAAGTGAATCATACAGA
The DNA here is from genome assembly GCA_039654305.1 of Porochilus rendahli. NCBI lineage: Eukaryota > Metazoa > Chordata > Actinopteri > Siluriformes > Plotosidae > Porochilus > Porochilus rendahli. The sequence continues at coordinate 23,338,612 of JBCNYG010000001.1, forward strand.
GTTTTTTTTTTTTTTGGAATGCTTTGGAATAAAGATAGGAACAAACCCAAGTTTTAAATTGGTTATTATTCAATTTCCTGCACCCTGATATGATTGGTACTACACTTTTTTACTACTTATTTTTTTGCGGTAAACTAAAGGATATGATCGTACTGTGTAAAATACTGACAAAATTTGCATTTTTATAACAAAAGGGATTGATGGTTTAAAAATGACTCAAAATGCCAACCACTGGCTAAAATCACCTTAAACCTCACAAGAAAATCTCTCACTGAGCAACTCCTGCCTCACACATCCATGCCCCCACTGCCCGCCACATGAGGAGATTGATGAAATACCACAAGCATTTTTAATGTTGAACCACCAAAATCAACTCATGATTCATACCATAGAGTTATGGACTGTAGTACTGGCAGATACGAGTGTGTAGGGTAGACAAAACTTATGGATACAGTACACATATTACACACATTCTGTAAACTAATTGCATTATAGAGTTTTCCTGTCTCTGATAAAATACTATTATATCTGCTGCTGAACAACATGAGCTCATATATAGGATGATTGCTAGTACAATGGCAGCTTTATCAGCTCATCTGTCATGTACCTACCTAACACTGCTGACCTTGTTATGGGACCACACAGGCCATTTGAGGTTTTTTTTTTCTTTGTTGTTAGATGACTGAAAACTGGAACTATGCACACTCTGCAACTCTCAAGTTCTTTATCAATGAAGCAAAATGTGAAACTGACTGAGACCACTTGTTTTCACTATGCACAAATACTGATACTAATAGTACTAATACTGTACATTGCCATAGAATTTATCACTGCAACATAGTCAAAGACTCTCATGATTCTACCCACTACTGGCAGTAGTTCATGTATTCTACTGCATCTATTGAATATTGTTCATTACTGCATCTACTACTATAGCATACTGTACATCAATGCAGATGATACAAAATTTTGATGAAAAAAACATTTCACTGTTTATAGTCTCAGTACTGAATACATTTATGCCTCACCCATAGGCTTAGGAATACATTATTAGGTATTATTATTATTGTTGTTGCAGTTTTTGTTGTTGTTGTTATTATGGGGTTGTAATCGTGAGGCCAACCCTGTGCCTTGTATGTTCTCCCTGAGCTTACTGTGGGTTTCTTCCAGGCACTCTAGTTTCATCTTACCCTCCAAAGACATGCACAGGTGTGAATGGTGGGTGTGAATGTTTTTTGCATCTCTGGTAACCTTGTGATGGTTGGGTGACCTGTTCAAAGTGTACACCACCCCTTGCCTGAAGTTAGCTGGGATTGGCTGAAAAACCCAAGCTTTTTATGATTTCAGGTTTGCCAAACTGTAACCATATTTTTAATATTCCATCCATATTTAAGATTCCATCTTAAACCATTGGTGTTGATTCTGGATGCATGTGTAGGGTCATTATATTTTTACCTGACTTATGCAGGTCAAGAAAACATCTTGATAATTTGTGTCAAAACCATTTTGCTTTTCTAGAGATACTAATGGTATTAATATATTAATATATAGTGCTGTTGAATTGTCAGATCTCATGTGTAACAAGGTGTTAATTAATTTAGGCTCTGGCAGTATTGTCAACTGTAATTTAAATCACAAGCTTACAACACTCGAAATATTACAACTAGTGTGAGAAACACTGCATAATTGTTATTATTATTATTATTAGTAGTAGTAGTAGTAGTATTAGTATTTTAATTTTATTCTATGTCCAATTACTTTTAGACTGTGAAAATATTACGAAATGTGAAATTATGCACTAGCTATCAAAAAAAGTCAAAAGTTCAATTACCAACAGTACATATGTTAAAGCTTTGCATTAGAGTTGGATGTTAAATTTGACCAATGTGCAGATACAGAGTGCATTGAATTAGAGCATCTGGGGTTTGATGACAAGTGTGACATGGGAACAGCACCTCACTGGCGGTTGTTGCCATGCAGCCTTGTGTTTTTCCTGCCCGACTCTACCATAAATCATTGTAGCATTGTCTATATATCAGGGACGGAGTGATGTTTTTTCTTCTGTACCGGGACCACATGAGCTAGTAAAGAACATTCTACACCTCTCAGATGTGTACAATGTCCTCAACCCCCATGCATAGTCAGGCCCAGGCTCGGCCTTCTGGCTAAGATCAAGTGCAGAATATACAACTTGCTGTTTCAGGCTAATATACTATACTGCCAAAACTATTGATGTTAATATGCATATTGAGTTTTCTTCTACTGCAGATGAGACAGAGCCTGCATCCACTGAGGGCTCTCAAGTATAATGTATAAGTTACTGATGCTTTGGAGCCCATAAAAAGGCTCAACTGTTCAAAAGCAGGTTATCCTATTGGGTAAAGGAAGTGATTGGATAAACATACTGGAGTATAGGTAATGGGATGCCTTTTTTCCATTAAATTCCATTCGGCGTGCACTCTGGTTTAAAGAAAGAGTATTCACTGGGACATTCGAAAAGCAAAATGACATGAAGCTTACTGTTCATCCTTAATAGACTCTACAGACTAAATGTTTTAATTCTTGTGTTCTGTGGTGAATTTGAGTAGCTCCAGTATTCAGTCAGGAACAGCATCAAGCGTTTTAAACAGAGTACACTGATCGGACCTTGAGTGAGTCTCAGTCTAAAATTAGATCAGTATCATTGACTGTCTGATTCATTTATGTTCAGTTACTCCTTTACCTTGGCCGGGGTTGTGATGGATCCAGTGTTTATTCCAGCATCACTTGGTGTAGGGCTAGAGTGCAGTTCATCCACTTTGTTTTGGGAAGGAGGAGGAAAATAAAAATTCACTTACTCATTCATGTACTCGCCCGCTTAATGCCGCCAGACTCACGAGGAGGCTGGAGCCTATATCAGACGACACTGGATGAAGTCAGGGTACACCCTGAACAGCTCGCCAGACCATCACAGGCCAACCCACACACAACTATTCATGCTGTCAACTATGCATGCTCATTAGAACTGCTGGAGGAAACTTGAATAATGGGAGAAAACCCACACAAACATAAGGAAACATGCAAACTCCATAGAGAAGTGCCCAAGCCTGTGACTCAACCCAAGACTTGACCGTTTTGCTGTGAGGCAGGTGTGCTCACCACTACAACAGCGTGCCGCCTCTCAAGAAATCCAGACGCGCACAAATAATTTGTACAGACAGTAACCTGAGCCCTAGAGCTGTGAACTAGAAACACAATACCTGCAGCACCACTGTGCCTCCACATTCCCTTTGTTTTCCTGCATAAAACTGTAACACTTATTTAATAGTCAGGGGAACAAATCACTGCTTCCTTTGTACTGAGCCAATTAGCGACTCCGTTAACGAGCCTCGGGGCAGCGCGAGCCTACGTTCAAATATCGCGAGATTCTGTTGCGAGATTAGTTCTCGTGGGTGGAGTTTCCCCTCAACCGAGTTAGGCTTGTACAGACTGACAGTTCGTGAGTCGGATTCAAGCTAACTGACAGAACTGGGACGAAATCACCTGTCTATATTATAAAGAAAGCGGTACATTTCAGCAGCATAGAGGTGTAGTCGGTGTTTGTTTGCTTCGGAGAAGTCCGTTGGTCTCGTGCGGTTTCCGAAAGCACGTTAGCAGAGTGTGCACCGTTCACAGAGCTGTAAACGGTCTTAGCCGTTACTGAAGCACCGCGACCGACCACTCTCACTCGTGATATCCGTGTCCTGTACACCTGCTTTCGGGTAAGTAATGTTGCAGTTATAGTTCCGCAGAAAATGTACGCCGTTTTGTCGAGTTTCTGTCTGTGGAATTTCGAAAAAGTAAAAAAGTTTTCCGCCGGTTAAGTCGGTAAGAGAGGAACTGGATGCTGTCGGTTAACTGCAGGTGGAAGATGATGAGGGCGCGCGCGCAGAGTCAGTGCCATACAGTCTACTGTTCGAGTATAACACACAGCAGTGTCCTTCATTTACATGTTATTTATTACCTCAAACTGCTTTTCCTTCCTCTAATTCAAGCTCTAAACAGAAATTCGATTACGTTTACAGCTGAAGGTGTATGACTGGCTGTTTTCAGAGTTCAAGCACAGATCAGTTGAATTAAGATACATAAAGAGAGAAAACCCATAACTTCATAAAGCCTGATTTTCTTGTGTTCATTATGTTCAGAGCACTTTTAAGGAGGCAAGCTCTCTAAAATTTATTTCAGTTCAGACTTTCATTAATCCCTTTCTTACACCAGAATATGTATGTGTTTATTAGAATTATTGTGATCATCAACATTCATTCATTCATTTTCTAAGCCGCTCAGAGTCGTAGTGAGGCTGGTACGCTCTGAACAGCTCGCCAGACTGATGCAGGGCAAACACATGTACAACTATTCACACACTCACACGTAGGGGCGGTTAGGACACGCCATTCAGCCTACTGTGCATGCTTTTGTACTGTGGGAGGAATCCCATGCAAGCACGAGAATGACATGCAAACTCCACACAGAAACGCCTCAAGCCAAGGGATCGAACCCGGGACCTTCTTATTGTGAGGTGAACGTGTTAACCACTGCGCCACCGTGCCACCCATCATCATTATGAAGTAATTCTAATTGTAATACAATAATGTTTGGAAATGGGAGAGGGCCAACTAATCTGGAGGAAATGCTCTCAGACAGGCGGGACATGCAGGGAAACCCGCATCTACAGACAGAACTCTAAGTTCCGTGTTGAGCTGGGGAATGGTAACCATTATGCCACAGTGTCGTCCTAATAGAGATTTCGTCTGCAATATCTATAAATACCTACCGTGATTCATATTTGAAATATTTTTTACAAATCAGTCACACATTTAGCTTCAAGCTCCATATTACTCCCGTATTAATGTCTTAGCCTCACTTCAGTGCTGCAGTCTCATGCACACTCTTTTCCCTCATGGGACCAATTGACATTGTTTCTCGTAACTGCTGCAGGAGGACCGTCTCAGCTCCATTCCTCATTTGCCTCTGAGGAACACAGGGCTTTTGAGCCACACTGGCCATTTCATCTCTGCTAGCAGACAGTTGGAACATTGCCTGTAACCACTCAAGTGATATCAGTGACCCAGTAATGAATTTAGATTCCACTCTCCAAATGTTGTAATAATGTAGTAATTATAACTCCATTGATGAAAAGTGTATGCAAATTAAATTGTTTAGTGCTGGAGGACTTTTATTTAAGAATGTTTTTTACTTTGATATAGGGTTATGACGTTTTGTAAAATAACTGATTTCCAGTATCATAATTTGATTAAAAAACAACACATTTCTGAAATTGTTTATATTAGTCAGTACTGAACTTTCTGAAAATTTTTGATGTGCATTTTGTGGAACTATATAAGCGTGGGTGCTGGTTGTGTTATCATTTAGGTAAAGTGAATGGGGAAAATGTGTTGTGATCAAATAATGTTTGTTTTGATTTATTTGAGTTCAATAATTGTTTCAGAGTATATAAGCGTTGTGATTGAGCAGCACTGATTGACCTGCTAAAAATCTCCAAGTATTAATTTTTAACCATTATTATAAAATTAGAATTATAAAAAAAGTGCTTCTTTCATGCAGGAAGCAAAAAGATCTGGACAAAGAATCTCATAAGATTTCAAGTTCCCAAAACTTATAGGTGTGCAGAACGGGCAGTCAAGTGCCTTCACGATCTTCATGATGTCTGTAAAAAGAAGAAAGTTTAGCTTAGACTTATTTTGTCTAACACAATACAATAATTGTTTTTTATGCTAAATATTGCACATTCTTTTTCTTTTAGTTATTCTTACTTGTAGATGTAAGTTTCTAATTGATATGCAAGTTTGCAATTTTTTTATTTGTAAGTTTGTGTGTTACACTTTAGCTATAAACTGTTAAATGCATTAAAAATACTTATGTACTGTCCAGTTTTCATGATTATCAAAATTTAAAAATAAAGCTTCTGAAATATTTAGATTTTTTTTCACAGTTAATGCGTGCATGGCATTTTTAGTGGGGGTGGGGGGCATTTTTCAAGACATGTAAAACATTTTTACAATTGGGATTGGATTGAAAGTAAAAGCACTCTCTGTGACACCAAATGAATCAGAAAAGAACAATGTATAATTTGGAAACCTCACCAGATTAAGTTAATTTCCAGCAAATTTATTACTTAGCCCAGTGTGCTCATAAAAATCAGTGTGCTGTATTGGTTGCCCAGAAAAATAACTAACTTAGGTACAAATGGCAGTAAATGTTTAATCTAGACATTTTTGGTCATATATTATAGTTTAATTTAGGCCATTATTACAGCCTGAGGAAAATGAACATGTGCATGATTATTGGATGCATTACTTTTCCAAAGTTTCTGCTTTAACTTGTGGTGTTGTTTCTGGTGTGAAAGATTTGGGTTAAGTTTCTCTTGAACAGGATTTGATCCTTTCAGGTTGGCATTCCACTTTTTTTCTTTTTCATGTTGATTAATCAAATAGTTCAAATGCAAAATGTTTGTGTCCTGCCTTAATGATTTGTTGTCTGTATGGTTTCTACTAAGAACAAGCTTTAAAACAACATAACATTAGGAACAGGATAAAACTCAATTCTCATAATGCTACTGAACACACTTAATGGCTGCCGTTGATGCATCCTCTGAGAACGTTGTCAGAAATTCAAGTGAAATAATATGTGGATGATTCACTATGGTGACCCCAGTGCCACCTGGAGGAATCATCCAGATTAAAAGGTATCAGGTATATCCTGACCCTTACACATCACATTGTACTTCAATTTGTCAAGTGTAAAACCACATGACAGCTCTAATGGTTGATAAAATATTAGTTTTAATAACTGTTTGTTTTTACACAAGTCTGTTGCCACAGCTAAGATAAAGATGAACAGTCTTTAAAGCTGTATGGTTGATCCTGGGACACACATTAAGGCAGTGGACACTGAGGGTGTAATTGATCTTTTTTCCTTCCAGTGTTTTTTAAGTTGTTTAATGTTTGGAGAAAAAAGTGCTAGTCTAAAACGGATCAAATCCATCCTGGGTTCTGTTTATGGGACGCGTCAGGGATGAGGGCCAGTGAAAGACTGAGAGCAGTGTCTTTCCATGAGCCTGATTAAAATGCATTAGAAGCACTAGGCCGCCTTCCCCCCATCATTGTGGTGCTTATCATCCCCACAGCAAACAGCACAGCTGTATGCTACAGAGCCAAGGGAGCTTTGTCATCTCTGCTTTACCTCTCCATTCATATGGAGAGAAGAGAGGAGAGCAGCTCAAGGACATGGCCCATGCTTGCTCTATCCTATACGAATTATGCTTGAATGACTGCATTAGTGCCAAATCTCATGATGCTAACTGCTTAAAGAGTGTTTTAGTGCTTTAAGCAAATTAAGGTCAACTCACTCACCTCAGTGTCTTTTTATCGTGTGACATTGTAGTCTAGATCAACATTCATCCCTTTCTTCCGCTGGATAAAATTTGACTAGATGTGCAAGAATGTTACTCAAGTATCTGCTTAAATGACAAGAATGTTACTCAAGTATCTGCTTAAATGATAAATCTTCAGATCACCTACATTTTTGCCAATTAATGCTGCAAATATTATTGGGTAGTTTGAGAACAAGTGCATTAGTCCAGGCACGAACAATAAATTAGTGACACTGAAGGCATAAAAAGCGTTTCGGTAACATTACCATCCCATTTATCTCGGCTGAGATGGATCAGACTGACTGTGAGTAAAACGGCAAATGTGAAATAGATCACATGCCAAGAGTTGGCTTCTTCAGCTACAGAAATTCTGCCTAATGTAAACCATAAAGCAGAACAAATATAAAGGACTTATTAATATTTGAAATTTTCAATTTATTTCGTCCTAAGCACATGCAGCAATTCTGTACTCTCCCAGGCCATTTTAACAGTTATATAGATTAGCAAGTGTGTTAGATTAAAGATGACAGCTCCACTCAAAAGGGCACATTTGTGCATTAGGGTGTGCATAGTCCCCTTATTGCCTGCAGATTTTTGGAGCTGTTTTGCACAGGAATGTATAAGCTGCTGAATGCTAAAATAAACTTTAAGCAGTTGGATAAATTCTCCACTCTTTTGTCCAGAGCTCTGTGGGGGATAATTCCCAGAAGAGACCAATTAGATTTTGAGAGTTAAATGTAAATGATTTTTAATATGCTGTGTAATATATTCTGTTATACTGGCTTCCCAAACTTTTTCTCTCCTAATCGAGAAATTTGGTGTCTTTCTGGCACCCAAAGTTGCATAAATACTTCATGTAATCTTATCTTATTTTCTATACCACTTTATCCTTTATTATGATCACAGGGAAGCTGGAGCTCATCCCAGCTGACTCCAGGCAAAGGTTGGGTACACCCTGAACAGCCTGCCAGACAGTCACAGGTAAATAAAGACATGCAACCATTTACACCAAAAGGCAATTGAGAATATCCCATTAGTTTAAGGTGCAAGTCTTTGGACTGTGGGATTTAGACTTAAACTAGGGCATCTAGAAGAAACCCACACAAGCACAGGCAGAACTTGCAAACTCAACACAACCTGTGACTTGAATCCAGAGCTTTCTTGCTGTGAGGCAGAAGTGCTAACCCCTACATGACTGTGCTACCTCAATACATCATGAACTGCCATAGCATCAACATTTATTCACTAATCATAAAGAACTCAAAAACCCATGAATTTGATATGGGTATGAAATAAAATTAGTTATGTTTGCTGAGTGAATTGTGAAGTTTCTCACTTCAAATTATGTACTCGATGAACTTGCACTGAAAAATAAGGAGATAGAATAAGTAAAGATCTTAAATGGGAAAATAGTTCCTTTAAGTGTCTGACAGGATAATTAACAATCACCACTCTAATCTATCACCACCAAATTAATCACCACCTCTCTCTCTCTCTCTCTCTCTCTCTCTCTCTTCTGGCATGGAAACTGACACAGTCACATTTAATATTCAGTTTTATTTATTTGACACTTTTTTACAATAGACAGCTTTGCGTAGTAAAACAAAATTTGGGGGGAGATATATATATATATATATATATATATATAATATTTCAAACATTTCTTTATAAACCATGTATATGTCAAATGTCAAAGCGAGGAAGAAACCCACAGAAGAACCATACTCAAAAGGGAAACTCATTCTCATTTGGGTGAGACCACATAAAAATACAAACTATGAAGATGAAACTTCACTAGAGTTTAACATGAGTGCTAGCTGGTTATCTTATAGCTGTAATTGTAATTGGAGTCCTAAATCATTTTAGAGAGTTTATATTACCAGCAGTGATCATCTTCACAGTTTCTGAGTGTTTTAGGTCCATATGGAATATCATCAGCTGGAGTGTGGGGCTTTCAAGATGGGGACTCCAACCAGTAATAGCACATCAATATGGATCACTGGATTCAGAGAGCAGAAGAATTAGAATCAATGGTATCTTAGAAGTAACATGTGTACCTCAGCAAAAACACAGAGAGAGAGAGAGAGAGAGAGAGAGAGAGAGAGAGAGAGAGAGAGAGAGAGAGAGAGAGAAGTGGGGGTTGCTCGGTATGCCTAAAATAGTCTAATGGTTAAAGAAGAGGGTTTGTCAGTGCTGAGTGCAAGCAGGGATTCCTGCATGACTGACAGCATAACTAAAAAGAGAACACCAGAAGGTATACAGACATATGGGCACCCTGTGACATAAGACAATCAGCCACTCCACTGTCAAATGCAAACATAGATATGATACATAAATAGGACCCAATCTTTAAGGAAAGGCAGCTGTGATATGTCATATTATATTAAAGGTATGCTTTACTGAACCAAACTTCAGAAAATATAATTTATAGAAATGCCCCTTTTTCAGTTGTTGTTTTTGAACACTGTTTACACAGTATTTTTATATAATGGTTATTTCCTGAGTCATCTGATCACAGTTTGTGTTTGCTGGTGCCTTCAGAGGCTGGAGCGGGTTTTTATTGTTATACATAACACTAAAGTGGTAGTAACAGTTAATGGCTCATGCATCCCTTAGCTCAGAGAACAGGATTAAAGCACAAAACTGGAAACACTGCTGATGCCATCGTCCTTGTCCTGGATGACTGGAATGGAAAGTAATGCTTTCTGACTCTCAGCATCTGACACTGTGGATAAAAATGATATTGAGGGAGATTTGCCCTTTGCTTCATGTGATAAAATAAGCATTCCTAGTCTATGAGCTGGCCAAGTGTGAGTCGTCTCTGTTTCTACTGAATTGAAGTTTGGGAGTTTTATGCATTTATTTTTGGCAGTGTGCCACCAGTTAGACTCTTTTTTTAAAGACTGGAGACCCCTTGCTCTAAGGTAACAAAAAAAAATTGTGGCTCTATAGATCCCGTAAATGGAAAGGCTGTGGTCTCTTCTTTAAGGGAAGGTACTCCAACAATCCTACCTCAGTCTCCTTCTGATTTTTCCTGTCTTTCTGAACCTGAAGTTGGTGTGCATAAAACCAGATGGGTTTCATTAATTTACTTGTGAATTGTAGCACCAAAATTTAAGATAAAAAAAAAATAATCACATGAAGAGGAAAAACAACAGGTAAGTTTATCACTTTGCTTTGCCAAAAAATGAACCTGAGCAAACTGCTATAGATTTTTCTGCACTCACTGTTTTTTTTGCCCCCAAGACTTTAAATGTTTTTTAGTATCTCAGGCTGATTTCTGTAATGTACTAGAATATTTGTATTTCCTCCTTGTTATTACATCCAAGCAGTTATGAAACTGGCTAACGTCTGTATGCATTTGTTGACCACTGTATGTGCTACATGTAATATGACTATACTTAGACAAGCTGGATCAATAAAAGTGTGACAGAAGTGTCCTTGTCCTGGATGATTGGAATGGAAAGTAATGCTTCCTGACTCTCAGCATCTGACAATTCTACACATTCACAGCAAAGTTGTGCTTTCAAACATATTTGAAAGCAGGTGGCAATAATGTCCCTCTAAATAACTTGGCTGTCTACATGTATGTTACCTCCACCCTGAGCCCACTTTTTCGCTTTGGAGGAATAGCTTTTCCTTGAGTTTCTTTAGAGCTCCTTTACAGTGTGGAGGGAAAAAAATACAGTCTGCCAATCTGGACATTAACAAAGTCACAAAAGTAACACCTGTAAGGGATGGGCTGCCACTGATTGCCATGCAAAATGAATGTAATTTTGCTAGGGTTTCTGTCATTGACTTTTAAAGCAAATATTTATTGAGGTTTAAAATGATCAACTCGTAGCAGACATAAACTGGAAGATTATTATAATCACCCACAGGGCAAGTAATCTCCTCTGTAGAGGGATGTAGATGAGGAACTACAGATCATGTGTGTGTGTACAAGATACTGGATCTGTCTCATTGGTTTGGTGGCTATTTAAAGTCAGCAGCTCAGAAAATTAAATGCTGATGTGTGAAGTTAAGCTACATTGGTCTTTTCTGTATCTCTTTACTGGGAGAGAAGACATGCGATACATGGCCAAAGGTTAGTAGATACCCAATCATTACACTCATATGCGGAATGAGTAATATTAATGTGGCTCTGACTAAAGGTTTTTATAAGAGCTAATGGAGGACTAAGTTCTTGAAAAAAACGTTAGAATTAGATGTTAAAATTCATTCATTCATTTTCTGAACCGCCTATTCCTATTTAGGGTTGCGGGGAGGCTGGTGCCCATCTCAGCCGTCTCTGGGCGAGGGCGGGGTACACCCTGGACAGCTCGCCAGGCCATCGC
>JBCNYG010000001.1:23471941-23486282 GCA_039654305.1 Porochilus rendahli
TCTTCCAAACCCCTGATTTCTTTTTCTAAATCCTGAATGACTGTTTTTGCTTGTACTGCTGACAGAAGTGTGTACTGCTGACAGAAGACTCAAATATATGCCTTAGCTACTTCCCACCACTGACTTAGAGACTCAAAGTCCTGTTTCCCTTCCAGATTCCCCAAAAAGTTTCAAATATTGAACAAAAATCTCAAAATCTTTAAGCAACATGATGTTAAAGTGCCAGTATGAACTGCTTTTAGTGGTTGATGCAACAGAAAAGTCTAACGTCATTAAACTTGAAACACCTCATGCTGCCCGTGCTGGCGTAAACCATGTACTGTCCCTCCCCATGTTTCACTCTGAAGGAAACCTCCTGCGTCTGTGATGGGCAGTTGAGGAACATGAACACCTGTCTTCTCAGAGACTGCACATGTTTTGGCTTATGGCTGTTACAGCCCAGCCCACAATCCTAAAACCACTCGCTAACTTCCCTAAGCACTGCAGCTCGCGCTCCAGAGCCTCACTGGGAATGAACGGTGGGACACTGGAGACGGTGACTTGGGTGGAAGGCGCGGCGAGCGGGGACACCTGGACATAAACGCCGCCGAGACAGATGCCGCTCACTATCAGCTCTGCTACAAAACGCTCCTCTTTCAAAAAGACTACCACATCTCTGACCATCCTGGAGGCGTAGGACAGGTTACCATGTCCCACCCAGTTCCCCACAGCCAGGAGAACCTCCTCCACAGGGACAGCCGGGTCAGGCTGAACCCGCACTCCGTGCCTCAGAGACAGGGCCGGCGTCTCTGAGGACGCAATCCCCTCCTGGAGACAAAGTGTCTGCCTAAACAAGGAAAAAGTTTAGAAAAATCACAGACACTCACCACACTCTCCACCACCACCACACCCCACCTCCCAGCATGCACTCAGAAGGAGAGAGAGAGAGAGAGAGAGAGAGAGAGTGAATAAGAGAGAGATAGAGAAAGTGAGAGAGAGAGAGAAAGAGAGAGTGAGAGAGAGCAAGGGAGAGTCGGAGAAAGAGAGAAAAAGAGAGAGAGAGATTGTGTAAAACCAGACAATAAGTATGGAGGGTTTGAGTGAGTGAAACAGATTAAGCAGACAGCTGAGAGAAAGGTAGAGTGATACAAGTGAGAGTGACATATATTAAGACAGACGGAAAAGGGATAGGTCATTCTGAAAGAGGCAGAGAGATAAACATACAGAATTGGCAGAAAGAGACAAGTAAACAGAATGACAGACAGAGGGAAAGACTGAGAAAGACAGAGAGAGACTGAGCGACAGAGTGGCACAGACAGCTGGGAATTAGACTTTAATTCATTAATGAAAAAAAAAGAAATAGCATGGATATATGAATACAAATACACATACAAAAACACGGACTTTCGCGCTAATGCTAACACTCATGAATTTGCGCATGTAACGATATTCTAATGTGTTTACAGGAAATAAAGACTTTGACTATTGAGTTATGCTTTAAATATTTATTTTCTTGGGTTGGTGCACAAACGTAAATAAAAGAAAAATCTATGTTAAAAGTGTACCATCGGTGGGCTTGTTGTGGTCCTGTGTAGGGTCGGGTCAGTCCAGCAGCTTATTTGGTCCCGGCCATAATTGGCTGGGCCCGTTCAAAAATGTCGCTGGGGATGACAGAGATGGCCTTGGCCATGCTATTTCTGGGTTTGATATCTTTTCATTTTCCTTGGTGGTGTTTCACACTCACATCATACCCTAACACTCAGTTCTATCACAAACAGATGGATGAATGGATGGATAGACGTATGTATGTATAGATAGGTGGTTGGATGTATCGATGGATGAACACATGGATGGGTGGATGGATAAATGCATAAATTCATGAATGAATGGGTGGATGGTTGTATGTATGTATGTACTGATGGATGGATGGAGGATGGACGGATGGATGAAGGCATGAATTGATAGATGGACTGATGGTTGGATGAATGGATGGATAGTACTGTAGTAGTAGAACCTGCTGATAACGATATTGTTATGATTTCAGTAAGTATTATGAAAAGGAGGCGGTACTCATGGACCCTGTGGACGGCCCCATCCTCGCCTCTCTATTAGGTGTGTTTCTCTCTCTGTCTGTCTCCCTCTTTCTCTGTATCTATATAACTGTTAGGTACAGACTCTCTATGTGTTTCTCTCTCTATCTGTCTTTTCCTTTTTCTCTGTATCTACCACATTGTTAGGTACTGACTCACTATATGTTTCTCTCTCTATCTGTCTTTTCTTTCTCTGTATTTACATCACTGTTACATACAGACTCACTGTGTTTGTCTCTTTATCTGTCTCTCTTTTTATCTGTATCTACATCACTTTTATTTGCAGTTTCACTTGTGTGTTCCTCTTTCTCTCCATTTGTCTCTACATCACTATTACGTACAGACTCACTGTGTGTTTCTCTCTCTATCTGTCTCTCCCCTCATTCTCTGTATCTACCTCACAGTTAAGCAAAGACTCACTGTGTTTCTTTTTCTCTATCAGTCGTCTTCTTACTCTGTATCACTTAGGTACAGACCCACTGTGTGTTTCTATTTGTCTCTCCCTTTTTCCCTGTATCTTCATCAGTCTTACATATAGACTCACTGTGTCTTTCTTTCTCTATCTGTCGCTCCTTATTTCTCTGTATCTACGTCACTGTCAGGTACAGACTCACTGTGTGTTTCTCTCCGTCTGCCTCTTCCTCTTTCTCTGTATCTAGATCAATGTTAGGTACAGATTCACTGTGTTTTCCTATCTTTATCTGTCTCTCCCTCTTTTTCTGTATCTACATCACACTTACGTACAGACTCACTGTGTGTTTCGCTCTCTCTATCTGTCTCTGCCTCTTTCTATGTGGCAAAGACTCACTGTGTGTTTCTCTCTAGCTTTCTCTCACTCTTTGTCTGCCTCTTTCTCTATTCTACAGTACTGTTAGGTACGGACACACTGTGTGTTTAGCTCTCTATCTTTCTCTCCCTCTATCAGTCTATGCATCACTATTATGTACAGAGTCACTATGTATTTCAATATATATGTCTCTGCTTCTTTCTATGTATATATCACTGTTAGGCAAAGACTCACTGTGTGTGTTTCTCTCTATCTTTCTCTCCCTCTTTCTCTGTATCTCTCATCACTGATAGGTAGACTCACTGGGTGTTTCTATCTTTCTTTCCCTCTTTCTGAATCTACATCGCTGTTGGGTACAGACTCACTGTGTGTTTCTCTCCCTCTATCTGCCTCTGTGTTTGTCTTTTCAGTTTACCCTCTCCCTTCATCTTTCCTCAATTTCTTTTTCTCAGTGTATATTTCATCTGTCTCTTTCCAATTTTCAGCATTTATTTTACGTTTCTCTCATGCCCCAGTCTTCATCTGTTTACTTCTTTTTTTCTTTCCTTTCTCTTATTCTCTCTGAATGACCTCTCTATCTATTTTCTATTACTCTCACTTTTATCTGGTTCTACACTCATTCCTCTCTCTCTCTTTCTCTCTCTCTCTCTCTCTCTCTCTCTCTCTCTCTTTCTTTTTCAGTGGGTCCATGTGCATTGGAGTACACTAAGATGAAGACAGCAGATCATTTTTGGACCGATCCCTCAGCAGACGAGTTGGTGCAGAGACACAGGATCCACAGCGCGCACTACAGACAGGACTCTCCCACGAAGAGACCTGCTCTGTGTGTGAGTGTCCTTACACACACTCACAAGTGACACCCTATGTCTACCACATACACCCACTCGAAAAACACACACACGCACACACACACACACACACTTGCGAACACACACAAAGACACACGTGCCCACACGCACGCACGCGCGAACACACACACATGCAGAGTCGCGAACACACAACTCGCAAAAACACACACACACTCACAGATACACACACACACACACACACTTGCGAACACACACAAAGACACACACGCCCACACACACGCACTCGCAAACACACGCACACACACACATACAGAGTCGCGAGCACACAACACGCAAAAACACACACACACTCACAGACACACACGCCCACACACACACACACACACACACACACACTCACAGATACACACACCCACACACACTCAAGAATACACACACCCACACACAGACACATGCACATACAAATCACATACATACACACAGTCACACATCACACACACACTTCTTTAAGCAACCTACATATACTCTACACTAACTAACCTCATAGTTACCACTATGAGCCGCATATGTCCACTGTAGCACAACTAACACACTGAAGTCACTAGACTTTCTGCTAAATACTATAACCCAACATCATGCTTTAGAATTTTGTGTAGATTTGTGATGTATAATCGCAGTCATTCTTAGTTTAAGTTTGTACAGAATGCTTAACAGTCCAGGGAGGTGAGGAAGAGGGCCGATACTTATGCACTGTATACACAATACTGACTAAAGGCTTGCCTGGAATTTTTGCCATGTCATTTTCTTGTTTGCACACACTCAAACACACCCACACACACCCACCCACCCACACACACACACACACACACACACACACAACGGACTAACAAACTAATTATTCTATTCCAGCTTTATTTAAACACTGCTGGACTGTTTTATTAACACTGACTAATAAATGAATAGTGTAATGTGCTGAGTGACATATATGTCACATGGATAAGGTCAGTGTCATGGGTTCCGACCCCCCACCTCTTGTGTTTTTTTGGCTTTAGGTTACTGTTAGGTATGATGCTGTAAAGAAGGGAAAAAAGTTCAGTGTAGATTCCTCTGATGGATATTGTGACACAACTGGTGCAAACTTGAAGAGGACCTTCTAATTGTCTAATTAGATATCAATCAGACCTATTGTAAAGTTCGTGTGTATGTCATTTTAATTACTTTAAAATTAGAATATAAATATTACATTACTTAAGTACAATTTTTTACAAAAAGCTCTCAAATGTCTAGTAATAATAAAATTAATAATATATAGCTCACACGAAAGGTAATAACTTACTAGGACCAACCATGCACTTGTGGACTGCGTACAAACACACACGATTTCCCGAGGAACTTATATCGGCGCCTCACAGTACCTTCCGTGTAGCTCATGCAAAGGTAATGAAAGGAATATTCATGTCTTTCTGAGACTGATCTTGACTGTGGTGAGTGTAGCTCACCAGTACAGTTAGTTTGATTTGCTGGAGAAGCTACAACGAAACCGAGAACATCACAAATTAACAAATGAGTAGTTTCCATGGTGACCGGTGCAGATGGTTAATTTTTCAGCTTTATTTCACAAATGGTAAAGTTTTTCATGTCTCTCTTTCTATCTCTCTCTCTCTCTCTCTCTCTCTCTCTTTCTCTCTCACACACACACACACATACAAAATGCTCCCGGCAATTTGAACAGGAGCAGCTTGTAGCCAGAGTGCCATTGTAGGACATTCCCGATGGCTGCGCATAGCATGCCGTCCTCACCAACCTGCCACACTTCCTGCCGAGTCTCTAATGAACAGAAATGCAGGCAAAATGTGCCAGCAGAGTCAGGTCTTAGCTACAAGCGAACTGAGGAACATTCAGCTCTGCTGCCCACTCACAGGCTGTCACAGATCGCAGGAATCACCACAGCTATAGCTGAATCAATCAGAGCTCTGTTTCTTTATTTCAACAGGCTCAAGAGACTGAGAGAGAGAGAAAAAAAGAACTTTAGAAAATTATATTATAAATTCCCACAAGCCTTTGATTTTAGCTGGTAAGCTTTAGTCACAGTTTGAAAAATTGATTGGCAAGTGGTTGCTTTTTAAGATATTATAAGGATAGGTATAAGATATTATACCATTATAAGGGATTGATGGTGAAGACTTTTCCCGGCACTGCACTCTAACACCACCTTCAAGGACAATGATGCTAACACGAGCTAACAAAAATAGCTCCAGTAAGCCAGGATCCACATGAAAGCAAACCACCTTCCAGAGTAATGTGCTTGAGGTCATGCCCATTGAGCTGAGTTTAACTGTCTGAATACACAGATGCTCTCAAGCACTTAAATATTAATGTGTAGTTAGTGTTGCAAAAGAGAATAGAAATAAAAATATGAATATTTAATAACGAATTAGTATTAGACATGTGCAAACCTCAGGATGTGAGCAAGACTAAGCAGCCAAGTGAAAAACAGATTTAGCAAAGGGGTCAGGGAAGACTGCGCTGTGGATCAATTTCCTCTCAGTTTGTCTGAGAGCTTACTCTAAGTTCTGCTGTCTAAATGTAAATTCCCAGTTGAAATCAACATAGCAGCACACCCTCTCACTTACAGACCGCAAGGGCTTGGCACCACTACTACCATTTACTTGAACACTTATGAGATGGATTTATTGTGACTGCATGCAGCTTACTTTACTATTACTTCAAAATCCCCACACTCCCCTCTGGAGCACTGGTAAAGTTTTTTCATCATGTGGGCCAGAGAAGTGGGCCAGAAGAGAACTTTTATTCTAGATAGCAAAAGACAATATGCACAATATTTACATGACCAAATAAGAATAAACTGAACAATCCAAACAATAAATACCACTATTTACTCATTCCGATTAATCCCACTAGGATCATGGGAAGGATGGACTATCAGTTGGACTATCTCAACTGAGATTGTCCAAAGGCAGGTTACACTCTGAACTGCTCACCAGACCATCGCAGGGCCAACACACAACCAGTCACACTCTCACTTAAACCTGGGAGCAATTTGGGACAGCCTTATATGTCTTTGGACTGTGAGAGAAAACCTAAAAACTTGGAGGAAGCCTACACAAGCACAGGGATTACATGCAAACTACACACAGTAACGGTCAAGCCCTGGACTCAAATCCAAGACTTTCTTGCTGTGAGGTGGATGTGCGAACCACTATGCCACTGTGCTTCCCCAAAATAAATACTGTATATTGTTGATCTCATACCTAATGTTGTGACACTACCAAACCTCTAAGTATATCATAAGAAAATCTAAGCAGTGGAAGGAATACTTGGTGGGTCTCATAAAGATCAGTAAAACATCTTCCGTACAGGAGGTAGAATACACAGCCTCGAAGAGAGACTCTCCTTCCCCAAAGGTTCTGGATACTTTTGGGTGACATACTTTTGTCACATTGTACATAGAGTGGGGCACACTGCCTCCAGATTGGCAGACTGGGGTGATGGTCTGCCTTTTTAAGAAAGAGTGTGTTCCAACTCCAGGAGCTAACACTCCTCAGCCTCTCTGGAAAGATCTCTGTATATGAGAGTCTATTATTCATTATAAGAACAAGAGTCCATATAAGAATAAGAGTCCATTTATTATTTATAAGAACAATGCCGACTATCATGCTGGTTGTGGAGCACTGTATCACAGAATTTCTAGGTGTAATCAAGATGTGGAAGGTGTCCTATTCTGTGGGCTCAGGATTGCAGATGACACGATCCTGCTGGCTTCGTCATGCAGCAATTTTGGCTGTGTAGTGACTGGAATGAAAATTAGCCCCTCCAAGTCTGAGGCCATGGTTCTCAGTTAGAAATGGGTGAATTGCCTGCTTAGATTTTGAAGAAGAGTTTAATGCCTGAAGTAGAGGATCAAAAATCTTGGGGTCCCGTTAATGACGGAAGAATTAATGTTTAAGTCGGCAAGGTGTATATAACACATCCCCTGTGTTTTAAGGATAGACTAGAGATTGATGGACATCCTGGCGGACAGACCACGGGTGGTGCGGATAGGCAGTGTGAAGTCCTCCACACTGATGCTCAGCATCACAGGCACACCCATATTCAACAAAGTCAACAAAAATTTGCAGATGACACCACCATCATCACCTGCATGTCAGACGGAGATGAGTCTGCTTGCAGAGCAGAGATGAGTACCCTGACATCGTGGTGCTGTGACAACAACCTGCTGCTTAACATCAGCAAGACTAAGGAGCTTGCTGTGGACTACAGGGAACTGCAGGGCGGAGGGAACACCCCTATCCACATCAAGTGGACAGAGGTGGAGAGAGTAAGTTGCTTTAGTTTTCTGGGAATCACCATCATTGAGGTTCCGAGCCAGTCACATCACGTGGGTGTGATCACAAAAGCAGCAAGACAACAGCTCTTCGGGTGGCTGGGGGACGACATTAAAGCGTTCACAGACATGCCGGAAGACATTAGTCCCAATGGTGTGTTCTGGCTCGACCCTGGGGTCTTCTCCCGGATGGACATGCCTGGAACAGCACACCAGGAGAGGGGGGGAGGATTTCAGGAGAACATCTGAATAGAGACATTTCCCTTTAATTTACAGACAGTTTTTTCTGACAAATATGCTTTTGCTAAAGCTGAATAACTCATGGCATGCTTTCCATTTTAAAATCAGTTTTTTAATCATGATGCTGAGCACTAAATAGCTCTCTTGGTGCAGTGTGCTGCATACTGAAAACACATTTACACAGACTGAATTCCCTTAAGTATAGACAGCTTGTTGATTGTGCCCTTCTTTAAAAGCCTTTGTAGCAATGGAAGATGACACTGAGGGCATGTTAATAGCTGTCATGCAATTATAGCATAATGGGATGCCTTTAAGAGCTCTTACAATGATAAAACACAGCACAGAGACAAACATCAACGATGAGATAAAGCTGGTGCTCCAGTTGCCATGGTAGCTAGATAACTCCGTGTCAGTAAAACCTCCATCACACTCGGCTCCCACTACTTCCTAAAAAATGGGTGGATGCAGTAAGAATGATGTAGGAACAGAGTACAATATGGTATGATCTTCTATTCACATGGAGGACCTGATTAAACTTTGGACATGTAATAAAAAATTAAACAAACGTGTTGACGTGGTTGAATCAGTGCACAGGAAGAACTTAATGACGTAGAAACGATGGTATTGATGTAGTAACGTAAATAAAACCCAGTAGCGACTTCACTGGCATCCTTGCTGGATATGGATACAAGAATTATTTGCAAAATGTAGCTCATGGCCCAGTATTTATAAGGACCAGGTGGATGCAGTGAAAACATGGTATGTGCTTGGTGCTAGCTGATTGGCTGCAGTTAGAGTGTAGTAAGAATGCTTTGAACATGATCATTTGGATGGTAAAATTAATGTGAGCTTCCTCTATTGTACACACAGTAAGATCTTGGCATGGATGTAGTAAGGATGTGGTATGAATTTGAAAACAGCATTTTCCCCCCATTGAAATATTCAGGATGCAGTACATCCTTTACGGTCTTCGCCCTTGTGTGTGGGGGAGTAAGCAAGCAGGGAGGTGAGGGGTTGTTCTTATTTCCCAATGTGCCACCAGGGGGCACCCAGCAAGATACACATAAAATCTGACAGGACCAATGTAATTTTAGTGTTTTATGAACCAGAACAGCCTCACCGCTTAGATTTATGTATGCTATTCTCTTCATTACTGGCATGTATTACCCTCCGTAGAGCCAGCTTTAATAACTGAGCATGGTTCAATCTTGATTTTGTTGATTACACTGGGCAGAGAGGGCATTCAGTATTCCGAGTCACCATTGCTGTCTAATCACTGAGTTTGTGTGAGAGAGAGACTACAGAGCGATGTCAAAACATTAAGTTCTTCCTGCCTTCCACCATTCCATCCATTGGCCTGGTCACACTGCTAATCATAAGGATTTTTAAGAACATCCCTCACCATAAAAGAATCAGGTCGGTTTTCATACACTGCAAAAAAATTAAATTAAAAATGCTATATAGTCAATTAAAAATTTTAACTCCAGCCAAAAATTCTTTTTGATTGTGTTTTGGTAATAATATACTATGTAAGAAGAGAATGTGTGCAATTTTAATGTTGTTTTATAAATATTTACTCGATTATAGTTTGCATCCTCTTAAATCAAGTTAAATTATCTGCCAGTGCAGTAAGATTGATGAATGTGCAGGGTACATACACTTGGTAAGAATAGTGTTTAAAGAATATTTTTCTTATTTCAAGAAACATTACTAAGTGTAATTGTAGCTTAACGCTTTAACTCTTGTAACTGCACTGGCATCTCATCTCAGGCTAAGATTAAATAAATTGACTAATAAAACTTCAAGGAATTACTGACATTCACTATTCAGTTTTGATTCTACATTTATTGTTTTAGACTAATCAAGCAACAAAGTTAATCAGCCATGTCTTTTCTGATTCATCACAGACTCATGTCGTTATGCATAATGAAAAGTGGTTTCACCTTTGATTATACTTTGATGAATAGTTCACCAGTTTAGCAGTCATTTAGCAAAACCCGGTGATAAATCTCTTCTAATTTGCCTAAATGAAAAGGTTCTTGACTAATGACTGAATGGAATGTGCTGTTAATACGAGTAAATATACAGAAGCCCTGTTACCAGAAGATGGCACTGAAGATCAACTAATGATTGGATTCTGTTTTGAGTAAAAGCAAGTATGTATGTGTGAGGAAGCAGACTGTGCATGTTTACAAGTGTGGGTACACAGTAATAAATCATAAAATAAAACGAACACGCCTAATAATAAATTGGCTCCCTCTCCTGTGATTATCATATTCAATTGTATTTCCTCCACCAATAACAGAGCATACTGTACTGTAGTGTTTGTGAGTCCACCTATTTATTTGTTTGTCTGTTTGACTATGAACAAAATCCGGACGAAATGTTTGCCCAGATTTTTAAAAAACTCATTGGAGACCCTACTTTACCTAATCCCCAGAGATGTAAGGTCAAGAGCAAAGGTCAAGGTCAGAGCAAGATCACAAAATTGTGGCGATAGTTTGCTTCAAAACTTTCATATATGGACTTCAAATGAGACAATTATTTTTGACCTTGAGTGACATTCAAAGGACAAACCCTAGCCATCTTGTAAAACCTTTAAATAAGACAGTTGGAGTTAAAAAATTTGGTTGTGTCCATTTATAATAGAACATATCGCAAAACAAGCACATGGGTAATTAAAACCAGTAGCCATGTTGAGCCTATTTGCTACATTTTGCATGGCGAAGGTGGCTTGCACTCCACAAGTGCCCCTCTAGGCTGGTCTCAGGATTGGACAGGGTATGCTGAAACTGTGAGGTGGCATTGCCATGGTGCATACAGCAGTACAATTGATTGACAAAGTTAAATTAATTTATTTGTTATTATAATATTGTCCTTTTAGATTTGATGAACTGCATAAAAAATTCTGTTTGTGTTGTTTTTGTGTGCATGAGCTAGCTTTTGTTGTCACTTAGAGGAATCCATCCACCTATTTTAATCTATTACGTCTGGATACGTCATCAGCCTGCTAAATTCCACTGACAGCAAAAATCGAGGGACACAACAACAGAGTCTTAAATGGTTTTTAAACCTTTGTAATTATACTAAACACTACATCTGACAATGAAAGATCTGTTGAAGAGACAGGCTTGCATTTATTGCTGTGTCTCCACCAACACTAACTGACTAAAAGAACCTCAATCTAATTTTTGGCCATTTGTTCAGTTGTGTAAAAATGGAATAGTTAATGGATTAGTGGTGCAGTGGCTACACTGTCACCTCACAACAAGAAGGTCTTGGGTTTGAGCTTGTTGGCTCCGGGAAATCAAAGACATGTAGATTAGGTCAGCTGGTGACTCCGGATTGTGAAGTGTAAAGTGTGATTGTGAGTGTACACCGTGCATCCTGCCTTTCACTCTTTGGGATTGTCTCCCGCTCACCCTTGAGCTTAAATAGTTA
Organism: Porochilus rendahli; assembly: GCA_039654305.1. NCBI lineage: Eukaryota > Metazoa > Chordata > Actinopteri > Siluriformes > Plotosidae > Porochilus > Porochilus rendahli. The sequence continues at coordinate 23,483,633 of JBCNYG010000001.1, forward strand.
AGTGATATAAAGGATGAATGAATGGATGAGGATTGCTGTAGTTTCCCTGTCTCTGCTAATCTATTTTCTTATTTATTCCATGTTTGGGGCAATTAATGCTGTTAAGTTCATATAACCTATGGCAGATCATCAGACAATTACATGTCACCTCAAAAAAGTGTAGACAGAGACACATATTTAACAGAAGCTCCTGAACACCAATGCCTAAAAATCCTAAGAAGGGGAGTCCACAGAATTGGCATGGGGATTATTCACATGTACAATTGCAGTCCAGATGAGTCTGCTCATTATTTAGTGACCTGTTCGAGTGACTGTGTGTATGAAAGTAACTGTTTTCAATGAATCATATAACAGTAACTGTAAGGAATACAGCAGGGCTGAACATGTAGCCTGTGCATGTAATTGCACCAAACATCAACGGAAAGAGGTGCAGTACTTTCATGATTATTGATTATTTCCCCCATGTTTTCTTTGACTGTGTATTCTAAATGTGCTTCTTAAATGTCTTCATAATGCACTGAGCTGGAACAGAAGGTAACTGGACTCGACAGCCTTGAGAAGGCCTTCTCCTATCAGAATTATTTGATGAGCTTGCAAACTGTAAAATATGATCCCCACAGATATAAAACAATAATCATATTGGTTTCATGGGGACAAGTGATTCAACCTTATCAGACTATTAAAACATCAAGAGCAGTAAAGAGCCACCCCAGCAACTATTGTGGCATCTGTTGTTTGTAGCCATTTGTGACCTACTTTTACAGTAGTTAAATAATGGGCTGTGTCCATGTGGATTGGCTGAGTGTACCAACACCACCTGCATTTCATTTACAGTTAGACCAAGTGTGCATCCATGCCACAACAGACACCGTTCATAAAATATTTAAAGGTGTTAGGAATGGGTCTTGTAACAGACATCTCTATAGCCAACATTCCTCCTGTAACCATTGCTACCTGCTCATGTTGCTGCAGAAGAATGGAATGTGATGCTTTCTGTAGGTCATTATCTTCTGATTTAAAAATAAGTAGCAATACAATGACTTGTGCACTACTCGGGCAATATTGTATAATATAATAATGTTTGATGTGATTTAAGTTTTAGACTAGCTCAGTCCTTAGAGTAAATTATTTAATAATATATAATATGTCCATTATACCGCTAGGGAGCACATTGGATTTTATATTTTAGGCTTTTGTTCAGTAGTAATTGCAATTCTTGTTGATTCTCGTGTTGTGCTAACACAGCTAAACTAAAAGTGCAGCTTGTTGTGCTGTGGCGCTAGCTCTGCTTATAACATAAAACATCTGAAAGTACAGCCAGTGTCTGGCCACTGAGTAATTTACAATTTTCAATTAACAATTGTTTTTTAATACACTTTAATATCTTTTATTTTAATTAAAGTGTTTTGGAAGGAATACTTAAAATGTAATATTTAATCTTGCCCACGTGAGGTTATAATACAAAAATACAAAAATTACAACCTAAAGTGAAATGTTACGGTTTACTTTTGCATTTTTAAATGCAAATTTAATGCTCAGAGTGACAGACAGTGACAACCTGTGAGTGTCCCTTGTAGCATAAACTATTGTTAATAGCTGTATATCGTTGGAAGAAATAAGTACAGATAGTAAAGTTAAACAATCAGAAATCAACATGAAGATCTTACATGGAAAAATCCTCAGTAAGAAATTTCAGTGATCTTGGGGATCTTTGAGGATGCTTGTGCATTATTGTGTACCATAATCCTATCTATATGACGTTCATATTAGAAAGGCTTTGCAGTGGTATAAGAACTGCCTTGGGGAACTGTTGTGTTAGAAGATTACATATTAAAGAACTACAAATAAAACTTAAATGAGAAATATCCATTCTGATGGTATGCTAACACTGGAAGCTAAGTTAGCATCATCCACGATTCCCAAGAGCTTTGGCCTAATAACAGAGGATTTAAGAAGGCTGAAGAAAATGGAATTACTTTTCTCTGAAGCTGAGCATCCCAGTCCTGTAGGTTTCCCTGTTGCCATGGTATTTTTTAAAAAAGAAAGTTTAATTTAAGACTAATTTAAAGAGTAATTAAAAGTGAATAAAACTGAAACTGCCTTGTACCATAACAGGATGTGTTTATGTACATGTGTACATATACGTATATATACAGCCATGGGAATAATTAAGAGACCACTTTTAAACTTTTAAAATAAATATTCATATTTAAAAGTGGTCTCTTAAGTCATTGTCGTCTCCCCGGCGTTATATATATTTATTAATGGTTTACCGTTACATAGCTCACACAAACAGGGAGACCACTGTCCTTGAAGCTTAGTACCATGTTAGCAATAGTGACAGTGAACCATGACGGAGATAATGTACTGTTGGCACTGTGACCAAATTTTATTTTTGTGGAAGCCAAAGCCTAGGCTAGTGTGTAACTAATGAAGAAACTTAAAAGACCCCAATGCAGAATAAACAGTGTATTAATTATCAGCAGAGGTAGCACATCACAATCCAGTTAATGTTCTGGACTCAGACACAGTCTCTGTTTTTAAGACTAGGCTGAAAACCTACTTGTTTAGTTAAGCATTTTGTTAATAGTCTTTTATTAGGTAAAGGAGCAGATCTGGGGGTTCTCAGGCATAGAGAGTTCTGGTAAAC
>JBCNYG010000001.1:23486382-23499208 GCA_039654305.1 Porochilus rendahli
TTAGGGATGTGTAGAGGGTTGTAGAAAACATTTTTAGATTCCTCCCCAACTTAATTTACTGTGTAAAGCTGCTTTGCAACAATGTCAATTGTAAAAAGCACTATACAAATTGAATTGAATTGAATTGAATTGAATTTAATCGAATCGAATCATCAGTAATCAGTTCAAACAAAGTTCAGCAATGGGCATCAAAGGGGAACCAACTAACTCGCTAACTCGCGGGAACCAATAACTCGCACGACCCAATACTCAGAACAACAAAGTCTATGCCTCACAAAGAGGTTTAAATACACAGATCAATTAGCAGTCCAGGTGCTTTCAATATTCAGGAGATCCAGGGAACGTCACCAAAGTGTCAGAGTTCAGTGAGGGTGTGTGGTTAGGGAGTGTGTGTAAAGAGACATCAAGGAAGGCAGATGTTACAGCAACAAGAGCATCAGTTGGAGTTGAGCATCAGTGTCTTTCGTGATTTGCAGTTATATTTAGTATTTTTTTGTTAACATATTTTGTTCATTTTTTAAAAATGAGATGGCTGTCAGTCAGTTAATTACCAAGTGTATCTTGCAACATTGATTAACTAAACCAATTTCTGGGGGGAAATAAAAAAAAGTGATATCAGATATTATCATAGTGAAAACCAGCTGATTAAATTAGACACTGTAGATGGAGAGACAGATTTGATGATAACCTTCACCTCCATGGCTGATGTGCCCTCAAAATTGCTGCTCACTGCTTCTTTGTGTGTGCTCACTGTTCACGTGTATGTGTGTGTGTGTTTGTGTTGTGTGTGTGCTCACTTTGGATGGGTTAAAATGCAGAGCCAAATTTCTCTTGTGGGATTGATACAGTATATTGCGATCATTTTCAAATATATAAAATACTAAATAAATAATAACAAATGCATACTGGGGGAATGGGTCATTCACTCCTTCTACACTTTATACTACAGCCAGCCAGTAGGAGCACTATACCTGTGACTGCTTCACCTTTTAGAGATAATTATATCAAGTTCATATTGGACATTAGATCCCTAAGAACTGCTGAGAAAAGGCATCATGTTCTCACCGTAATAAAGAACTTCAGTAGTGTCAGGTGCTTTGCAGCAAAGAGGACACCAGGTGCAAATATAGATTTCCTTTGCTTTATTAAAATTGCTGCACAGTCCAAACTTATAAACAGTAGGCAAGCAGAGGTCAAATGATTAGACACACAGTTCACTGTAGGCAAGGCAGAATCACAAAACATGAAACAAGCAAAGTTCATACACAGCTAGTCACTGTCAGAGGTGTGGCACAGTCATAAATGAGGGGAAACAAAGCTCAAGATCAAGGCTGTGATGGGTAGTTTCCAAAGGACACCAAACTTGTTGTTTCCAGATGTTTTCAGATAAGCCGCTGTAGAATAAAACAGGCTACACAGAGGTGGTAAGCAGTGCCTTCTGTCTTATGGGTAAGTGGTCGTGTGTTATCTGTCGTCCTTTTTTATTCATTAATTTATTTTAAAATCTTATTATTAGATTTATAGATGGTCCTCAAGAACCACTGTACTGTTGCTGTATATTTTCACGTCTAAAAAAACAAGCCAACATAACTCATATAGGCAAATAGCATAGCCTTTAGTATTGTGGATAAATATAAAGTAGACAGTGCTTGCATGTCATTTCAACAACTGCATATCAACAACTTATATTCACTGTCAGGAGGTACGATTAGCTACTGTGAGGAAAAATATCGTAAGGCAAAATTTCATATAAACCTGGGACCTGAAGAAATTTCACTCTTGCAAAATTATTTCCCAGTGATTCAGCACTTTCACTTGCGATGATTATGACATAATATAAATTCTACACACCCTTGATAAAACATAAGGGTTTTTTTGTGATGTAAAAAATTAGACCAAGATAAATGATTTCAAGAATGTATTTCTACCTTTAATGTTACCTACTGCATAAGCAGCTCAATTCAACTAAAAACAAACAAATCATTTAGGGATTAAAAATCCTTACAACCTGGTTGCATAAATATGCACAACCTTAAACTTAAGCTTTGTTGAAGTACCACGTGGTTTTATGATGGCATTTAGTTTTTTTTGGAGTAAGAATCTATCAAGATGGCACATCTTTACTTGATAATCTTTGCCCACTCTTCCTTGTTCTCTTCTTTTCGATTGTGAGAGCATGTCTGTTCTCAGCCCTCTACAGGTAATCCCATGATTTTTCAGTGTTTTTCAGCTCTGTTTAGCCCATTCCAAAACACAAATCTTATTCTGGTGAAGCCATCCTTTTGTTGACTTGGAGATAGACTTTGGATTTTTGTTGCTCATCTATAGCTTTTTAGCAGGTGGCTGAAACTGTGTATATTTCCTTCCAACTTGAGTAAAGCCCCAGTTCCAGCTGAGTACAAACAGCCCCAAAACCTGATGCTGCCACCACCACACTTCACCCTGGTTCTTTTGATGATTATTTTTGCACCATACCTTTTGCAATTATGGCCAAAAGGTTTACCCTTGGTCTAATCAGATCATAACACATTTTGCAAACATCTTTGACATGCCACTGCTTTTATTTGCATTTATGCATCTGCCTCAACAGCTGCCTTATCTGTCAGACAGTGGTGTGACATGCAAACTTTAGCGGGGCTTGAATGAATTTCCTTGTAAGAAAACACTTTTGTTTTGACACCATACCCCATAGGCCACTCATAGAAAAAAAGTGAGATTGTTGTCACATGTGACACACGTTCAGTACTTCCCTGAAACTCCTGCAGCTTTGTTTTGTTGCTGTAGGCTATTTGGCCACCTTAAAACAACTGTGATCACTTTGGCGCTTGCACTCTCTTTACATACCATGGCAATCCTATCAGAACAGCAGAGACATTTAACTTTTTTTGGGCTCAACCAGGTGCATTTATGCAATTAACATCACCCATATCTAAGCATTAGACCTGGAGAATGTCATAATGGCCCAAAACCTTCTATGGATTTTCATATAATGTTTGTTACATATATAACTAGATTTTGAACATTGTACTCTTGACTGCACACCAAAAGTCAAGTCCTATGTTAGAGATCACTCTTATATTGGTCATGCATTTATACATGACCAATATAAGAGATTACATACATAATTTCATCTGAGGTCAATGTACTTTCCTACCTCATATCCTTTTTTGTTAATTGTACAAGCGTCAAACAAAATCTTAAAGTAGTTTTAAGTGTTTTCTCAGAGCTTTGATTAGCTGGAAGTTGCGGAGATGTGTATGACTGGCTCACCAGTATCATTTATTGGCAAAGCATTATAAATGAAGGCAATAAAGCCATAGATGGAATACTAGGATCAGGCTGCACATCAGCCCATTTTGGATGCTACTTCAAAAATAAATAAAGAATAAATAAAGACCCACAAAACAAAAATAAAAACAAACAAACAAAAATAAATAAAATAAAAAAAGAGTGAAGACTTCATTGTGGATTAAATAACAAACATTTATTCAAACACTTCTACACAGTTTATCCCCCTATGTGAATATGGCACAACTGAGGGAACGGAGGAGAAGATATCTTTTTTTGTTTTTTAAACAGAGCCTGGTGCAAGTGTAATGGGCGCTGTTGGACTTGTTCCCATACGCAGCTAAACTATCACCACTTTCCTGATTAAACACAAACACACTAGTTTTAGGGTAGTGCTCCTTATTCAACTCAGAAGCATGCTTGATGCATTTCTTAAATCAAATGTGCACACATTAATCAGATGTCTTTCATTTGTAGTGTTGAGGTTTCTATTCTAACGAACAAAATAACACATTCACAATATAAAGATTGTCCACCAACATTTCAGTTCTAGAACAAACAGTTAAATAATTACACTTTCAGTGACTGGGTTAATCCTTTTCAAACAAGAAAACAGAACCATGTTTAATATCAAATCATCACCATGCAGATGCTATAGCTGTGTCACACTGTATGTGGATTACAAGCTGTTTTAGAAGTACTATAGTAAAACACATTATTATCCCTTTAAAATATCCTTTGGCACATTTACACGTGTTTCATTACAAAGTCACAGGAAAATCAGTCTAAACAGTAATACTGATATTCATGTCTATTAAAATAAACCTTAATTCTGTTCCTTTTTGAATAGTTGTTATGAAACCACATTTAGTAAATACATCTAAAAAATAGATAACCTGTGTTCTTAGTAACCACATGTATATTCTATATATAGGAACTGCTGAGATGAGTACGGTTCCAGAAATCAATGGAATCCATGTTGTTTCAGGATCAGCATTAAATGCATATTAAATCGTTAAAAGGGTCCATACTGAAGCGTTTGAAAGGGAATAAAGGAAATATCAGTGGTATAGACTTAAGTAACTTTTGCCTCACGTTGTCCATTCAGGTCCCATAAAGAGGCATGAACAGCACAACTAATAACGAAGATTGTGAGTAATCTTACAGTAGCAGCAGAGTGTGTCCGCAGGCACATACACCAAAGGAAGACGGTGAGCTATTTGCACCTTGATTTGCTACTAAACATACTTTCACCTTAGTGAGAGCAGTATTTAATAAAACACTCCGTATAGCAAAATGAAGCTAATTATGTGCTGCTCTGAACAAAAGTTAGTAAGTTCATGATAAAGTTGTGAAAACACAGATTTATATTGCATGTAGAAGAATATAGTGCATGGTAATCCAAACAGGGCCGGTGCACACAAAACAATGAATTTGTCAATTTCCTAGAGTGGCACTTGAGTATGGATGATTTAACGCACCAACACTTGGGCCCCTTATTTCATCTCAAACTGTGTCAAATTACCAAGCTCTCTTTGAGTGCACTCAGGAAGCACAATAACAGGCTAAGGAGACAGACATCCTAAGAGGTCAATTTGTAAAACGTTTAAACAATGGTCGGAGGTATAGTTACATTCTGGTTTGCCTTAAGCATTAGAATAGCATGCACCAGCCCTGATTACAAGACTATACAACGAACTACAGAAAATATTCTAAGCACTTATGGTCATTAAATGCTTCTTACAAAACAATTTTCTGATCAAAGCTTTTTTTTTTTTTTTTTTTTTTTTTAAAGATATCTTCCTTATCTAAATAGGACAGCACCCATTTCTGAGAATATTTATATTACAAAAAATATGGGCTAGGGTAATCACCGAAAAATTACATCAGATCTTTATACAGTGTTTAAGTTAAGACTTGGCACTAGGTCAACTTCACAGTGTATAGAATATAAGGGTAGGGTTATATGCTACAATATACTGTACTTGTTCATTAGGACAACAGCCAACAGCATAAAAAGAGTTCTGGGTTTGTGCTTTTGTGTCACTATGACTACTTTATAAACCGGTGATTTCATGCAGTATAAGAAATTATGTCATCCAGAGTGCAAAACACACCAGCAAACTGTACATGTGTGGACAAATATCGTGAATACCTCATATATGGACCTCAGGTGTGATACATAAACAGTGAAAAGGCATTAAATGCTGGCTACTCTTTAAATGCTGGGGTGGTGGAAGTGCCCTTGTAGAAAATGGTCCTGGTGTTGTCTGGGCTGTTCCCTCTTTCAGGGATTAGGATCATATTGCTTTTCCTTCTCAGTGTTGAGTCGCGACTCTCTGGGACACTCTCAGTGTTCTCTATAGGGGTCACCCGAATAGTGGAGACAGTTTGATGAGGATGCTGATCCCCTACCGAGTTGGTCAGAGTAGAAACAGTTGAAACAGCAGGAACTGTTGAGACCATGACATGTACCTTAGCATTAGGGTTGTTCCTCTTTCTGTCTGTCGAGCCATAGCTGTCCCGAAGTGAATCACCATTTTCCAAGTCACGGTTGAGATCATTGAGCTCAAAAGACTGTCTTAAGCTGCTCTGTGATTTCCAGGTCCAGAATGTGGTGCTGTCAGTAGAGTGGGCATGAACCAAAGGCCGTCCATTCTCTGGGTGTGCCTCCACCCTGATAATGGATGCCTGATTGGTTACCCCTGAAGCAGGCTCCTCAATCAAGCTCTTATGGCGATGCAGAGGAGCAGTGGAGCTGGTGTGACTACTGCTTTCTGAACTGCTGGAGCCTGTTGGCAACATGCCATGGTGCTTGGACATGCCAGCCCCTGGTACAACACGTGGTTGCCCATTGCTATTCTTTTCCATGCTCTTTAGCCACTGATCCTGTACACTACCTCTAGGTGAAGTGCTCATCCCTTCCTGAGTCTCCTCTGGAATGTGCACCAGCTGGGAAGAGCCTGGCCTGGACTGAACAGGCACTCTTGTACCTCCAGCAATACCACAGGGATTGCTGGATAAAGTGCTGCTTCCAGTGGCTAGTATGAGACATGACCCTGCTGGACCGTGCTGTTCCCCATTAACGCTTACGGTGGAAGGTTCTGAGCTACAGTGTGTCTCCATGCTGCTGGTGGAACACTGGCCCAGGGCACTCTCCACAGCCTGCATGGAAAGCTTTCGATTGTCATTCTTACTCTTCCACTGTGACAACAACTGGTGGGAACGACTGGAGTCCATGGACGAGCGGACTGTTCCATTCCGCCTTGTGCCGTCATCCATGTTTGGTGGGTGAATACGTGGCAGTGTGTTACTAAAGGTCACCATGCTCTCCTTATCTACGGGGTTGTGGGGCTGTGGGACATCGACATCTGCGCTGGATCTCTTCAGGTTGACAAGGGATCTAGTATGTCGGGTCTGAAGATTACGGTGTAGGAGGCCATCAGAGTGCGATGAGGAAATGCCCTCACTACTGCTACAGCTTTTAGCAGGCCGACGGTGACCAACGTGCTTACCCAGCTCACCAAGAGAAGCTACATTACCCTGAACCTGAGGTTCTTTTTTCTCCTCACTGGGTTGGAAATTCCCAACAGCATGCAGACCCTAGCATGATGAGAATGTCAATGTCATTTTGATTTCTACATTAATTTACTTCAAATGCATATTAGATCATAAAAATGCTTTATGTTATAATGTCATACAAAACACTAAGCGAACACATGGCATATTTTAACTGTTATGGGCTTGAACGTACTATAGGAAGAAAGAACTCACTAAATAAATAGCAATGCCCCCTCCAAGGAGAAATCCTAGGTAGACATCAATGGCATGGTTTTTGTGCTGGATAATCCGTGTTAGGCCACATACGATAGCACTGATAATGAAGGAGAAGACCAGTAGGGGCTTCAGGAGCTTAGATGACTCTGTGAGCGTGCTGTTGAAATACATCTAAGAGGAAACAAATAGACTCTCATCAATCTGACATCTTTACATATATTGAGCATTGGCATCGATTTCACATCAAGACGTTATTTTTCCTTAAACACCATGAAAGCACTGGTGCCTGATCACTTCACTGTAAAATACCCGTCTATGATAAAAATGTAAAATGTTCCTGAAAATGCAGTTCCAGTTGAAATATTGAATTATACACTGTGGGTGGCATGGTGGAGCAGTAATTAGTATGTCCCCCTCACAGCCAGAAGGTCCTGGATTTGAATCCCTTGCTCGCAGAGAGTGTTTCTGTATGTAGTCTGCATGTTTTCCCTGTGGTTGTTAGGGTTTCCTCTGGGAAGCTCAAAGGGATGAAGGCTTTATTACACTGTCAGCATATTCTACCAGCATTCCGGCTACATATTACACTTCCCATCAACCCTTGCACCTATCCCAGTCACAAAACCTTAATTGTGACTTTTCCTGGCCTGTGATATAACTGTTATTGTGTACGGCCTGTTTACCAATTAACAATATAGGATTTTTGCATCTAACATACCTGTCTGTTTGTTATTGCATATACCTTCCGGTTCCACTTAGTTTCACGTTTTGTACCAATTCAATAAACTTTTTATCTTACTCTCTTTTCTCTCTCTACCCATGATATCTCTCATGCCATACCTAATAATTAATTATGACAATTAAAGCAAAGCAGACCACAAACTGATCTATGAAAATGGCAAAAGGTGGAACTAGAGCTTGTTCCTTAAATACAAATAACCTGATAAAACACCTTAATAGAAAACCTACCATAGGTTTACTGCGAAAAGTACATGACTGCAAAAGACCCTCAGGTAAGATAAGACAGCAATTACCCTTTCGGCAGCAAAGGGTTATAGAAATGCAGCTGAGACGCTGTAGTACATAAAAATATACGTATTCACTGTGAATTTTTTTTTTATTGCTACAATCTCAGTAAAGACATCAAGAAATAAATAAACAATACATTTTTTTCTGTGTATACTGTAGCGAGCTTGTATATCTGAAAGACAATAAAGCCTGTCTAAGTCTAAGTCTCTTAACTAACTAATTAATTAACCCGGGACATTCTTGCTGTGAGGTGGAAGTTCTAACCACTATGCCACCATTGCGCCCTAATTAATGCTATTGTCTTGAACTGATTTTATTGAGCAGATTTCAGCCTGCAGTGACTGAGAGTGATCCATGTAGAGACTCAGTGCTATGCACACGCACGCACGCACGCACACAGGTACAACAGTACTTACAAAATAGCATTAAAGTGACTATACTCTCAAGCAAACTCACAGTCACCTTCACATTTTTAGGTACAGAATTTTTAGGCTTTAAAAACATTGTGCTGTATGAGTGACAGTAACATAGATTTATTACTTTAGAGGTTTACACAGCAATGAAACTGAATGATGAAATATTTCATAAGCACATCAAAGCTGTGTGCACTGCCTCTGTGCAGTGAATTAGACTGAATTTATAAAGCTTTTATACGATAATCAGGTTAACTCCTCGAGTGGGCATTACACACTACGTGGGCGTGACAAGCTACTCACAGAGATGTAGACAGCAGCAAAAGATGCCAAGGTTGCATGCTGGGAAGGAAACGATTTTCTGGAAAGTGAGAAGAACCCAAATCAGACTGAACATTTTATTTAATACTATTTTATGAATGAATAAATATTCACAATATGTACCATATTATGAACAACTATTATCTTTACTCTGCACAAAATTGTTACTACACTTTGGCCTCTGATTGGTTATCACTCGAACCGCTTATGTGAAAGCTTAGCTCAGTTGAACTGCGTGCCAACCCACTTCACGTCAGTTGAGAAAATTTGGACTCTGGTTGACACACTTCCTTTAAGGCATGTGAAGATAGCCAATCACATACTTTTTGCCTGCTGCTCATGCCTTGTCACAGGGTAGCTTAACAGACACAAGGGAAACAGCTATCTTCCCTCTTTGAGCTCAGAGACATCAAGAATTGGCTAGTGTCCCTGTGACTAACAGGGGAGAGAGATTATGACATCCCTTCCACCCAGAGCACATAGACAATTTTTCTTTCCTTAACTCCCAGCAAAAAATGACTGAGGCATCATGGCCATGCTAATTTAGTTTTTTGACTTGTTGTTTTTGATGTAAAAAATTGCACATCAATGTCACCATTAACTGGTCTTCATTAGGGAGAGTTTTTCCTGAAATATGTAAACTCTTGGTATTTACAATGCCAACCAAATTTAAATGATCTGCAGAAGGAAAGTGGGAGTCAATTAGTCGGAGTCATTTATTCTTCTTATGGAAACAAAAAAAAAAAGCAAACTGGAAAAAAAAAATTATTTTTTACATTTTAATTGATTCAAGCAATCTCCTGGGTTTGAAATGTGGATTGAGCCTATTAATATTCATTCAAGATCTTTTGTCATTTCTGATTGGTAAAAAGCCATCAAATAATTCTTGGTATTGCATCATCGCCATGGGATTATTGCCAAATTATTGCCTTGTTGCCATGAAGTTAAATGCACATGCAACATAGTAATGAGACTGTCTACTTTATTTTAAATAAATAATTAAACAACACTAGAATTAATCTTTTGTATTATATAGAGAAATTTTCTGTCTTGAAGGATTTTACTTGCTTCGGCCTTTGACTTCTTCAGATAACACCCTCACAACTGAATAATATTCCGTATCATACTTCGCCTCATTAAACACGACCATTGTAATGGAACATGCAGCCTGATTATTGTCAAGCTACAAAAATTGAAAAATAAACAAAATATTTTTTTAAGAGTACATATGTTTTAGTTTATTTTTAGCTTGTATCAGTCATTTGTTCCTCTGTAGTACGCCGTATTAATGATTTTTCTTAGTGTGTAGTGTGCACTAATGTGTAGTAAATACACCTAAACTCTGAACAAGCTTCACTGGTGCACATGGCCACGTGGAATGTGTGGAGCTCACCTGCCACTGTTACGCTTAAAATGTAAAAACAATCTTGTTTAATGTACTTTTTTATGCTCCTGTGTAGTATATACTAACACATATATTAGTGCTCTGCCTAAAGTTTTCCCTCGAGGACCATTTAGCTCTTTGCCTATAGTGAATAATTGTTCATTTTTCAGTGATAGCGAACCAATCAGATCGTGGCATTCCTGTGTATTATGTACTAAATAAAGATACTCTACTTCTAAAGTAGGCACTTAAAAAGCAGACACTACTGCAGCCACAAATACAACCCCCACCACTGCACTAATTCTGTCTGCAAGTGCACTGTGTAGTATTTTATTTTGCTGTGTCTAGGAAGCAGGATTATTAACTTCTTTAGACAGCTATTAGTGAGCAATTCCAAAGGCTACAAATGTATTCTACTAAATAACCATCATAAGATCTGCATACAATTAAAGTAAGCGCGAGAATAAAAGCATCTTTTCCTATTTCATTATTAAATGAATCTGTATTATACAAGAGATAGTAATTCACAGTGCTATCATTTTCCCTGAACCTCATTAAAAGAGCTACATAAAGCTTCTTAAGCCGCTCCTGTATGCATGGGCTCTTGTCGACTTGGTGACAGAAAAAAAACAGCAATACAAAAATATTTTCAACATGCTGTGTGGAGAAAGCTTTAAAGCTGATACACTCCACTGAGCAAATATCCCAGTTATTCTGTTAGCCTTTGCAGCAACGTCTGATGCACTGCATACTTCATACTTCAAATAATAAACCACAACAGCAGATTGGCTACTTGATAATGTCCCTTTTGGTATCCACTTTTATGCCAGTCCTACCTGCCGGCATTAATGATGGCAGTATCAGTCCCAGAGCAGATGTCTTCTAGAATGAACGAGTTCTCATCACAGGATGAGTTCAGGTGCGTGTAGTTGGGTTTGCAAACAGTAAGAAAGTACGGTGCTGGGTAACCTGTTGATAGCTGAATGATGTCAGTTATCAAAGCGGTAGCACAGAGACCAAACACGTGAACCCCTGTTAAAAACAAACCCACAGTGAATGATCAAATACAATTTACAAGGTACAATTTCTACTTAAAAAAAGAAATCTTATGGGTGCATGAATTACATAACGAGTCACACTGAATGCGACTTACCAACAAACCTGATGGCGCGGCGGATATACGAGTTGAAATTGCAGCCAGCTGCATTGATGTTGGCCTCAGCTCCAGGGCCACTCCGAGCTTTGGATAGCCAGCAGAACAGAATGCCTTCTCCGATCATTATCTGTACAGAGAAAAACCTCAAAGTCAAGGGGTTAATCCAGAAAGATATTAGAGATAAGTGAGAACTCAGAGATTTATAGATCTCTACCATTAGCTTCCCTCTCTCTTTCAGTTCTTACTTTCATAATGAAGAGGCTGATTTACTCAGTACAGCACATCAGGAGTGATCAATAAGCTCTCAATATGTGGTGCATGCCAGAACCCAAATTCTGATTCATTGCCACACATTGTGGATAGAATCATACACGAAAATATCTTCCGATGTAAACTGCACCGATGCAATTAAGAAGTTTACACCAGGCGTGATGTTGCTTTTACTACAGCCTTCAGTGGTGCAAACTGCACATAGAAATGTCCTCGCCGAACCCGGGACTCAAACCCTAACCACTTCTCCACTGCGGTGCCCATACCTTTATTTAGACTTCATTTTATTGAAATATTCAAAAACTGCATCTTTTTGACTAGTACTATAAATATTATTTTTACAAATAAATTACTAAATGTGGTGGCCTTCTTCTCAAAATTTACAAATTACAAATGCCTGCTGATAAATACTGATTAGGTCAATCGATGACCTTGCTTCCTCTCATACTTGGGAAGATGTCCAATTTTTTTTAATGTCCACATATTTCAGCAGGGAGTCATAGAAGACATATTTGGCAGTCTTAGTAGCATTTAGCATGTTCTACAACTCAAAACAATAAGGTTGTGTACAGAAATGGAAGCAAAACGGAAAGCAAGATGAATGCAATGCTAAACTCATTAAACTATTAGAATAAGACTTTTTCGCTTTTTTGCAGCTTAATCGGCTGAGCTGAGAACACCATACCCATAAATGCTGCCACTGCAGAGTAAACTTTTTCAAAAGTAAACTCATAAAGATCCATCTAAAAAGCAGCACCGAACAAGAAAGACTCTTTGGGTTAGCAACACTCAACAGAGTTGGAAACTTGGACTTCAAACGTGTTGTCAATGATTTTGTTTAGTGCAAAGCTCAAAGGACGACCTTTTAATCTGTGAGTACAGCTTCTTTCTTTGTTATGGAGTGTTTAAAAAATTACCTCTAGAATGATAGAAAATGATCCACAACTGTATGACAAATGCTGAATTCTATAAATGCAGGTGTGCTGTGTCATTATCCATTTATACCGTGTGACCTGTAATGAGTTTCTACGCTTTCCTTAATTGCTGTTTTGTGCTTGTGGACCTTGGTTGTATTATTTTATCTAAAACTGTTGTGGATAAAGGTACACTTTGATTTTGAGTCGAGGGTTGCTATTAGATTAAACGTGGCATTTGGGCCAGCCTTTTTTTTTTTTTTATAGAGGGGAGGGC
>JBCNYG010000001.1:23752166-23762166 GCA_039654305.1 Porochilus rendahli
GGAACCAGGGTGGGGAACCTTTGGGGGGGGGGGTTGTTCCCTTGGGAGAGGGGGTCCGCCAGGTTTTTTTGTTTGCCCCCTGGGTCTTTCCTTTGGCCCCCCCCCCCCCCCCCCCCAGGCCTGGCTCCAGCAGGGGGGCGGGGGTGGGGGGTTGGGGGGTTACAAGGACACCCCAGTAACCCGCATCCGGGCAAGGGAAACTGTGACCTTAAAAAAATACTCATTGAGGCCTTCTGAACTGTGCTTAGTCTGGACCTTCACCTAGGAACTGTTTGCCTTGGGTGACCCAACCAGGGGCATAATGTCCCCGACAAAATAGCTCCCAGGATCATTAGGAAACAGAAACCCCTCCGTAATTATTATTATTATTATTATTATTATTATTAGTAGTAGTAGTAGTAGTAGTAGTAGGAGTAGTAGTAGTAATAAGAGTAATAGGAGGAGGAGTAGTAATATCTTCATCATCATCATCATCATCATCATAATCATCATCATTATTATTTTTATTCCTTTCCACACCATCATGCACTGGGTCACTTTTGTAATGTACAGTATATTTTTCCTGAAAGGGTTGCAAGCGCCATGTAGAACTTTTTATCTGCGATAAACATCCATTCATACCTAGGGGCAATTTGGAATAGCCTATTAGCCTAACGTGTATGTCTTTCAACTGTGCAAGGAAACCCACTTAAGCACATTGATAACATGCAAACTCCACACAGAAACGCCTATGCTAACCACAGAGCACATACCCAGGACCTTCTTTCTGTGACGAGAAAGTGCTAACCACTACCCCACTGAGCTCCCCATAGAATATATACAGTGTTTATATAAGTGTTTTTGGAACTTTATGCCACGGCCTCCCATAAAGCTTGGTGGTATGGACTGTATATTTGTGTGTATCGACTGTGTGTGTGCGTGCGTGCGTGCGCGTGTGAGTGTGCATTTTAATTGTAAAGTAATTGCTAAGAAAATAATAAGGTCATTGTTTTATTTTTTAATCAATCAATAAATAGTGTTTTAATATTAACATAATGATCCTGGATGTGTTTGAGTGATGTCCATGTTGTATCATTTCATCCTAGATGTTGGAAGTGATATTCACTGGAAGTAGATACAGTTCTGGTGAAGCCTTATACATTTTGTAATTAATTATTTGAATTAGAATTCATTTGTCTAGTGTGAAATGTTGTGAAGCCGCCTTCTATCTTGTATAGGGATATTTTGTTTTTACCAGGGTAAGTGAATGTGAACAGTTAATCATATTCCTAGGAATTTAAAAGCCGTTAAAAATAAAATAAGCCTGAAAGATTATTACTTGATGAAAGTAGTGGATGTAGTGTCATGGCAACTGTAAAATAACATTTAAATAATGTTTGTATTATTTTATGAGTGTCTTTTAAAATTTCCCCCAAAATAGTGCAAACCAAGTAATCAGCAATTTCATCAAATGTTTGCAGTTACATTTTTTTCTTATAAAATCTTTCATTCATTAATGAAATGTGATATCAAACTACACTGTGTGCACAATTATTAGACAAGTGAATATTTTGATCATATCATATTTTTATCCATAAATTCCAACTCCAAGCTGTATAAACTTGAATGCTTTTTGAATGTGTATTTGAGTAACGAGGGAGGGTGTGGCCTAATGAGATCAACACCCTATATCTAGGTGTACATATTTATCAGGCAGATTCTTCTCCTCAGGAAAAATGGACCAAAAAAGAGCTCTAACTGACTCTGAAAAGTCAGAAATTATAAAAAGTCTTTTAGAGGGATGCAGCACGCTTAAAATATCTAAGATTTTGGGATGTGATCACAGAACCATCAAACGTGTTGTTGCAAATAGTCAACAGGGTCACAAGAAACGTGTCGAGAAGAAAAGACGCAAATTAACCACCAAAGATTTAAGAAGAATCAAACATGAAACATCCAGTGCTGCCATATTTCACAACCTACCTGGAGTGTTAAGAAGTACGAGGTGTTCAGTTCTCAGAGACATGGTCAAGGTAAGAAGAGCTGAGACCCGACCACCTCTGAACAAGACACATAAGTTGAAACGTCAGGAATGGACCAAGAAATATCTGAAGACAGATTTGTCAAAGATTTTGTGGACTGATGAGATGAGAGTGACTCTTGATGGACCAGATGGATGAGCCCGTGGTGGTAACGGACACAGAGCTCCACTTCGACTCAGACGCCAGCAAGGTGGAGGTGGGGTACTGCTATGGGCTGGTAATGTTAAAGATGAGCTAGTTGGACCTTTTTGGGTTGAAAATGGACTCAATCAACTCTCAGACCTACTGCCGATTTTAAGAAGACACTTTCTTCAAGCAGTGGTACAGGAAAAAGTCTGCATCTTTCAAGAAGACTTTAATTTTTATGCAAGGCAACGCTCCATCACATGCATCAAAGTACTCAGCTGCGTGGCTGGTCAGTAAAGGCCTTAAAGATGAAAAGGTAATGACATGGCCCCCTTCTTCACCTGACTTAAACCATACTGAGAACTTTTGGCCCCTTTCTTAAGCAGGAAATGAATAGTGATCTGACCAGCTCAAGAAACTCACTGACTCAGTGAACGGAAGGCTTTTGACTGTTATTGAAAAGAGGGGGGACTATATTGGTCACTGAGGTTTTTTTAATTTCAGAAATGTTTATTTGTAAATTTTGAGTTTGTTTATTATTCTCACTTTAACAGGTGAAAATAAACAAGTGAGATGGAAAAATCTTTTTTTTATTTAGTTGCATAATAATTCTGCACACTAATAGTTATGATAAGAATAATAATAATGGTGTATATATAGATATTCTCTAAAGAAAACCAAAACTTCACTTTTACTTAAATGTTCAGGTTTGAGAGTTTACATTTTGGAGTTACCAAGAGCACTGTATAGTTACAATAACAATTAATCCTCAAGAATACAACTTGCCTAATAACTGTGCACACAGTGTATGATCTCAGGTAATCTGCTGGCCAAATGCCGAGGATACAAACCAAGAGGACACTTAAACCTAGTGTACTATAATGTGGAGCCAAAGTGAATAAGAAACACTGTTATGCTTAACAGAATTAAAACAACAAACAAATAAATAAAAAAATTAAACACACAAACATAAATTAATTTAAACCAAATCTCAGTATTACAAAAATCATCTATTTGTTGTTATGTTTTTTTACTTTAGATGTATGAATACATTTTTTAGAAGTTTTTAATTTTATCATTTGTTTTATTCTGACAAATGTGGTGCTGAGTAGTGATTTTCAGCACTTCAAGTACAATACACTGCCTTATTGATGTCATTTAGTCTTAAATACAGAACTGAGAATATTGAGAGTTGCACTGAGTGGGATATAATGTTTTGAACACCAGTCACCCTGTTCACACGTCTGCTCAGCAGGGGGTCTAATGATTTATTTTTAGCCCGATTTGTATGTTCCAGTTAATGTGTGGTGATTAAAACAGAAAGAGACAAGAAAGGGAAAATGTGTGGCTTATAGCTTGTGATGAAGCATGTAATGTGCTGTTGTCATGGCAGGTCTGTATATCCTGTTCAGACTAAGAGGTGGAGAAGATTGGCAGAGATGGAGAAGGCTAGGCTGCTCATTTGTATTTGTTTCAGGTTGTTCCCCCTGTAACAGTGCGGATTTGAGTCTGTGACATGACTTTAATTGCCAGAATTAACAAGGTTAGCTACACTTCGCCAATTTCATGCCACACTCATATCCTGCACATTCAGAATGAATATCTGTAAACTTTCACTCAGAGCCACATGGTGAAGAATACATTTGGTCAATCGCTTTAATTATCTATGATTACAGTGTAGGAGCAAAAAAAGTGTTGCTTCTCTGTCTGTTTGTACATCTTGTTTCCATCATAATATTGTGACTGAAAATATAAAAGTACACTTGGAGCTCACCTGCATCTGTTGTGATTTAATATATCATGATTAGTAAAACAAACAAAAATAATAATAATTTTAAAAATCCTATTAAGTGTGGATGTCGCTGAATTGTGTCCTTCACCTAGCCTTTGCTACATAATTGTTAATTATCCAGTGTTGTAGTAGTAGTAATAATAATAATAATAATAATAATAATGATACCAATAACAGAGATATAGTTCTGATTTTGCTGTTCTTGCTGTTGTTGTTGTTGTTGTTGTTGTTGTTGTTGTTGTTAAGGGTTAAGGAATGTTTGATATAGTCATTCTTACTGTATACCATAAACTTATCTTGGATATGGATACTTTGTCTTTATTGATTCCACGGTAAGTAATTCAGTCAGGACCACTCCTATCTGAAGTGATTTATGAAGAAATATGAAGTAGGTGACTACATGTATCTTTGGCAGAATGGCTTCGTCGGGGTTCTGTTGCAATGTGTAAATCAAAGAAGAGAAAGGTTTCTGATGAAAAATTAATGTTTAATGCATTGTGGACAGATCCTTTTGCTTTCACTGCTAAAAAACTGGTTTACCAACATGCGGTATGATATGCGATACGTGTTCAGAAATTAAGCCCCTGTCACATAATCACGATTGCGTATGCTGATGTATGAGAAATTTGGCGAATATGCTGGCGTACATTGAATAAGTTTTGGGTAAGTTTAATGTAAGTTACAGCACGCTAGTATAAGTCGTAGTATGGCGAGGTTGTGGGTAAATTGTGTGCAGAGTTTTTGAGGTATCCTGTTGTTTGACTCATACATTCTGCATACGCTAGCCATAAGTTGTAAGTAAGTTATGCGATCGTTCACACACGTACTTTTAAGCTACTCATAAGTTGAATATAACGTCTGGCGTACTTGGAACTTATCTATAACTTATATCAACTAATGCCTAGCGTGTTGGCAGCGTTTGCAATTTATGCCCATCGATAATCTAACTTATGCAGCAGTGTATCCCTGATGATTGATCACGTGATGTTTAAAAGGCTGCCACTCGCTGATTCAAATTAGATCCGCAGTAGACATCGCAGTATCAACATCATCGTCATACCGAAGAAATCGTAGTTCACTGACAGTGTAAAAACTCACAGCAGCAGCAGATTCCCTGTCATTAATAAGGGCAAATTAAAATTGTCACTTTATATGTTAATGTCTATTTCAGTGTGCCGTAATCCCTAATTTTCTCACGTGGCGTCCTCACCTTCAATATCATCTTGCAGTCAAATGTCGAAACCTTCTTTAGAATCTGTAGTGCCGTGCTTACTTTGCCCATTGCATTCCAGAAAAGTTTTTATGTGCCCCAGGCAAACCATTTCAGCACCTAAAATGTGGACAGCCACCGGACTCTGTCGTGCAGCCAGAGATTGTAATACCTCATTTCATAATGAATAGAACTTTATTTGGTTGAATGGTGAAATGTCTTTCAATATTTGTTTTTTTATTTTTGTAATCTAATTACTCACCACACTTTAAGCGTGCCGATAAACCAGTTTTGTCTGCAGTGAAAGCAAATTAATCTATCTATCTATTCGTTTTTTTCTTTGTAGATTCCATTGTTAGCTTACCAGGCGTCAAAATGAGTCATACATAATCCACGGGAGCCACAGCAGAGGGATGAAAGAGCCACATGCAGCATTGTAGTCTCGGGTTGCCAAGCTCTGCCCTAAACGCTGCCAACACGCCATACATTTGTTAGTATACGTTTTATGTAGGGTCAAAGTACGCTAGACATTATTTTCAACTTATGTGTAACCTACAAGCATACCTCGAAAATTTTGTGCATGCACAAAATCTTTCTATGAACTCTCCATACTACGATGTATACCAGAGTACTGTAACTTACACAAAACTTACCCATAACTTACTTGATGTACGCCACCATATTCGCATCAATTTCTCATACATCAGCACGCAATGGCTAAATCATCAATGTGTGATATGGGCTTAACTCCTCTATAGACTCAGAACAGATCAGGGATAATATGGGAGTTATAATGAAAACTCATAAATACATATAGTGTATAAATCTATAATAGAGATATGCATGTGTAAATACAGTTCAAATTCAGCAGTGCTTTCAACATAGACATGGTCACCAAGCAGCTTTATCTTCTATGTATGGTGTTATGTGGTTGAAAGTTCTATTTACGTAGCAGGAACATTCACTGCAGCTTGAACTTAAGTCAAGACTTCATAAACATATGCAGTAATTAAGCACAAAAGGTGGGAGCTGTGGTGGTGGATGGTTTCCAATAAAAGCAGAATAACATGATGTTTGGTAGAAGGTTGAACAGAAGTTGCCGTTCGTCACCAAGTGTGAACATGTGATGTGTCTGTAGCATCAGTATGGAAGTATGGGAAATTGGCTCTGGCTCACAGGAGTTTGCTGGCTGAAAAGCAGAATATGTTACCTAAAGCAGGCTCTTTCTGTTATTCATGAGGATTGAAATAAAGAGGTTTCCTGAGGGAAGCTTAGGCAGTGAAATGCCAGTCTATACCAGTAGACCTGGAGTTTAACAAGACACACTCATCTTCTGTTCTTCCTTTTTATGTTTTTTTTTCCTTTTATGAAGAGATTCCATATGTACATATAAATGTGGTATGTCCTATCAAACATTCTACATTGGTAAGTCTATCAGTAACTGGTAATGGTTTTAATTTTTTGTTTTTTTTTATTATGTGCCTGCACACTTATGTGCAGCACATAGCATCAGTCACCTTGAACTTTTTTCGCTTTCTTTTTTTTATTATTATTCCATTGCACTTAACATGGCCCAAACTGCAAAGTGCACCAACGCAATGTATACATCGAAACGTGTGTCTCGGTGTCACAAAGTGTGCCATTACTTATATTGGTGTTTCGCATTACCATTGTGATATCATTAGCCAAAAACCACACCAAAAAGTCCCATTAAATGAATGGGGAGAGGTCGTTGAACATTTGTAAAACCTGCATACTTTGATGCCCCGCCAAGAAACCATACGTTTGCATAGAATGTTGTGAACTTTTAAAACGTAGACACTGAAGTCATCATTTTGACGGTTAAAAGACTCTATGTTACCTTTTACGTCGTTAAAGTTTGACAAGGTTTTTAAGTCGATTTGTGTGTTTATAATGGGTATAATAACTATTAATTATAATTAATTGCATGGAATGTTCTGGCCTGGAGTGGTTGATGTCATGAGCTGAGTGGCAGAGAAGATTACACTGGAATTTTTTTTTTTTTTTACCTCGTTCGCACTCCCATCATTTTCACTCTATACAAATACATTTTACATCAAAACGGAGGGAAATTTCTGCTGGTTCTGACCATGTAACTATCAAGTAAACAGCACTTGTAGAAGTTAAATGGCAGGCCTCTGATTAAAAACTGCACCCTGAATGTCTCCCTAAGACTCAGTGCAAAATAAAAGCTGTTTAAAATCATTTAAAATCATTATGAGGGTCGATTTTCGTCAAGTGTAGGCTACGTCAGCGTGTTTCTGCCCTGCACCAGGGTGTACTCTGCCCTCGCCCAGAGTCGGCTGAGATGGGCACCAGTGTCTCCTCGACCCTAATTAGGAATAAGCGGTTCAGAAAGTGATGAATGAGGGTCGAATTTACATCGTGACTCTTCGAATGTTTTTCACAGTACATCCAAACAATTTATATCACTGCATTCACCAAATTCTTGGCACTCAACCTCATTATGATAGGAAATACAGTTTTCACACCAGAAGTCCAAAAGCGAGACGCACTTCATATACATTTTTAAGTTGAAAAGACAATACAACTGCCGGCTTAATCACTGTGGCAACGGCCAGCTGTGTCTGAACATGCACCTCACACGCACACCTGCTGCTTGTTAACACACAAAAACGAGTCATGCACACACATTGCCTTTTGCTCCAGACAGGCAAATGGAATATGTAATAGAATAAATATGTATATGTCTAGATATGTATGTATATCTAAAGATGTGTAGAGCTTGGCCTAAACCCCACAATAATTGTTTGAAAACTCTTTGCCACAGCTACTTGGAATTCTGTGTAAACTGAATAATTTTTCGGTGTTCTTCAGTTCAGCAAGCCAGTTTTTACATATTTTCCAACAGCTGTTGCAGCCAAATTGCAAACATTTTCCAGGAATTTTTTAGTTATTATTATTATTATTATTTTCAGCCATTAACAACATGACCAATGTCTTAAAATCCCATCATATCAGCTCAACAAGAAAGAGGAAGTAAATGTATATGGAACACTTAATTATATGGATGTGAAAATTGGACCTTAATTTTGAAGATGTCATGGATTGAGAAGATAACCAACACTGAAGTAATGAATAGGATATGAGGAAAGGAATACATCTTACCAACAATTAAACAAAGAAAACTGGCATACTGCAGTCACATCATTAGAAGAAATAATCTGCACAGACAGCTAATGGAAGGAGAGGTCAATATTAAAAGAGGTAGAGGGAGACCAAGAACAGAAAGGACAGATAACATAATGAATTGGATGAACAACGCGCGTTACGATGAGGTCGTCCGAATTACACGGAATACAAAGAGATGGACGTTCATTACAGCAAACCTTTGACATGAAGACGGCATATAATGATGATGATGACTGTTATTTGGTGACATGGTGGTATAGTGGTTCGTACATCTGTCTCAAAGCAAGTAGGTCCTAGGCTTGAGTCCTGCTTTTGGCGAGGGTGTTACTGTATAGAGTTTGCATGTTCTCCCCATGCTTGTGGGGGTACTCTGGGTACCCACAGTCTAAAGACATGCGCATTAGGCTAATTTTATTTAAAATTGCCCCAAGTGTTAATGTAAGTGTGAATGATTGTGTGTGTTGCCCTATGATGGACTGGCAAGCTGTTCAGGGTATACTCTGCCTTTGCTCAGAATCAGCTGAGGTAGGCTTGAGCCTCCCTGTGACCCTAATAGGATTACACAGATCATCAAATGAATAAATGAATGAATTACTGCTATTATTATTAAACTCCAGGAGCAAGAACATTTTCATGTACTGTTTGTTAGTTAAGTTTTATTTTGTTTTTTTTGGCTTAAAGATACAGTCATAAGCTGCAATGCACAAGGCAACAGTCATGGATACGTTTGAGGATGGGGTTCATGAATTCTGTGCCATGCTCCTCTGCTCTGAACCTTGCAATATTGCATACCCTCGTTTTTTCACCGAGCATGCCATGGACTGCAGTTACAGTTTCTCACTGAAGGTTTGTCAACACAATCTAAATTAAAGCTCATGATGCAGCTACATGTGTAGCCACAGTGCTCTGTCTGTGCTTTGATTGTACGACAGGGTGTGTAGCGGCCATCGTTAACCTCAGTGCCACTGCTCAGTGGGCAATAGACTTATACAGTGCCCTTAAAGCCTTTCCACATAACTTTCAATACATATATAAAAATTTCAATTGAATTTAAAAAAGCCAAGACCTTGTGATCATTTTTACTGACCTTTGTCTGAGTGCCATTGTTGGCAATCAGATGTGTTTATTTCTCCTTACCTGCAACACAGAAATCAAGGCTAAAACCTTGCATTCGAAATGCCACGGGATTTTTTTCATGTTATGTTTAAAGTAATACACATATCAAAAATATGTGTTTTATTTACTGAAAAGGCCCAAAGATGATGTTATTTATTACTGTGGCCTGGATTTCTGTTCGCCATTCTAGCCTCCGGAGATGGGTTGGTATTTTTAACGCTTTTTCAATATTATAACTTTCAATGCCATTTTCATTCTGAAATGGTACATCTGAATGAAATGTGTGTTTCTTTAGCATTGTAATGTTGCTACCTATTTGAATGATTGGAAGTTGTCTAAATGACATCCTCATTTTTTGCCTTTGCTTTTTAAGGATATCCACAGTTGGATGAATTCCGTTTTTATTTGATATTTCTACATCTGTTTAGTATTTCACAACTTATCAGTAATGTTAGGACGTGTGTGTCTGGCTGTGTCTGGGTTTGTGTAGGCGGGTGTGGATATGGATAGAACGTGGCCATGGTTTGCTATTCAATATTGGAGTATGTATGGAACCCCTCA
>JBCNYG010000001.1:23767166-23768891 GCA_039654305.1 Porochilus rendahli
GAAATTTTTGTGTCTGTTGTGGTTTTGAAACAATTGGGTGGAATAGGGAGATTATTTTCATATATATTAGTTTAAACATACACACACACACACACACACACTGCGCATAAACCCTTCAGATTCTTTTCTATTTCTTCTAGTGTCTCTCTTTCGTGTGTGCAGGTGTTGGCTCTGTCATGTGGTCAATGAGGGTCAGTAAGGCAGTGACAGCTGTGACGGGTGCTGTTCTAACCCCAAGAGCATGCTGTAATCTCACCTTGGCCGTCTTTCCCCGAGCCACACTCACATCATTACACACAGGCCCACAGCTGCGTCTGCCACCAGCACTACTTGCACTCATCTATGTGTGCACTTGTGTGGTGTTGTGAAGTACAGTACAGTGGTGTTATAAAGCATGACAGTGGATCATATGTTGTAAAAAAAGTTGTCATTGTTCCATATGACTGACTATGGAGTGATGTCCACCTTACCTTAGGAGAATAATGTTTTAGTGTATACTACACAGTGAGGCACATTGGTGTGGTGGTAAGCACTCACTGACCACGGGGCTCAAACCGGGGCCTTCTTGCTCCGATAGCTTACTACCACACTATAGCAGTTGGCGTAAGGGATATGACTGGGTCATATACCACACAGGAACATAAAGGCAATTTTTACCGTTCATTTTAACTGACTCATTCTCCTGAGTTTGTGAGGTGGGTAATTAACAGTTATTCCATGAAACTGAATCGTACATGTGCTAATCCATGGTGAGGCTATCATAGCCAATACTACTACTATGTTTTATTTATCCACATCCACTGGATTGTGAAAAATACATTAAATTAAAAAAAAGATCATAAATGGAGAGTGGAGTTTGGATGCACATGCATGTAAAAACTTTTTTTTATTGACTAGTTCAAAAGATAAGACAAACTTACAGTGATAAACAAAGTCGAACTGGGTGGACACTAAACCAAAAAGCAAAATGTAATTTCTGACTAGGCAAAACAGAAACAAGAACCAGGACATATAGTAGCACTGTGGACGGGATGTGATGAAGCTGACGGCGTCTGCGTAGCCTGCTCGTTCAGAGTTTAGTACATACATACTGTATGGATATACTCTGCTTTGGTGTTTTAGTATATACTACACAGTAAAACCAACACGATTTCTGAGGTTTATTCATTTTACAGCACGATTGTGAAGATGCTCTCTGTGTACTCTGAGTGTAAGTCATTTTATTTAAGCATTATTCACACAAAATAATCTTTTTTTTAAACCTGAGATAGGGATCCAATAAGATTGTGTTATTTCTCTGTAATATTATGCCGTCTAGTACACCTTAGGACTCATGATAGGACTCAGCTAATATGTCTATTATTTGTATATATAGTTTGTGTCTATGCTAATTATTTATAAACCATCCACATTTATTTTACTTTATCCCTGTAAGCCATAACCCTCCAGAGCTAGATATTATTATTATTATTATTGTTATTATTATTATTATTATTATTATTATTATTAGCAGCAGCAGTAGTAGTAGTATATTTATACATGTATTGTTATTTTTATTATCTTTGTTGTTAGACTTATTACTGAATGCATTCGAGCCTTTGGAATACATAAAGTTTAAGTAATGGGGAGTATTTTACATATTATATGGGCAGATCCCAGTAGGGTGATCTTCTGCAATTCTTCATTTGTTGTTATTATTATTATTATTATTATTATTATTATTAT
>JBCNYG010000001.1:23816133-23826665 GCA_039654305.1 Porochilus rendahli
AAAACAGACCTGCAACAGAATATTAGAAAAGGAAGACTTGTCTTTTACCTATGCCAACACGCACACACACACACACATGCTAACTCTTTCTTGCACATGTACACCTCATGCTACACTTACTATGGTAAAGACATGCATATACATATATGTGTATAGCATTACTGCGTAATACACATGTATCCATGCACACCCATCTAAACACTTAATATAGTGAGAACATCCAGCGGGCATTCCAGTTATTAAGATCCTACTAAAAATCAAAAGCCAATGAAGAAGTAGGATTTTGAGAGCTGATTAATTATGAACACCACAGCTTTCTGTGCACTGTGTGCAGGAGACGTGATGCTTCTGAATACTGTATGAGTCTCTCAGTATGATTATTTTTATGACTAATCAGACTTAATGGATGCATTGTGTTGAAATATTCATTTTCACCATTGTGAAAGGCAGCACAATGGTGATTTTGTAGCTTAATTCAATGTGCTTTACTTGGAGTGGGAATTACCAATACATGCATTATTATTTGCTTAAACCACACCTTTGGGCTTTGGCAAATACACACATAGTTGGATTAATAGCAAGCAGAGAAAGGGTGAGAGAGCACTTAGCTTTGTCTTAGCTGTGTCGTGCACGACTAGGCTTACCGGAGCCCATATGCCCCCCTCTAACCTCTATTTACTGGATCACATCCAAACACTGAAAACCATGAAATCCCCCCTCCACCCCTCACACTCCAAACACATAATACACCCCCCTCAACACACACACAAAGTATGAAAACCCTCTTACCCAGCACTCACCCTACACAAAGCATATCTTGAAAACACAAATCATAAAAGCACAAAGTCAGGTTCTACTAATCAGATAACACCAGGCATAAGTATTGTAAGATACTTATATAATATTATTTGCAAATAATATACAGCTAGTATACCATTTAAATATATATATATATACATACACAGTTGGTCATTTTGTGGAGAAGGACTCAGTCCCTAAGGGATGGAAACTAAAGATTTAAATAAAGACCACATTTTTCCAGGTGTCCAGTTTTGGTGAATTGGTACAGTCTTTAAAACCTATAGTGTAGTCGCTGATCTTCAGTTGGTGTAACCCATCAGCCTCATGGTTTAATGTGCTGTGGGCTTTGAGATGTTTTTTCTGCTCACCACAGTTATTTAGTAAATTAGTTTTTTCAATCACTGTACACTTCCTGTCAGGTCGAGCTAATCTAACCATTCACCTCTAAACTCGTTCATCAACAACCAGGTGAGCAAGTGCTAACTGGATTTTTTTGCAGTTTGTTTTTCACATCATTCAAAACATTCCAAATTACAGTTGTGTATAAAATCCCTGGAGATCAACATTTTCTGAAATACTCACACCAGCCCATCTGGCACAAACAAGATATTGTGCTAAAATTTTTCAATATATGATGTGAACATTAATTAAGGCTCTTGACCTGCATCTGCATGACTTGATGCATTGCATTGCTGCTACATAATTGGGTAATTGGATGGATGAGCAGGAGTGCAGGTGTTCCTAATGCAGGGTCTATGAGTATATATAATTGAAAATCTCTTTTATTTCTTCTGTATAACTAAAAAAACTTTGAAACACTCATGTTGTAAGCAGTAAAGTGTATTACGCTCAATGCAAATAACCTGCACTTACCTGCTGCTCTCCTAGCCGAGTCCTCATTCACAGATGAAACTTAAGAACACAATCTAATGCCCCCTGTTGCCACTGAGATGTGGGAATTGGGTGGCCAGTTGGAAGGTTTGTTTTTTTTGCAGGTCTCTGAACCTGTCCTCAAGCTTCCATTTGGCAAAACTGAAGTGCAGCACTCGCCCCATTAGTACAGTTCATTCAGGGGTTAATTGTGCGAGTGCAGCTTTGGTCAGAGCAAGGCAGATATAACTGTTTATTTGTGGATGAAATTACCACTTGTAGCAGGAAAGGGAAAGACAGCAAGATTGCTTTTTTACAGTAATGGACTAGAGGTAGAAGAAATGAATTGAGCACTTTGTGAAAAGGTGCACAGATTAATGTTTGAAATGCTCTCAGATCAGCTGAACTCTCTGAACTGCTGCTTCTTTTTCCTTTTTTTATAAGAATTTCTGCTCTCGCTGAGCAGTGATATATACACTTTCTTAGCAGCACCTCAGAGTAAAAGCCGTACCGATACAAGCTAATATTTCCATACCTTCTGTACAATACTTTTCAATATCACTTTCAGAGTTTCCCTGTTTTTCAAAAATACGTTTTCCTCTGCTCAACATGTTGAGGAGTGTTCAGAATGTTGAGTGCGGAGGGCAGCAAACTGTACACTGCGGTGGCTTTCTTAGGTTAAATATATATATATATATAGTTTATGTGTGTGTACCAGTACCCGTCAAAAGTTTGGACACACCTTCTACTTCATTTAGAATGAGTTGCGGTGTCCCGACTTTTGACTGCTATGTTAGAGCATCTGTTATAAACAGTTGTTTAATCACCAGGCTAATTCTTTTCCTGATGCTGAAGTCCACTGTACCCATAACTCTAAGATAACTATAAATTAAATAATACATGTTTAAATATGCCAGCCCCCCTGGTGACCCTAATTATGAATAAGTGGTTCAGAAATTGAATGAATGAATGTTTAAATATAAATTCATATACATTTAAAAATAACACTTTTTAAGTTCATAAAATGAAAAACAAGGGGGAAAAATATATATATATATATGTGTATATATATTGTATGTAGGTATGTTAATCTGATGTATATAAAACTGATTAACAATTCAAAAAGGTTAATCTTCTGTATTGCTATTATATGTATATTCTATATTAACACAGCTTCAATTGAGGTTTAATCCAAGTTTTTCCATAGTAATATCAGACGCTAATATTAGAACAATTTTTATTAAACAAATTATAGCGATTTGAGTAACTTTCTCCCAAAGACACAACTGCGTGACATCTGCAGTATCTTGTCAGTTTTTTTTCTCTTGGTGTTTTAAGGGAACTTTGGAGATTAGACTATTTCACTTCATATTTGTTCTGCATCTGATGTGGCCTCGGTGGAGTATGGAGTGCTGTCATGTTTGCATGCTCCTTCTCTTTCTGCGTGACACCTCCTTGTTCATTATACAACCACGACATCATTACAAAAGCAACATTAAGTGCTTGATAAATGGAAAGCTAATTAAAGCGAGAACTGATGTCTAACTGTGGTTTGCTTCCTTTATGCCACAGTGGGCCTTGATAAACAAAGCACCCAAAAGCAGAAGGCAATCTTCTCCACCATATCTGCTGGCCTATTGTTGCTATACACGCACATGTGTGACTGTGTGCCAGAATGTAAAGTAGTATAACCTTCAGCAATCTGCATCCATAAAGATAGAGAGCATCCTTGTGGGATTTAGTGCTTTGTTCACAAGAAAAATGAGTCAGTATCAAGTCTACAGTGGAGAGAAAGTGCTTAGATGCTAACCCTAAAATATGAACGTTTTTCTTTGTAGGCCATCCATGGGCAGACGGTTAGCACTGAGCCACAACTGCCTCTGTTCTACACGCCCATCGACAGTGTGGACATAAGTGTGGAAGTGTGTGGGATCAAATTCCTGAACCCCTTCGGCCTGGCCAGTGCTCCTCCCACTACTAGCGCTGCAATGATACGCAGAGCCTTTGAGCAAGGCTGGGGCTTTGCTCTCACCAAGACCTTCTCTCTTGACAAGGTAAAAAAATGAAAAAGCCCAATTCAGTGTAAAAAAAATTATGTAATTGATTCTGATTCTGTATCGCTAGTAAAGCCATAACGTAACAGAATTAATTTAATAAGCTTTTCCTCATTCAGAGTATTCACTTCACTATCATCATCAAAAATGTAATAATAATAAAAACAGTCATCATTTCTTAAATAATTGCAAAAAAATAAAAATTAGTGAGTTGCCCAACTGAAGTGTTTTTGGTAACACTGTATGAAGCTCATATTTATAATTCAATAGAAACTGTCCTTGTAATACTTTGCAAATTGATAATTACATTTTAGTATTCTTATTTTATTTAATAATGCAATTACTTGACAGCTTATAACTGTGGATAAAAAAGAGACCCCCATTCCCCAATCCCATTTGGTATTCTAATACCATGTGCTCTATTTCATTAATAATGGGCAAAGTACAATTTTAAATCCACAATCATAATTATTAATTATCAAAAGATCATAAACATTTAAAATACCATCTTTAATTTCTTCAAAGTAAAGATATAATTAATAATTTATCATCAGTGTAAGTAGTAACTATTTGTCTATTAAAGTTAGAAAATGTATTTTTTGATGTATATTCTTCTGATAATGTATTTTAGTTAATATGGAAATACTTGATTCCAGATTCATTATGATACAGATACATTACTGCAGTTTGTAACTTAGAAATGTGAATATAATAATTTTATAGAATAATATATATTATATTTATATATTATATTTTTATATGATATGATATGATATGATATGATATATTTTATTTTTAAAATACAGTACTAAAGTTAGTGGTGTTGTAATGTCTGAAGATGATGAGGACACATGATGGTGAGTTTTATCAGTCAGTGCAGTAATCCGTGTATTTATTTGACGTGTTTAACTCTGCAATGGAGAAGCAAGTTAAAACTCAATAAAGCCATGCTTTAAAAGACAATTACTATATTATAACTTAAATATATTCCCCATAGCCTGTAGAATTTGATGAAGATGGTAATCAGTAATATATGTTTGTTCTGTGCTACAGTAGGTGCCATTACTTTATCTGCAGAGCTGGAGATAGAAATAAAATGAACTATAAAAAGATAGAAGCGGGTGAATGGCAATGGAAATTACTTGTCAGGCATCTCTATAGCAACACTGAAGACTTCCATATGCTGCTGACAGGGAAAAAGTATAAGAAACTGTTTGTTTATTCCGACCTCCTGTCCTCTCCATGCCGTTAATTTCTAACTACCGGGAGAGCCATGCTTAGTGTGATAATACTCTTTTTGGATGTCGGATGTGTGTGCAAGTGTTTATGTGTGCATGTGGGGGTGTGTGTACATGAGTGATGGCATTGTGCCTGCTTTCAAGCTGTCTGTAATTAGTTCATAGACTTTCTGGATTGCTTTTAAAAGCGATCTTTTTTCCTTTTACAAGTTGGGGAAACATAAATACGTGTATATAGTGAACATAGAAAACATCACAGGAGAAAGATTGCTCTCGCGTTGTACTTCAGTGTAATCTTCTTAAACTTCAATGCACTTTTTCCACCCAATGTTCAAGCTTCAATATCCCCTAATGAAAGAATATCACACTGTGAGCCTCCTTATATTCCTCAACAGCATGGATGACACTGAAGATTTGTGACCATGCAAGTGGGATTTCAGTTTGGGAAACAGATAGAAGTCAATTTCATGTCGGGTAAGTAAGGCGAATAGGGCAGTTCAAAGTCGCGTTTGGCTGCTGCTGCCACTGCTACCCATGCTGTGTGTATGGTGCAGGTCCATGACAGAAAAATGATCAAAATCCTAGGATGGTTGTAGGTATGTTGTTTGAAGTTCACCTTCTGTATTACTGTATATCTGTAACTACACAGGTTTCAAATCTACCTCACCAAAAACCTGTCAGTCCCTTCTGTAACAGTTAAAAAAATTTATCAATAAATAAAATATTACCAGGTTGTTTGTGTCAGCGGGCAGCACCACAGTACAGTGCCTAACACTTCCACCTCACAGCAAAAAAGTCCTGGTTCCGAGTTCGGGGCTCAGCGAGGGCGATTATATGTTGAATTTGCATGTTCTCCCCGTGCTTGTGTTGGTTTTCTCTGGGTGTGTGCGGTTTTCACCCACAGTCCAAAGACATGCACATTGGGCTTACTGGCTGTTGCAGATTGCCCCTCGGTGTGAGTGTGATTGTGAATGGTTTTGTGTGTTGACCCTGCGATAGGTTGGTGAGCTGTTCAGGGTGTACCCGCCTTCGCCCAGAGTTAGGTGAGGAAGGCTCCAGCCTTGCCGTGACCCTAAAAAGATTAAGTGATTTGACAAATTTGGCAAATTAATGAATAAGTGTTTATGACAGGGGCTTAAGGCCTTATTGTGTACAGTTATGCTCAGGCTGGGAACTTTTTGAAATGCCATTATATATTTATACAATATATATAAAGATTCTTTATATATGCATGTTCATCATGTTCATGGCAGGTAAAGATGGGGCTTCTGAGCGTCAGACTGATGGTCTTGATATTGTATTAACCATACTGCCCAGACATCCTCCTCCTCATCTCAAGTAATAAATTGGCAGCTTAAAATTTTGTAAATCCTGTGCCTTATAAATCCTATTTTTAGGTGGAATTAACATCTTTAGTGTTGTTTTCCACATGTGAGCATTGCAGTCTGGTCGTGATTCTCCCTGCTACACCTCTTTTCTCATGACATTTGTAGATGCCAGATTGGACTCTAATATACTGTTGCAGCTATTGGCTGTCAGCGTATGCTGAAATACCAGCCGATATCTGGGTAAACAGAAATCGTATTATTTTTTATTGTGTGCCCAGTGGGAGAGATTGTAAGGGTTTTTTCCCTTTGGGGAAAGCGATAAAGAAGTTTTTAATGTCAGTGTGAATGAGCAGCCGGCACTCTGCTATCATTCTCCTTAAACACAGGGGATTTCTTTTTTTAATATCCTGTGCTTTTGGTTAGGCTGGTCCGATCAACATTAGCCTGCTGTGGTATTGATAGTATTGGAGATGCTCGGTGGATTGTCTGTGGATATGAGAGGCTTCACGCTTGTGGGTCTTGTCTAAGAACAGGCATGCTTAGAATTGCTAATTAACTTGCAGGGCCGGTGGAGAGGCAGCTAACAAAGCTTGGGTGGGCGAGCTGCGTGACCATTAATTAGAATTAATGAACTGTATTGAATATAAAAATGTGTCATTTTCTTCTCTTCCTCTGTGAACTGTGAGATGTGGTGGGATGGGGGAGGGGTGATTTGGGCAAGCTGAGACTGTCTCCTGTCATTTTTTATTTTTTTTTCATTCAAGAGACATGGACATTTAATCCTACTTCAGAGCTGTTGCTACTTCAGCTCTGATTGGTTCTTTTGGTATGTTTCAAGCTAATTACAGAGTAAGCGCATGTGTGGTACAGTGAAAGAACACTGGGTCCAATTAACCCGACGGTCCGGTCAGAGAAGAATAAATCACACCTGTAATTGGTGCTAAGCTGATGAAACACTGAATAGAACTTTGTATCTATTGCGGTGTCATAATAAGTCTGCTGTTTGTATAGCTTAGCCATATGCCTTTGCACTGGAAAGATTTACAAGAGTGTGTTGTGGCCTGAGGTTACCAAATTCACCCTTTCATGGCAGGTGTAAATGTATAAAGACTATATATAGAGATGTGAACTTTCATTACTTCAGGAAGAATCTTTTTTCAGCCAGATGGTCAAACACATGAATTCTGTATGATGTTCTAACTTTTGTTTTCTTTGAAAGAAACTTTTAAAGCACATCAGTCTATCCTTGCACTTGCCTTCTTGTCTTGGTGTGTGGGAGGATTTAGTGGGCAAATTTAAACGAATCTTCAGACAATAACTAATGCGGTAACTGAAAGATTTCTAGAACATTTCTGCACCTTAACTTTTCCACTGCAATTAAAACAATCACGTAGAGGACACACACACACACACACACACACACACACACACACACACACACACACACATGCACGCACGCACGCTTGCACACACACACACACACACACACACACACACACTGTATGCCTCAGATGAAGAGTATTTAATGAGAAATGTGAAGTAAAGCACCATGGTAACACAGATGATATGTCACACATCTTCTTGCCCAACACCTTCACGCCATTGTTTCTCCCTCAGTGCATCCTGAGGCTAGCTGTATCTCTCCTCTCTCTAATTCCCAAACCGGACTAATCACCAACCTTTTTATTAGAAACCAAAAGGTCAGAGATCATGTGCCTCCAGTGCTACACACACATCATACACACACCCTCTCTTTGTTTCTGTTGGTCTGAGCCGATAATAGATAGCAGTGGCCTGTAAATGAGTTCTGCATTCATGTGTTAAAGGCCCCAGCTCCTGCATGCCTGTAATGAGCATAGCCACCATCAAGTCCTTCTCAGCACTGGCTCAATAGCTTTTTTATATTCTTAGTCACATATGTATGCATTTCAGATTGGGTTTAGTAGGTTCTAAAGACAGTTGTAAAAGCTAAGTAGGAACCTCTTGGTTTGTGGTTCGGTTATTGATGCTTCACTGGGGTATTTATTTCTATTTCACACTGGCATATGTACATTGTAGGAAAGACTACCTGTGTATATGAAATGCAAAGAAATGGACAGGTTGTAAAAAGCAGAGAAAAGCCACTAAGACACCCCCCTCCCTCCCCAATATATCTATCTTAATATATCTGCCTTTATAATAAGTTAAGTGTTCCTGTTAAAGAAGTTAAAGTGGTTGTAAAATTGTTTGTATAAAGGTTTTATTTTTCTTGTAGACTTTCATAATTGACTTGTAAAATGTGTCATTAAAGTCTGTACGCCCACTTCTTGATCACTGTTCACAGAGGAGAGTTTCTGCAGGCTCTCTCCACAGGGACCGCATCAGAGGTAGAGGCTGCTAAAGCAGAGCGTCTGTCTTTCACATCAAGGGACACGCTGCCCCAAGCTCACACCTCCTATTTAACTCGCATGCATCCTCCTCCATAGCTGCCCCATCAGCAGTGATTACTCCGTGCTTAGATGCAGTTGTGGCACATTAGAGCATCGGAACGGAGGGGAGGAGAAAATAAACACTGTAGGTGAATTTAGACTCTGGGATCAGCATAGGAAAACAGGCCTGTCAACGCAGTCAGTAAGATCTGAGAGGTGTTGACTAATTGCCTGCTAATTACACAGTAAATTGTCTAATTAAGCTGATGGTTAATTAGGGTAAGCTTGCACAGCAGTCTCGTCGAAGTCTCCCTCCTTTTTTTCTAGAGTGGCTGTGCCATGTGCCCAGGCAGCAGGCTGTGTAATTGGCATGGTGGCAGTGAGTGGTGCTTAACATGACACAGGGAGGTAGCAGAAGGAAAGACTGACAGAATCAGGATGTGCAGCAAACAACCGTCCATGTCTCAAGTGATAGCTTTAGCCCTTTTGTATCCATCGTGCCATGACAGCTGTGCACACAACCCACCCCACAGTCACAAACCCTTGCTTGGTGTCACCTTTGCATTGAATAAGTGCCAACCACTGCACTCGTATGATACTGTAGTGCTTTTTTGAACTTTGAGTACAGTACTTACTCATGGTTTGATGTTCACCAGTTACATGTGTAACAGTGAATGAGTGTCATATGAAAGAGAAAAGAACAAGTGTCACACTAAGTCCTGTCTGTTTCCTAAGGAAAAAAAAATGTTTTTGTGCGCAGTATGAAAGAACACAGATCAGATATCCGATAGAATGTAAACTCGGCTGGATTGTTGCTGGCATTTTGTGTGAGTTACTGATAAGAGGTGCCAGAAATGTAGAGACATGACACACGACAAGGCACTCCTCTCAATCTGCCTTGTCACCCAATCAATACAGACGGAGATAGGGATATAGCCACTGTTCAATCATCACCACGCTGCTCTTCAAGTCAGGCGAGAAAGAAAGACTCCCATCAGATCAATGCAGTAAATGTCAAAGGTGAAATCAGAACCTTTAGAAAAAGACTATACAAGGAGTTCTTTAACACCTCTGCCATCCCATTAGCCCTGAAGCTAATGGACAAAGAATAACATGTCCTACATTTCCTTTGATGTTGATGTTTCTGTTGATGTGTACTTTAATAAGGTGATGGAAGCATTAAACAGCAGATATGAAACTGATAACAGTCAAGCTCTACAATAAATATGTGAATAGCTTATCTATTTGATAAGCAGGACATATTTCAGTCTGGAAATTCGATTGCATCATGTATTCTTCATTTTGGCAGACCTTGTTTATTTACTACTTGCTCTGCAAGTCCAAGACAAAAAAGAGGACAGTAGCACAACAGATTTGGCTCATAGAACACCAGTCACAGTTCAGTGCTTTGTATTTATTTAACAAACAAATTAGCACTAGCGAAGCAGATCAGGCCTGAGGAAAAAAAAAAACAAGAATAAAATAGCTCAGGCTCATTAGCTTCAGCTACATGTTTACCGTTTATAAATATACCCATTTAATTGGGAGATCAAGGCAGCAGTGACTACCACTTTTATGGCTGAAAGGGCAGATAAGCTATGCTTCTTAAGCCTCACGATTTGTCCAAAATCAGCCCACATTAAGATGCTTCACCCCCTATAAACATGACATCACTATAAATTAATATTACTTCACATCTCCTCATTCCCCACTTCCAATCAGGATCAAAGCTAATTAGCCCAACATTGAAAAAGAAATAAATGTAGCTTTGTGAGTGTGTCTGTCTATATATATATAGTTTATAGTTTATAGTTTATAGTACTATTCATATAT
>JBCNYG010000001.1:23847056-23857198 GCA_039654305.1 Porochilus rendahli
CGGGGAGAACATGCAAACTCCACACAGAAACGCCCGAGCTGGGAATCGAACCCAGGACCTTCTTGCTGTAAGGCGGATGTGCTAACCACTACGCCACCGTGCCGCCAGCACTAATTCAGAATAAGCATTTTCCCCCTTTCTATGCAGTATGTTATGTTTCATACGTTTGCTACAGATATTTTTTTTTAAGAATATGAGCGAGTGTGCTCCAATTTCTCAGTTGTCAACCCCAGAGCAAGTGCGTATAGTATGTCCATGGGCAGTAAGGTCATTATGAAAATGTGAGCTGGAACTAAGAAAATACCGTCACTCAAACACTTAAATTACAGAATTCCGTTTGGCTAAGACTCAATTTGATTGTGTTTTAGTCAAAGCTTACTTCCGCTTGTTCAACATATTTTGTGTCTGATCTTTGCCATATTGGAGTAATCCTATGTATCTCTGCGCAATTTTGTTGTTGTGGTTTCTGATACCCTCTGAGATTAATCTGACCATCATGCTATAAAGTGTATGACAGGGATAGGTGATCTTGTTTTATTAAGTTAGGAGCTGATAGCCAATGTCAAAAGCAGTGTCAGCACAGATGAAGAGCCTCTGCAAGCCTGTGGCCTGTGGGGAGAGTAAACTTATGATTGCTCTACTGCTTAAAACAACAGTGA
Source organism: Porochilus rendahli (assembly GCA_039654305.1). Lineage (NCBI taxonomy): Eukaryota > Metazoa > Chordata > Actinopteri > Siluriformes > Plotosidae > Porochilus > Porochilus rendahli. The sequence goes on from JBCNYG010000001.1 coordinate 23,847,716, forward strand.
ATGGAACAATAAACCAGGGATGGTGCTTTTGCACAAATATTACACTGGGGTTTTTGTTTGTTTGTTTGTGGGGGTTTTTTGAGGTTTTACATGTGCATAATTAAAATTTTACGAAATTCCCATTTTTCAGTCATGCTCACTCATTTTTGTTCCTCACTACAATTTGAAATGGTTGAATTTTGTCATGGGCGGCACAGTGACGTAGTTGTGTCTGCCTCACATCAAGAAGGTCCTGGGTTCAAGTCTTTGTCTTGACTCGGGTGTTTCTGTGTGGAGTTTGCATTTTCTCCACCTGAATTTATGGGTTTCCTCCAGGTAATCCGGTTTCCTCTGATAGTCCGAAGACATGCTTTATGTTCCAGATTGCCCATATGTGTGAGTGTGAGTATGATTGGTTGAGTGTATTGTCCTGCGATAGGCTGCTGAGCTGTTCAGGGTTTTTACTGCTCATGTACTTATGGTCTGCAACACCAGTTGGACAGTTTTCTGCTTATGCTGTGGAAGAGGAGTATAATCACACAGCATCCCTATATTAAATGAGTGTGTTGAAATCTCTGTGTCTGTGTGTGTGTGTGTCTACATGGGATTAGAATAAGGAGTGTGAGGCTATGGCACTATCCCTCTTGATCTTCTCATGCTCTCTGTCTGCCCCTTCATCTCTTTTTGACTTTTTCTGTCTTTATCATTGTGTGTTCCTGTGCTTCCAACTTCACCAGTTTATTCTCCTTTCTGAGGAGTGTTTTTTTAAGCAGTGGATGGACAGAACCCAAACTCACTGGTCTGGATCACTAGCTTTTCTCTATATTGTTTTGCTACATTCTGGACATGTTTCATTTGTCACTGTCTTTTAAGCCTGGAATGACACATGGATGTGCTCTTCCCTCTTAAAGCTGCTTATTGTGATCTACAATGATAGTGTGCTTAATTCACTGTGTATAGCCTTTTGTTGTGTAGGAAAGGGGGAATGGGAGGCAGCCACCTCCTGTCTCTTGTCCTGTCTATAAAGAGCTTAAAGGAAGCTGGGTGAAATTAAACATTATTGATAATTGGCTTTGGGATCACGGTGCATTGTGTCCATTTTGTACCTGCATATGGCCCTAATTGACCATGAAATCTAGCGCCTAATCCAGGGGCTGCCATGCTTCCTCCTCTCTCCAACTGACTATGATAAATGGCTTCATTCTGCCACTTTGCTCCTCTGCACTTTGTAAGGCTAAAATACTTATTCTTCTTTTCTCCCTCTAATGGCTGTCAGTCTGTGGAAAATCATAAATCTACAGCTGGAGTCACTCTGGCAGGTTTGCGGAGCTTTTTGTAATTGTTTAAATCCCACATGTGATGTGGTTTAAAGCCCCCACGGATATGTAATTGCCTGTCAAACGTCTTTCCTGCTCAGCCACTTTCTACGCCCCACTCCACTAGTGTACATACAGAACAGCATCTCCTGTGCATCCACGTGGAACACTTATCATTCGTGTGATCTATTTTAGACCTAATACTTCAGTCACTTTTGTTTTGTATCTCTCATTGGCATACACCTCCTCTCAAGAAGAAGCTTTTTTTGGAACCGATTAATAAAATGACTCACTGGCATGTTGTTTTTTTAGTGGTTTGCATGATTCATGTTACACTGCTGAGACTTGCATATGGACTGAGATCAAAGTCACTACTTTTATATGAAAAGAATGAATTCGGTGACTATAGTGAAGTAACATTTGCATTAATATGACTCTTGAACAGGCTTCTGGAGCTGATGCCCTGGAGCTGAATTTATCCTGCCCTCATGGAATGGGAGAGAGGGGTATGGGACTCGCCTGCGGGCAGGTACAACCAACACACCTCACTTTGCACCTCATACATACTGAGACACAACCTGAAGGGGCTTATACTTTCTCACTAAGAGCATGACTTGTCAGTTAGTGTGTGTGCTGAGAGAATACTAAGCTACTTGTATGTGCACTGTTGTTTAATATTTAAACGTAATGAATCCAGCTGCTGAAAATACATATGTAGAGCATAATTAAACAGGGTGAATGCCTCTACATTATAGTGGATTGGTGAATATCACATCTGTCCTGGACTGCTTTCCCCTTCAACAGAATTACCATATTTCATTAAATATAGAAAGAAAGTATTTTTTATTGATGGAAATGGGAATATGTCAATCCTCAAGGATTGTGTAAAAATTCAGCATTTCAGGTAATATTGTCATTCATTTAGTAAAGAGGTCACAGAGGGGGTATAGCCATGTCTGGGGTAAATGTGTTGTGAAAAAGTCTTTGCTCCCATTTTCCGCCATATTTAATTGTTTTTTTATCTCTTATCAAATTTACTTTAATATAAATGGCAACAGGGGAAAAAATTACGTTTTCAAAGTTACTACTATTGGAAAAGACAAAAGAAATCACAAACACCTTTATCACCATTGTGGAAAAAGAATTGCCCCTTCATTCCTCAAACCAAATTTGATTGACAAATTGTCAAATTAGACTAGCCATGATAAACATTGGCTGAATTTAGACTGTTTACCCTCTAGTTTACATGAGTTACACTGTAAAAAGCCATTACAGCATTAGCAATTATCCAGTAGTTGCTGTATTTCATATCAGTGTAAAATTACTGTAAAATAAACTACAGCGGGCTTTGGGACCAAAAGGTCACTAGTTCTATCCCCGAACTTGCAGGAAAAATGGGTGGGGGGTGGGGGAGTGAGCTGCACCTTCCCTTCCTTCATCTTCATGGCTGAAGTGCCCTTGGGCAAGGCACTTAACCCACCACTGCTCTCCGGGCACCCCAGTGTGTGGTAGTCCACTGCCCCGCATGTGAATGCTCACAGTTTGTGTGTGTGTGAGCTCATGATGAGTTAAATGCAGAGGCAATAATTTCCCTTGTGGGATTAATACTGAAATTCAAAATCAGAAATCAAAATCAAAAATGATATTGCATTTAATACAATAAAATACTGGTATTCACCATGATGTTATGTTTAAAAAAGGAACAGCTGAAAACTTAATTGCACAAAAATAACAAATTTCATTATGCAATGTTATGCAATGATACAGTGAAAATTATAATGGAGCTTTTGTAACTGGACACAGAGACTGGTAGAAACCAAGTTGGATAAGTGGTAAAATAGTGAAACTATGTGTTTCCATCTAACTTAATAACTAATTTATTTGCGTCATCACCGATTTTACCAACATTTCAAACAGGACTTTTTATTTTTTGGCAGAATATCAAAATGTAAACTGACAAATACATCCAAGTATGAATCTTGCCCACATACGGTGAATATGCAGTGGCACTGATTGGAATCTGAAGACCGTGATGGTTCCACAAAAAGGTGTAGCTGCTGTCATGTGACAAGTCAGTTTGACGACCTCTGAAATACCTGCCTGATAACATTAGTATTCCATGCAAAACAAAAGCTAAACTGATGGTTCCATAAAATAACATACATTGCCAGGCCAAAAAAAAGTCCGACACTCTTTGTTGGCTTTAGCCTTGATTACATCAATATGGAATTGCTTTGACAGACTTAAGCAACATCACAACATTTATTTCCATCCAGAGTTAATTCTTTAACAACATCTTGAACTGAAAATCAAACCACTCCATATAGTCTTCTCCAGCACATCCCAAATACTTTTGAGTTAAAGTCAGGACTCCGTAGTGCCAGTTCATGTGTGCAAATTATTCCTTTATACGATGCTCCCTGAATCACCCTTTCACTGTTCCAATTTTGTATCCGTGCTATCAGGGAGGAACAAGCAGCAGTGCCGGGGTGAAAATGTGCTGTGATCAAGGCTAAAGGTGGTTGAACAGAATATAAGAATGCTCTTATGTTAATTATTAAACTTTTTTGGCCAAGCAATATATTATGGTTAAACGAAAATAGTGCAAATCAGAAAAGGGGTAAATATTTTTTCATGGCACCATATCTCTTTGAGCACCCCATGAAACCAAACTATATTGTCTGCATTGTGAAAGTATGATGACAGAAAGAGCAACCACAGACACCTACTAATGGGTCTCAACTCCAGAAGAGTGCTTTGCATGGGGATCTTAATGAGGCAACTTTTCTATAACAGTGCATTCAATTAAAGCATTAAGAGAAATTAATAATCCAAAAATTATTTAGCTGTTTGTAAATAGTTTCCTTTCCAAATCAAAGCACCATGCAATAGGATTAATGTAGCATTTATTCGTAAAAGATGAACACTTTTTTTCCCTTTTCGCAGTGACATCTATACAGAACAGCAATTAAACATTATTTTTTAGGATTACAATAAAACCCATAGTTGTATCATTTATCACTCATTTTTCATCTGTACACCAGCACATTCATGCAGTTATCTAATCAGCCAGTCATGTGGAAGCAGCACAATGCAAAAAAAAAAAAACATGCAGATACAGGTCTCAGTAAACGTCAGAATGGGCAAAAATATAATTTCAGGTAATTTAATCATGGCATGTCTGTTGGTGCTAGACTGTTCTGTTTTTCTTAAACTGCTGATATCCATGGTGTTAAACATGTAACATTGTCTAGACCTTACACAAATGAAAGGCTACAATTCCTTGATACTGAGATCAGAGGTCAATGACCAGATTGGTTTGTGATGACAGGAAGTCTGCAGTAACTCAAATAATCACTCCCTACAACCATCAGAATCAGAAAAGTGTCTCAGAATACACAATGTGGATGAGCTACAACAGCAGAAACCCAAATAACGCTTCACTTCTGTTAGCCAAGAACAAACATCGATGCAATTACTGGCACAGACTGACCAAAACTGGACAATTTAAAACTGGAAAAATACCACGCACTCAAAGTTCAGCAATCTTTTGCACTGTCAACTCTCAGCATGCAGATTCTGACTTCTACAGGTTGACCGAGGCCTTTCTGTGTGGAATTTCCGTGTCCTCATCATGCCTGGGTGGGTTTTGTCTGGCTGTTTCCTCCTACAGTCCAAACACTCTAGCTGTACAAAATTGCCACTTTGTAGATGTAAATGTAAATTTGAATGGAGGTTTGGACTTTGCCTGTTAGCCCCACAATTGACTGGCCAGTGTCGGCTGGGAGTGGCTCTAGTTTACCCACTATAATCAGTGGATTAGCGGTATAGAAAACTAGTTAATGAAATAATCTATCAAAAAATTAATGAGAAATTCGGATCACTTATTTCCAATCTGTCCAGATTGGATAAGCCTGTGCACATAATAGACTGATTTTTGTCTGGGATGAGTGACATGTGATCTTCTGCTGTTGTAGACCATTTACAACAAGGTTTGATGTTTTGTGCTGAGCTTTTTTACTCACCATGGTTGTAAAGATTATTTATTTGACTTACTGTATGTTTCCTGGCAGCTTGAACCAAGCTTTCAATCTCCTGACCGGCATATGCCTGTATTTTGTTGTTGCGCATGAATACATAATTACGTAAATGTACAGGTGTTCAGGAGGATGATACTCGTCAACAGTAAAAAACAAACAAAATAAATAAGTAAATAAATATCACTCAAGAAAGATTTTTTTTTGTTTTAAGTCCACTTAAAATAATTTTTCAAAAATGTTGGTTGCCAGCACTTAATGCAGTAGTAAGGGTCAGTAAGAAACCTATGACAATCAAAGACTACAAAGAAAAATGTGCAGTTTTCATGTTTATACTACCGCTTTTAACAAGTACCTGCTATCTTTTGTAGAACATGCATGATCACGCATCACACCCAATATGTTCTTATTGTGTTATTTGACATATGTTAATACTTCCACACTGGTATGCGCAACTTATTACAAGTAAAGGATTGCACTAAAGTCATTTTATTGGTTTTAGGTGAGATTTAGTTTTTGTCACTATAAATGAAACTTAATAAATATTCACTTACACGGAATGCAAATAATCTTAGCTATGCAGACTCAAGAATCATATTTTTGGTTTTTGTCCTGATATAAGAATAGTCAGTCAGTGAGTGTTTCTAGTCAGTTCCAGATTTATAGTCAGAATTTTTGTCTCATTGCACCAAATAGTATTCCGTGATGCTAAAATCTTTCAGTGTAATTGTGAATTGCATTTAATTATGCATTTTGATCCAAGTGATGTTTGATTGTGAACAGGATAAGCTGTAATGTTGACCTTTACATAGAGCAGGATAATACACAGGGAGTATTACAAAGTAACCTAAACGCTGCACAATATTTAGAGTTCCTTAGTTTGGCTGTGGGCTCCTAAATATTCCTGGCCAGATAGACAGTTGTTACAATTTGCTTCTTTTTGCTTTACATAAATGTGGAATATCGCACACCATGTTCAGATTGTAAAACCGTGCATCTGAGTGTTTGGTTATTGGTGTGTTTAAGCAGAGGGAATCATGTTTTCTGCCTCTAACCGCTTTTGACACAGCTTGTCACCATGTCTGTAGTGGTCAAGGAAATGATATGAAACCCTGCTCTGGCAGCACCACAGATGTTAGATAGCTGAAACAAAAACAAAACCATTAAATGCAAAGCAGAAAAAAAATTTAAAGGGATAAAAGAGTTGTTTGAAGCACCAGAGTTGGCCTTTCCAACATGAGAAGCTTCCATCAAGCAGTTAGACATTTCTCCCTGTTTGCATGTTTTATTTCTTGAGTCCCTGTCAGACAAATACCATAGATTGACTCCTCACATCCAACTGAATGACTACAGCCAAAAACAAAGCATGCCTAGACAAACACTGCTTTTATATTGTCTTTGGAGTTTTGCTAGGTGAGACACACACACACACACTATAGCACTACAGCTATAATCTAGTGCACAGAACAGGTAAAATAACGCTAAAACAAAAAAACAGATTATTGCTTTATTTTAGATACTACTCTGACCATAAATTATTGTAATTGAGGAATAATTTACAGATATATGCATATGCAAGGATAGTAGAGAATAAAGTCACCCTGATCAAATGCATGGGCATTACAAAAGAAAAAAATATATAAAATGTGTTTGAATGAACTTTGGTTTTCCCTACAGAAAGGATGAATCAGTAATGGGCAGGTTAGTGTAGTGCAGATAATACTACTGGTTTATCTTCTTACCCTTGGATGTTTCTTTAAATTAGAGATGAAGTTTCTGATGATGCTAATATTTGTATTTTTATTATTTTTTTTACAACTGGTGAATTTTCTACCCAGCAAAAGCGGCTGCAGCTGTTGTGATGAATATGGCTGATTAACTGTAAACACTCTTTTGGCCGAGACTGTGATTTTAAAAAAAGGTTTCACTGACACGTGTCTTAGCTATTAGCAGTGACATAATCTCATGTACATTTACTCAACATGACCATTCTAACTAGAGATAAGCAGCTGGAGACGTTTGTAAGTCTATGGTGCTTTCAGTAGCTGTATATGCTCCTATGAACTATTATCACTTTTTTGAGAGATGATGACACAACACCTGTCATGATGCTGCTGCCTGGATTGTTTAAATGTGTTTGAAGTGCATCCTATTTTGAATAATTTCAAAATGTAATCCATTATCTGTAATCTCCATGTTTAAAAAATGTACCACTAATTTGAGCATAAAATTATATATGTGCCAATACATTTTCCTTCTATTAGACAATTATTAAAATCCAAAATTAAAATTGGGGCACAGTGAGGTACCCCCAGTGGGTACCATCCCTGTCTAACAGCAAGAAAATCCTGCGTTCAAGCCCCAAAGTCGGTGTTTTCTGTGGAGTTTCTGTATGGAGTTTGCATGTTTTCTGCTTGTGTGGGTTTCCTCTGCATGCTCTGGTTTCCTCCCACAGTTCAAAGACATGTAGATTAGACTAATTGGCAATTTTGGAGTGCCAATAGTTGTGAAGGGTCATGTGTCTGTGTTGGCCCTGCAATGGACTTGGAGCTGTTCAGGGTGTACTTTGCCTTCATCTGGACTCGGCTGGGATTGGCTTCAGCTTCCCCATGACATTAATGTAACATTTAAATTTAAATAACCACACATATTTTCCTTTATTCACTGTTTCTAAGGTTTTTGGCATATTACATTTTTAAAACTTTATATTGTTATTTTTTACTTTTATAGTAGGCATCCATTGTCTATTTACTTTGTGTTATGTGAGGACATTTGTTTTCTAGATTTAAACTAAAATGCGCATCGCATAGATACACCATGTAACTGTGGCTTAATAGATCTGCTTTGATAAGCAATGGGAACCCTGATGAATAAAATAAACATTTGGTGTAAGTAATGAAACCATCTGAAAGACAAACATATTACCTCATTGCATATTCTGTTAAGTCCTTATCCAGCATGGGCTGATGATTGAAACACTTTTTTTTGCTTCTCTGATTATGTGTTATAGTACAGGAAATAAAACAGGTTTTCTGTCCTAAAAGAGATGGAGCTATTTTGCACTGCAGCGCTCGTAAATTTAAAGAGTTATATCCGTTTGCTGTAGATTTTCTGCTCTAAGACAAAAAGCTAATCAAAGCTGCCGGGCCGCAGGCAGGTAACCTCCATGTGAACTAAAGAGAGGCAATATCATTTAATCACACCGTTTGGCACTTTCTCTACTAGCTGGGGAAAACATTATTTCTGACTACATCAAAAGAGAGGCAGAATTTGATTTTAATGGGATATTAATATGCAATTTCCCCCCAGCGACTGGTTAGCTTTTTCAGTATAATGTTCATTCTTTTCTCAGAGCTGTTTAAAATGTGACCGCCATTAGAGATGATTTTTGTTTACTTATGGTAAGCATAAATACATGTAATGATATCATTATCTTGTTTACTGATTGGTGTTTCAACACTCCGTTCAGGAAGCATTACATTTCCTGATGAGTTTGTAAGGAAGCAACAGCAGCCTCTGAGTATAACATCGACAAGGCTGTATGTTAGATTGTAGCTCTGTGTAATCGCATCACTGTTTTACTTTTGCATTTCTTGGTGTGACCATGGGGTTTTTCTTTCTGCAGTTCCTGGCCCACTCATTTGACATAAGCACAGTTATTAAAATATCAGGGTGAAGGGGGCATAGAAAACACCTCAGCAATTGTGACAGATAAAGATCTTCCAGGTGTGAAGAGTCTTTATTTCATTGCTCTTACTCAGGTTTGACTCAGCATCCACTGGGATCTCATATTTTTTCCTAGCCATCAATACAGCTCCTCAGATTCACAAATTAAAAGCGACGCAGACTCCCACAACCATTTTCAGCCCACCAAACAGGACCTAGTGGCATGCTGCTTCCATCATCCCTCCTACGAGACTTGCCGGCTGCTGGCTCTTAACGAGAGCGCCCACCTGCCATGACCTTGCATTGCAAAATTAAAATTTCAGGTGCAAAGCCCTATTCCTTTTCCACCCATCTCTGTTCAAACCTCAGCCCCTCCTGTCTTGCTGCCTCAGGGTGCTAAAGACCCTCTCTCTGCTCTGTTCTTCTCTGCTCTCTCTCTCTCTCTCTCTCTCTCTCTCTCTCTCTCTCTCTCTCTCTCTCTCTCT
>JBCNYG010000001.1:23863584-23880099 GCA_039654305.1 Porochilus rendahli
GGTCAGAGCTTCTTTTTTACAAGAATAATGTATTTTATTAATTCTTTATATAATGTGCCATATGTAAATATGTGCTGTTGTTACAAGAACATAAGTCTCCATTTGATTCTAATGATGTAAGACTAAGTGGTTGCTTAGTGGTTACGGTGATGGTTTACTGATCCGAAGGTTAGCGGTTCAATCCCCACTATCATCACTGTTGGGCCCTTGAGCAAGGCCCTTAACCCTCATTTGCTCAGTTGTATAAATATGATAATTGTAAGTCGCTCTGGCATCTGCTGTAAATGTAAATACATTAGGGGCAGTGGTGGCTCAGTAGTTAATGATCTGGGTTACTGATCTGAAGGGTTCAGTGGTTTAAGCCCCAGTACCACCAAGGTGCCACTGTTGGGTCTATAATAATAATAATAATAATAATAATAAACACTTTATCTGGCACCATGAGCAATCATCGTCCTACCATATTTGTGTAACATTAATTTAAATCTCATAAGCTTATATCAGATTTTTAATTGTTACATGTAGTTAAGGAATTACTGAATGTGGCCCATTAGTTGCTATTAGTCAACTCTCCTATAAGCGTTTCACTACTGGCAAGGAACAACCAAACAAGGTTTGTTTTTTTGAATGCCGTAGAACTTTTCGGAGTTAGAGATTATAAAGATTATCGCTAATGTTTTCCCCATGAGCTGCTTGTATTAACAATCATCGATACATCATTGTCAGTTTTTGACAACAGGGCTACAGTTGGTTGGATATTTTGTTTGATGGACTATTTTATTTATTTTCCAAGCCTGTAGTGACATTCAGATTAAGAACATCTAAAGCATTGCTGCTGTGTCTTATATAGTCATACATGCTTTGTGCACACTGACGTTCCTGCTGTAGAGAAGATGATCCACCACCATCTCACCACCATGTGTGCATAACATATATTTTACAATTTGTATTACATTACTTGATTAGTGGATGAAATTTGACCTATGCTTATTGACCCATTATTTTTAAATCAAATTATGTTTAAAATTAAAAAAGAAATCAGTTAATAGCAGTAGAGAATTGCAGCATACAATATCTTGCTAAATGCCAGTAAAAACCTACATATAAAATAAAATACAGTATATTTAAATTACTGAAGTCAGTTACGTGAAGTTGCTTGCTTTCACGTTTTCAAAATTTTGTATGAATTTTAACCCCACCTAGAGTTGCATGCGCAGCTCCTCACTCTCAACCAATCTCTATGTGGACTATGTCCACTGCTTAACACCAGTGTTTTACAACCAAAACATCATACAACTTTCCCCAAAAACATTGTCAGTGGCACTAACTCGAAACATATAGTGTGAAGAAACAAAACGCACACACACACACCCAAACCCAAGTATAACTACAAAGTAAATTAATAAGTAGATAAGATTCATAGATAAGAGTTTGAAGAGAGATTGGGTTTATTAATATCAGCAGTGCACATTAGATATCGATAGGAATTGAGAAACAATAGAGAACAAAAGAGAAATAGAGTCTAAGTATGTGAGTCAAGTCTCTTTTTTCAGTTTACCCAACGTTCTCAGATTTTTTTTTTGTTTGTTTGCTTGTTTGTTTTTGTTTTGTTTAAATGTAATTGTTTCTTCAAATAAGTAATTTTAACACTCAGGGAAGCTGCCAGCACATCTGTCCATTTAGGTATTTTAATCGAGAATACTCTTAAGAATTTACAACATTAAATAGTTTTGATTTTATTAACAATTAGCAGCATTCCTGTTGTTTTGCAGTAGTAAAGTTTTTTGTGTTGCTTTATAGTGTTACTGGAGTTGTGTCATGATTTTTCTACCCATTGTCAAAAAAAGACCTCTAAATATGCCATGAATGTTTAAAATTCTTATCTACATCATGTTAAATAGCCTTTCAGTTTGCAAATCATACAGAGTCGAGAGTTTTTGAGCCCGACAGAACCGACGGAAATGAACTGCAACATGGACTTTTTGAACTTTTGTTTTGCTTCCGATGCTCTGAAAACCCCCTAACAAACTTAATGTACGAAACCAATTCTTCTCTACTATGCTTTGTAAACCAAATTTCCATCTATATGAATGATTGTCTTGTGTTATGAATCCGTTGATGATATTTAGGCTATTTTCGTTAACTAGCTGTCAGCCATGACACTATCCCTTTAAAGAACACATTTCATTTAGGAATTAAATATTGTTGGTCATGCGTGATCAACAATATTTAATTCCCATCATGTGTTGGAGAGATGCATAAATACCTGTGTATGTCTGAGTGAGTGGTTGTGCAGCAGTCATCCCTGTGTTGCTGTTGGTTTGAATGTTGTAGCTTTCGACGTAGTTGTATGCTTGAGCAGGCTGCAGAACCGCACTGAGTGTGAGCATGTCAGACACTGAGCAGCCTCTCCTTTCTCTAAACAGCCAGACTGACAGGCCAGGAGATGTCTAATAAAGCATGAATCCTCCTGGAGCAGCAGTTCATACTTATATAATCCCTCTATCGCTGTGTTGAGGATTTCTCTTTCCCTGTCTCTCATTCTGTGTTGCATGCACACCACCCATAACAGATTGCCAACATTAAGTTGCCCTGTTTTGTGGTTTGCACATTTACTTGTGTCTCTTTTTTGTGTTGTTTGTTTGTTTGTTTATTTGTTTCCCCAACCAAATTTGAAAAGGATCCAGAGCTGGTACGGAACATCTGCCGCTGGGTACGACAAGCTGTCACAATCCCTTTCTTTGCCAAGCTGACCCCTAATGTCACCAACATTAAGGATATTGCCAAAGCTGCACATGAAGGTAGCCTGCTTTTCCACACCTATTTTGTCACTATTACCCACTGCATGAATCAATAGATATAACAGATTTCACATTAGCAGATTTCGCAATTTAAAGGTCAAGTGTTATTCCAGCCATGAGGCACATTTCCAATGTTGATAATAAGCTTTAATGCAATGAAGAGTAGTGATAAGATGTGAGATGTGTAATGGTATGACCTGACAGCATGGGGCTCAGCAGAAACCCTACATTATACCATAAACCCTGCAGATTTTTTGTGGGCTAGATTTCACCTCTTTCTCCTCCTGCGTCTACGTGGCTAATTTCTGAACCCCGTGGGTATAGGTGGTGCAGATGGCGTCACCGCCACCAACACGGTCTCAGGCCTGATGGGACTGAAGGCAGACGGCTCTCCCTGGCCTGGCATCGGCCGAGACAAGCGCACCACATATGGCGGCGTGTCTGGTAAGTGTCACCCAGCTCACTGGATCCATTCCCTTTTCCTTAGGGACAGCACCGCCAGATCGTGGGTGTGCGCAAGTGTATTTTAATCTATCATTTGCCTCTGTGTGCACGCAGGAGTGTTGTGGACTTGTTTGTTCTCTTTTCAGTTATAATCATGTTTGTGTCACTCCTGTGACATGCATTGGAATGAAGGCAATAGCACACACACAGTGTGTGTGCTGGTGTGTATGTTGTTGTTGCTGTTGTTGTTGTTGTTGTTGTTGTTGCTGTTGTTGTTGTAGCAGCATTGTTGGTCAGTACAGTGACAGATGGAGTCAACTGGAGCTGAAAGGTTGGCTAATAATCCTCTCTGATCTTTTCTTTTTTCCTCTCCTCCCCCTTGCCGAACCTTAACGGCTTTACAAAACCAAAAGATCACTGTAATTTGGGGTCTATATCTGTCAACTGGATCAGTATTCACAGTATATCATCAGTCTTGGCAATGCACTTTTTTACATAGTCCATGGCTTTGCCAGGGTCCAAAAACTCCCTTTCCTCTCTGTCATGTGTGTTGCGGAGGCCTGCAGGGAAGAGGATGTCAAAACTCCTGGCTGACCATCGAGGATCTTTTGTGCCTCTGTGATTGCGGCCCGGCTCGGACAACAGCTAAAGTGTGATCAGGAACGATGGCAGTTGGTTTCCCTTTGAGTGTGCGGGCCACGACTCGGCCCCGACGCAGAATCTCAAAACACAGTCTTGGTAATAGTGGAGCTTAGCTACGATGGCTCTCAGCTTACCATCTGATCTCTTTGTTTAAAGGATCCGATGCGAACAGTCAATAACAACACCTTTATCCAGCTGCAGCATTTTTTTCAGAAGTTTAGAAACAGACGGTGTGTAACTCAAGTTGGGCTCCTCCTGGACACCCAGAATTCGAATATTACATCTCCGCATTCTCTCCCCCATGTCTATTTTTTTGAACAGACAATTCTTTTTCCAGGCCGGTTAATGTGTATTGAAGAGTTGTTACTTCATCTGACCACATAGATAAACCAGCTTCCGTCTCATTGACCATAGTTTTTACCTGTTCGATATCCGATAGCCATCTTGATGAAATTGAAATCATCATTTAATGTACTTTTTAACGCCGCTCTGATAATCATGAATATATCAGCTCTGACAGTCTGCAAAATTTGAGATTTTAGTTCGGTTGCATCCGTAGTGTCCTGCTCTTTCCCGTCTGTATTTCGGGTAGGGCTGTATGTGAGTAAGTTAGCTTAAGCCTTCTGGCTTGAAGGGGGGCTAGGTTCCTTAGTTTTTAGCCCAGTGTCTTTGTATTTCCTCAAATTTGAGGAGGTCACTTATTTTATTATCAGCTTAGTACAATTTTAACACAATTTATGCACTCATCAGTCGACACAAATTACATTTGGAATATATTTATGTAAAAATGTAAAAAGTTCACTGGGGGATATCTCAAACCACGTCTTACTCCATCTTTGGCTCCGCCCCCCCAAAATGTTCACTTTTTGATAAAAATTGCTGGTGTCTTATCTGGGATTCGCTTATTTGAGTAAAAAGCAAAATCCTAAGTGTGGTATTTTCATAATTTTTGGCAGGTTATGCAATCTATAAACAGAAAAGATAAGACATGTATATGATAGAAAGTATTTCTTGTCATCTATCAAAGCAGCAACACACCTGGTTAAGCCAATGTCATTGTATATCACAGTATGGCTATGTGAGAAACCACAGTTCTTTACAGGCCACAAAACACATGTTCTTTGAGTAGAGTTTGTCTTAATAGAGTCTGTATTTTACTCGTTTTCCCCAGTAAATATGATCAACACAACACTGTATTCTTAGAGACGCAAACGTTGATCCCCACCCCACCTCCTCCCAGATTTGGCTGTAATTGCTTAAGCTTCAGTATTCATCCAGCAGTGGCTACTTCCTTCCTCAGTAACAGTTTCAATATACATTCAGAAGGAGACAATACAGCAAGTGTATCTAATTTCCCAGGTATTGTATTTCTTGAAAATATTCCATGATAGTATCATCTTCTCAAGTGTTGTCATTTGAATATTGTCTCACATAAGTGTGTAGTAAGGGCTTTTGAAGGGGGAAAAGTGCATATCAAGCCTGAGTGCCATGCTTCAATAGCGGCTATAAAACAAAGGTACTCTGGTTGCTATGGGATGTTAACATTGTCTGCAGCAGCATTGCAGTTCATGAAGACATTAGACTAATGTACTTTCAAAAGACTACGGTTTTCCCATTGCTGCACTGCAGGGTCCGCAGCTTATGTATTTCATGTGTATTTCATGTGCTTCTTTGGCTTTCTTATATAGTGTTTGTTAAATTACAGTAAAGACGCTACTAGTGAAGCAGCTATGTGATTTGGAATATCACTTGTACCCTGTGAGTTTTTCTGGTATGGATGGTGTTTTTTCCATCCCAAATTGTGTCTGCTGGAGTGTGCGAGATCAGATTGTCTGTTCTCACCTCTTCTGTGCTCGAGCCTTTGCACTTCATCAGAGGGAAGCATGAACTCCTGTCCAGCCAATGGTGTGCTCCAGCCATGTGCTCAATAATTCATGTGCGTGCTGTTTTGCCTCCCCTCCTTCTGCTCTGGATTGTGGCTCGACGGCGGCTCTGCTGCATAGTTAAAGCCATTTATGAATCAGGACTTTTTTCATTGTGTGTTTTAGTGCATATGCATGTTTTTTGGAAAACTGACAACTGTTGACATGGCGTATGAATGGCATCCGTTTGCAGGCCCATCCCTTTACTATCCCATGCCTTCTGTTTTACTCTATGCTGGTCCAGAATGGCTAGGATTAAAGAAAGGAAAAAATAAAACAAGAGGCAGCCCGGCACCTGGCCAAGCAAAAAAGAGAGACATTAAAAATTAATGGAGAGACTATTGCAGCAGTTTTTTATGTAAGAAAAACTACTTAGTGTCATATTTTCCATATATAAGATATGGAATATTTCCATATTGCTGCTCTCTTATATCCCACAGGAGTTGAGCCTGTCTGGAATTTTGCTGCACCCCTGCCTAGCATGCATCCTCCTACAGCCAGCAAGCCCCAACACTCTTCCAAGGGTCATAATTCACCATGGCCATGCTGTATGGGATTGAAATAATTACAAGTCTATTGAATTGATCAACTGCTTCAGAGCTCAGTATTTAAGAGCATTCTGCAAATACTGTATACCCATTTTTATGACTTTTCCTTCAATCCTTCATCCATAAATAAGCAACTTGAAAGTTCACTTTTATCATAGCAGCTATGCAGAAAATAGAGCAAGCAGGTTAAAAGAGCAGAGAGAGTTTTTTCCCCCTTAACTCTGGCTGTAGGGTAAGGAGCTACTACTTGCACATCATTTCAGAAATTATGAAGGGTTTCTTATCTTCAGCTAAGTTCACTGCACTGTGGTTATTCAATTCCTACGTGTAACAGGTCAGTAGAAAACACATACAGCCTTTTGTTTGAGAAAATATTCTCCTCCTGTCTGTTGGCTACTAAAAGACAGCCTCAAGCCCCTCCACCTCGATGTGTGCGTGTGTGTGTGTGTGTGTGTGAGTGTGTGTTCGTTCCATGGCTGATACATTTTGTATGTCTCTAAGATCAAAGCTGGGCAAGGTCTCCTCTGCCAGGCTTCTTCAGCATGCTCTAGCTCATATCTCATGTTTGCTGCATCTCTACACTACAGTGTCAAGAACTGTAGTGTCAGGCTTCTCATTTGAAACTGAATTCAGGAATATACATAAATTTGTTGTCTATCGAAATATTTGGTGCAGAGTATAAAGCAAGATGCAGTCTAGCTTCGATTTACACAAAACTGTCAAAGGGGTTCTTTCTTTTCCTTTCTTTTTTTTTTTTTAGATATAAAAAGAGCTCCATATACTATATAAAAATACACTGTTCCTGGCTCAGTCGATACACTCTATATATGGAAACAAAGCTTTAAAGACTAGATGCCGCAGAATTTGTGAGAAATAAAAATTACATCTATAATTTAAGAATATTTCTAAACAAGTATTATAATGCTTGTGTTCATTCTCTGTAAGTATTGTACTATTATAATTTATGTATCAAGTTCTAAGGAAAATGAAAATGTTTCAATAATGGATAATATGGTATCTGGGTATTTACAGTAACCCACAGGTTAAGGGCTGCAGAGACTACACATAAGGCCTTATGTGTTTGCTAAACCATTTAAGGAATGACATAAGGAACAATTCATGATGAAAAAAATGCAGCTTAAGGTCTTCTTAAGTCCAAGGTACCCCAGTGACTATCAGCATGAGCTCAGCCTCACTATTACCTGACCTTGATTAATGTAATCCTGCACAGCCAATCAGTGTACAAGGAGCATGAATCGTGAAATTATGAGTTAGACAAATGAGGAAATTAGAAATAATTAGCATTGGGGTTTCATGGTCATGCTTAGTGTTGACTCCCTACTAAGTCACACATATATCAGTGATTTACCCAATTCAAACATCAACACCTTAAAATGCCCTAATCGAAATATCAGTATCAGTTAAGTTAAGTTGACAACATAGGAAAAGTGTAGGTTGTGGGAGTGAGTGTTGTAATGCTGGCAGTTAAACTGTGCGCATATAAAAGCTGTCTGTAAATAAGCATAACAGAAAACTCTCACCTCAAGAACAGTGTAAGAGCAAGAACAGTGATGTTAAATAATCATCTGTGAATACTGTGGCAAAATAACTGCAAAAAATAATTACAACGGTTATAAAAACCATAATTCTACATACTGTACTTAATCTACTTATTTTGGATGCTCCCTTTAGGGGTCGACACAGCAGATCACCTTTCTCCATCTCACCCTGTCCGCTGCATGACCTCCCTCACCACATCCATAAATCTCTTTGGCCTTTCTTTCCTCCTATCAGACAGTTCCATCGTCAACATTCTTCAACTAATATACCCTACATCCCTCCTCAGCACATGGCCAAACCATTTCAATCTGGCCTTTCTCGCGTCATCCCCAAACACCTGTGTTGTCCCTTTAACATATTGATTTCTAATTCTGTCCATTCTTTTCACTTTCACTTTTCATATTTTGTTCAATATGGCATGTACAAAAAATTACATTTGAATGTGCAGCTGTAGAATCTTAATTGCTACATTGAGATGAACTGATATAGGACCTAGGCCAATGATGTTAGTTTGCAACAAATGGCCACTAAAAAAAAAATAAATGTCAACAAATGTAGTAATGTTCTGAGTGCTCTACACTATGTAGCTCATTTTGACTTTTCCTTTTTTTATGTATTGATCACAATAATCATCTATTGATCTTTTCGCTCCCTGTCTCTGTTTTACCAAGCCCAGAGCAGTGGCCTGGGATTGTGGGAAAGAAACTGGCATTGATGTTCTTTTTTTTTCTTTCCCTCTTTTAATGTGATAATGTGATAATATGTGCACATCAGTCAGTGTTTGTTGTCATGCTGTTTGAGGATGGACTCTGTAGCAACAGTGAGGGAGAAGAGAAAATGCTGCTCAACTATATGTATAGTTTAGCTGCATTTGAATACTTGTGCAGTTTTCTTTCTTTTTTTCTTCCTTTTTTTAATAACCAAAGCCTACCTCCCGCTGTATTCGGCATATATCCAGACTGCCTGAGCACTGACACATTTCTGCATTCATAGAAAAAAGAAGAGCTGAGCTCCTGGTGTGATAGGCTACGGATCTAGAAAGCACATTGCTCTTGGTTGACAGCAGACTCCTGTCAATAATCTAAAAGAAAGCAAGTTTGTCTTTTGTGTGTACATTTTAAGCTTTGAAGGCTGGTGGAAGGGTTGGGCGATGTTTATCTGGAGTCTTTGATGCAAGAGGTTATGGCTATTTAAATTAAAGCTGCATGTTTTGAGTAATCAGCACAGCAGTCTGCATGTTAGACAGATCATGGTACAGTAGGCCTTTTATTTTAATTAAATGATTAATTAAAGCCGCATCACTGAGGACAGACTTCTAAGCACTGTCAAGATTTCAGTTTTGTGTTAAATATATTCTAAAGGCCAGACCCCTAAATCTCATGGGCCAGTAGCAGGCAGTGAGCTGTGAACATAAGCACAGGCTAACTTTTAATGATAAGAACACAGAATGAGATGAGGTTCTTGAAGCACAGCCACTGGATTGGGCTATCAATCACAACACTCTCCAGGGAAATGGCAGATGAAACAAAGAACTGATAAATAAGAAAAGCAAATATTATTGTTGCTTTCTTTTTCTCCATTCCTCTTTATATGTCTTTTATCTCCCTCCCACTTTGTGTGTCAGTCTGTCTGTCTGTTTCTTTATTTGCTGTTCAAATTAGAATCCAAAGCTTTAGAGGTGTTGAAATCCACAATCAGGAGGCTTAGTAAGTGATTTCACAAAAAGTGTCCGAATATGCTCAGTAAGCTCTCCTCAAAATACCAAGCAAATGCCTATTTTGATCCAGTTTTTGTTGGGCTCACCATAAAATCTCATTCTGATGATTGCTTTAAAGTTGTATGTGAATGCATCTGAGCAATCGCTAGTTTTAGCTGTTCACATAAAACAAGCTCTGCGGCAGTCTGAGTTCCAGTTCATCCCAGTGGAATGCAGCAATCAGGGTTCTGTGCAGGCCACTCTAATTCCTCCATGCCAACTTTGTCAAAAGGATTTCTATAGCTATTGCTATAGAACACAACATTGTGACAAGACTTTGTGAAAGAACCACATATGGGTGTGCTGGTCAGGTGTCCACAAGACGTGCAGATTACAGTTTATACAGGAATATGTGACCAAAATTGCTCTCCTAAAATATCTATTTGTTTATTTGTGTGTTGGGAATGTTGACAAGCAAGGGACCCGATTTTTTCATGCGTAAACCATTACCCTAGCGTTATTACTATATGGAGCCAGAATGTAATTTGCCAACATGGCTGGTATCATAATCACATGAAAATTTAAATTTTGTATATTTAAAAAAAAGTACACATAGATACAGATCTTTCAAGGTAAATTTTGTTCGTCAGTTCCTTCCTCTTGGCTTAATTTTGTGATCTGAAATGATGGCAGATGCAGGGACGGTCATTTTGTTCTGTCTCAGTAATGGATTCTGTTTCAGTATTGGATTCTGCAGGGTTATTCTGAGCCTCAGTTTGACATCTTTAACATAATTTTATTCAGCTGTATTTTTTTATTACTAAGAGATCAGGCAACTCAAGTGAAACAACTTACAGTGAAGATAAACCATTCAATGATGAAGGCAAGAATAAAATTCACCACGAGGTCCATATATCTGACATAATTTGTGGCAGTCTGCATTAGAATGTAGGCTTACTCTCAGAGAGCAAGGCCCAGTGGATGCCAGGACGTACTTGTACTAGACAGGACAATATCTTGAGACAATTGAGCCTGAGCTGTTTTCACAGGGTTTTATGGGCACACAAGATTGAACATTCGCAAAATCCCTGTGACATCAAATCTATATTTAAATGGCTAAGGAATGTTTCACTAAATATTGCTTTGAGGGACGTTCTGTGAGACTCTAGTTCACATTGCTTCCACACTGATGACACTGGTAATAATCCAGGCAGATGGCTTTACAGAAACATACACTTACACAATTTATGTCTTTAGGACTTCAACTCACAGCAAGAAGTCCTGTGCTAAAGTCCCAGGCTTGGTGAGGGCATTACTGTGTGTTCTCTACATGTTTGCGTGGGTTTCCTTCTACAGTCCAAACACATGCACATTAGAACAATTGGCTATTTTAAATTGTGTCTAGGTGTGAGTATGAAAGGTTCTGTGTGTTGCCCTGCAATGGATTAGTGAGCTCTTTATAGCGAGTGTACCCCATCTTCTTGTCACTTTGGCCAAATTCATCACTGTTTGTTTATGTTGGCAACAGAATATACTCACTCACTCACTCACTCAATCACAAACTGCTTACTCCTACGTAACTGGAGGAAACCCACCCAAGCACGGGGAGAACATTCAAACTCTACCAAGGCTCTACATGCCTTTGGTAAGCCCAGGATTTGAACCCAGGTCCTTCTTGCTGTGAGTCGAATGTCATAACCACTACGTCGTAGTGCATCCCTAACTGACCGTAATATATATTCATTAAAATAGTGACACATAGCACAATACAAGATGAGTGAGTGCCAAATATCTGAACATTTAAGATTATCAGTTAATGGAGCTGAAAAGGTGAAAGTATGAAAAAAAATTGCAAGTTTATGGTGTTTATATGTAACTAATTAAATTTAATAAAAAATAACTTGTCCTTAATTTTTTTTTATCTTTTTAACTTTCAAAACATCTGCTGAAGATTAGTTGAAGTGATGAGTCCACTTTAGAAATTCACTTTCAGAATAGCACAAAGGTGCAGATTACCAAATTTCTCCTCAACTGGACTGTTCCACTACTGCCTTTCAAATCACATATGGATTGCATGCAGTGGTAGGTTACACATATTGCTCAAATTAGTCAAAAACATAACTGGGTGGATCTAAAAGGGGCAACTTGCAAAAAAGGTTTGCAATTATTAGAGGAATCAGCAGGAAAAAAGAAACGTGTCTATACAATTCGCAGTTCACAATATATGGACCAAAATGATTAACCCTGCACTCGAGTGCCACTAACAGGCCAGTTTCACACATCTGTTTTGTCTGAGCAGTGGAGAGTACTGCCTGTTGAACAGGTTTTATGTCTCTATTGCTGACATGAACATGGAAAGATCCCGCCAGGATAAGTGTGTATCCCATAATCTTAGTAACTGTAAATAAACTGAATAAAATGTTTCTATATCTGATATGTCACTTTAGGGCCTATAGTTGATTATCAACTATAGGCTGTTTTCTAATGTTTATAAAATAAACAACTCAAAATTTTTTAAGTCTATTTTTTTAAGTCTATTTTTAAAGTAATAAAGGAACTTTGGGCACTACCTTGTAAATATATATTTTCATGGATTTATATGGCTTAAGCCTGTATTTGAAATGATATATTTCCAAGTCCCGGTGGAACAAAGTAAGCAAGAAGCTGGATTGAATGATTCTGCCTTTGGAGCCAATTCTGTCC
Source organism: Porochilus rendahli (assembly GCA_039654305.1). Lineage (NCBI taxonomy): Eukaryota > Metazoa > Chordata > Actinopteri > Siluriformes > Plotosidae > Porochilus > Porochilus rendahli. The sequence goes on from JBCNYG010000001.1 coordinate 23,875,901, forward strand.
ATGTATTCTTTAGTCTCAGTAACAAAATTTTAAAAAGAACATTGCGCCTTAGTCAACAATATCATCTTAAGAATTTTTTCTATGTCCATTTCACAACTTGTTCTGTGTTCTTAGAATGATTGCCTTCACTAAAAGAAAGTGCATGCCATTTGCTCTAATTAGCATGGGTGAATGTCCCCAGAATCTCTGAAAAAGAATGCAGGGGCATGTGTGCACACAAATGTTCATGAAGACATATATAATATTAGTGGGGTGTGTGTATGTGTAGCCCTACAATGGTCTGGCGAGCTGTTTAGGGTGTACCCCACCTTCGCCCATAGTCGGCTGGTATGAACTTCAGCCTCTATGTGACATGATGTAAGTTAAAGCAGTACTTACTAAACACCCAGGAACACAATAGGGCTTCTCTTTGCTCTTTAAACAGCCTTAATTCTTCCTAGCATGGATTCCACGAGATGTTGAAAGCATTACTTAGAGATCACGGTCCATTTTTACATGATTGCATCACACAACTCCTGCAGCTTTTTCAGCTGCATTACATGCTGTGAATCTTCTGTTCTACCATTTCTTAAGGGTGTTCTATTGGATTCAGAAGGTCACTAAAGAACTCTCAACTTATGTCCATGTAACCTGGTTGTGATGACTTTTGCATACATTATCATGCTGGAAATAGCTGTTGAAAGATCGTGGTAAATTGTGACCATAGAGGGAAGTACATAGTTTTGGTGAGTTGCCCACTGCAGTCTCAGCCTTTTATTTTTGGCTGAATAAAGTGGTACCAAACATGGTCCTTTGCTCTTGTAGCTCCTCCACCTCAGTGTTTGATGTGTTGAGTATTCTCAGATGCTTTTTTTGCACCGTTCTGTCAGCATGAACCTTTCTGGACTTTCTCATTTCACCTCTTATTAAGAAGGCATTTCCTAATTTTGTTGTTTTTTGTATTTTTTTAATTGCACCTTTCTTAGTAAACTCTACAGACTGTGGTGTGTGAAAAACCCAAGAGATCAGCAGGTACTCAAACCATCCCATCTGACACCAACAACCATGCCACAGTCAAAATCACCGAGCTCACAATCTTCCCCATTCTGATGGTTAATGTGAACAGTAGCTGAAACATTCATCTGCATTCATTTATGCATTACACTACTACCTCCTGATAGGTATTAGTATAGGATATTCGATAATTGCATAAATGAGTTGGTGTATAAGTGTTCTTAGGAAAGTGTTCAGTGAAGGTATATAAACAACAAAGGACTAGAGGAGCTCTGTCTTCCCAGCTTCATAGTTTCACTCCACTGACGGCGGCTTCTTTGACATAAATACACAAGGGAAAATCTTTGCTGCAGTTCTGCTGTTGGACAGGACAGCTCACGTTCCACCTTGCCAGAAAAGGACAGAGAGAGCTCTATAAATTTTAAAATAAAAAAAAAAACCTTTACACCTTTCTTACAATCACTGTTTAGTTTTGGTGAAGTTGCAAAACCTACAAAGCTATGTAGTTTAATTTCCACAGTGTAGAAATGTGGACTTTTTAGAGCCTTAACAGAGAACATCTGAACCAAACATATCCTACATATAAATCATTAGAATGCCAGTCTGTCCATAAGGCATCAACATATACTCATGGTGGTCAAAGGAGTTGCTTCTGTTTGTCAACTTCTTGAACGCAAAGTTGAACTTGGTACTATGTGAATATGTGTGTGCATGGCCAGTATTGTGCCGGTTCACACTTAAAACAAACTACTTTAAAGTTCAGTTTATTCTCAAAATAAACTAGCTCACTTATAGTACTTATAGTATTTTTTTTAACCAAGTTCACAGTTTCAAACATGAACTAAAGTGGTGAACTACTTCAGTTCATGTTCATTGGTTCCATTTTTGTTAAATGTGTAATGTAAATATATATATAAACGCATTGTTCAGAATTTCTTTTTTTGCTGTGGAGACAGTATTTTCCTTAGACAGTTCAGCCTCGAAGCAAGTAATATTCCTATTGAATCCATATGTCAACTTTTTCTGTACCTGCTTTCTTGAATTCAAACAGATTTAATGAACGATTGTTTTTGACCTCACTCATGGGCGTTGATTTTCCACAATATAGTACAGTACAAGCTCATCCACTTGTTTTGGGGAAATTAAAGCAACAGGTTTTTTTTTTTTAAATGTGCTGAGCTTCTTGGGCGAATGCAGTCTGCTGCCTCATTGTCTTGCCCTTCTTGATCTGATCCCAAGACTGCATATATTCCTCAAGACTGCACTGATGCTTCAACTCAATCTGTCGTTACAAATTCGATGCAAATGTGGCAAACGCTTTTTCAGATCCAGTGGATGCAATTTGCATAAAAAACTTCTAATTTCTTCTGTCCGCGTCTTTACTTGTTTGTTCATAAAACTGGATCAAATGCACAAGCAGGCTGGGTTCACACATCATGCGGCATGCCGTGAGACAGTCCGGTAAAAGGTGAACAGAAGAACATGTTTAGCTTTTGTAAATGAGTCGTTCAGTTCAGAGTTCCCAAAAATATGAACATGTTCAGTTCGCTGAAAGCATTCATGCACGTCACTGTGCATAGTGCCTTGTAATGAGTGATGCACTCCTGTCTTTGGTAAATTCCCAGCATACATCCACTGTTCTCAAAACAGATTTCAAATCCACAGTTAATCTGACCAGGGTAAAGTAATTATTCAAAATAAATTAATTAGTGATATACTGTATAAATTTGTTAAGCTGCCAGAGGTATATTTCAGTATCAATAGTTGTGCTGCTGTTGATGCTGTAATAAATAGCATTATATGTGAACCTGTGAACATTAATAGCACATAATCTGCATTATAATCATCTAACTACTAGATTAATTAAAAATATAAATAATTAAAATTGGATTAATTCACATAGCACATACTGTATTGATGTTATATAAAATTTCTCTGTTTCTTTTTTATAGCGTCTTAAACTAGAAATTAAAAGGTTCACTGGGTTTATAAATTTATATCCAAAATAGCGAAAAAAATATTTTTTTATATTATTATGATTATTACAATTGATGAATCAACTCTATTTTATTTTATTTTATTTTTCTTATTGAAGAAATAACCATAATTGAAATACAATACATAACACTTATCAGTGGTGATTTTAGAGACTGCTGGGTCCCCCTTCATCCAGCATTCTTCACCTTTAGGTTCTAAATAATCTGACACCAACAAAAATTGCGAATATAGCCTAGACAGAGCTTTCATCGGTTGCCTCAGGTTATGAAGTCTTAATGCTCTTACTACAATCTTCGTGGTTCTGTCAGCCTGCTAGCTAATCTGCTGAGTCTGACTTACTACATCATGTACTCAACTCAACACTAGGCTGCTCTCTAGCTATACAAACAAATGTTAAAAATTAAAGTAGACAAAAGAGGTAATGTGATGCTAGTGGAATTTACAATATTCAAGTGTATCACTCCGGCAGTTAAGGCGGGACTAGCAGAATTTATGTATATATAAAAAATATATATTTCACACTACTGTAGTTTTACATTTGTCTGACCTTGGAGGCAGCTTACTGGAATGTGGCACCAAGCAGTAGCCTGTGTTGCCCATTGGGAAGTGGTACCTCTGACATTCGTGTTTTGGACATCCCATTCAAAATGTTTTGCCCTGTTATTGCTATCATAATTTCTGCTCTTCTGGGATGGATCCACTATTTTTGTAGGGTTGTGGAGGGTATTTACACTCATCTTTTTAGTTAATCTCAAGTTGATTCCAATCTTGGCAACAATGTCTTCATGAAGCTTACTGTGGGCATTTTCATGTTGGAACAAATTTGGTCCATTCCATCCATGCATCAGTTCATTTTCAATACACGCACGCACACACACAGACACACACACACACACACACACACCTCTCTGATTTAGACAGTGATGCCATCAAGTCTGAAATCAGAGGATAGACATGGACCCTTAATGCCAGGTCATGGATAACATCTGTTGTCTATAAACACACACACACAGAAACACACACACACACATGGGGGGTTTCCACTGCACTATGCATTGCCAATAAATCAGCAGTGTGTCTCAGACAAACAGCCTGTTATTTAGCCACAGGGACGCCCAGTCTATAATGAACACACACACACACACACACACACACACACACACACACACACACACGCACACACACACACACGCACACACACACACACA
>JBCNYG010000001.1:23939499-23957513 GCA_039654305.1 Porochilus rendahli
ATATATATACACACACACACACACACATACATATTATATATATTTTTTTTACTTGGCAACACACTAAAGCACTGCCTTTGCAAATGCACCTTGTTGGTTATAATTAAAGGAACAATTTTGCTGGACCACAAAAGTCAGCCTAAAAGTGGATTTTATGAAATCAAGAGGCAAAACATAAAAAAGAAAAAAAAATAGGGCAAAGTGTCACAACAGTTGATCAAATTTGCAAATCCATTTCAGACTAAAGCTTTTTCTCCTCACATCAGGACACACTGTGTGCTGAGAGGGATATGAAGCCTGTTTTGCTCTGTAATGTGTCCTTGGGGGAGATTAGATCACTAATGGTGAGTTCACCTCACGCACTGATGTCATTCACAACGGCAACATGGTCCTTGGAGAGAAGCTAGGCCATCGGTCGTATCTCATTGTGCCAATAATCTGCTCATTAAATCAATCATTTCGTTAAAATCACATACATAATCACCAATTATCCAGTGCTGGGGATGTGCCTTTTTCTAACCTTTACATTTCATTGCATCCAGATTTCACAATCAGGATAACGTTGGCATTTATCATGGAAACATAGAATGTCACACAATATCCATACATTTTACAGATGGGAAAAACAAGAAACCTTCCTGCAGTTTAAAAAAAAAAGAATATTGTATACATGCCCAAATGCAAATCATGTAAATATTTTAGATTACAGTGGAGTCTATGGTAGAAAAAAAATGGCAGCCTCCCAAGTAAACACTGACAGATGGGAAGTATGCACTATGGTTTGATGCACAAGATATAAGAACAGAGGAGACGATATTGTGCTAAAATCCACATTTATGTGGTCTCACCAGAGCACAAGGGCTATAAAAAACTATGTCTTGTACGAAGACTCATTTTCACCTGCAGAGAACAGCACTTGAACATTCTGGAAATGTGTGTCTCTGAAGTGAAACAAAAATGGAAACGTTAAACCACAACTCGAGAGAACGTACCTAGTCAACCTTTAGCAGATACCTGTTCCACTGGTTTCTGTAATGTAAAAGAGCCTGAGCCTTCTGTAATGTAAGATCTTGATGATTTCTCAATAATATACACTGGGTTCTACTTTAGTATCACTCTCTCTGAATAAACTCCACCCAACTCCTGCAGATGTTCCGTAGAAAAAGTGAAAGTCCAGAGAAAAATGGCGTTTAAAAGAAACAGTTAGTTATGCTTTGAGACGACCTGAAAGGGAAAGTACAAAAAAGTAGCCTCGTTTGTTGTGCCAATAATTTTTATGGATTTTGTCTTACAGCTATGTTCAAAGTACATAATCTTAAAAGGATGCTGCCGAAGCCCCTTTGGATTTTCAAAGAAAAACAAGGTGAAATAATGTCCCTGGGAAAGAAATTCATAATATGTAGTATGACGTATAAAATATTGACATTACCTTCCAGTTTAGATTACCTTCTAGTTGAGTAGCCAGTGGTAGTCATTCTACTGCTGTTACAGCAGGAAAAAGCCAGAGTATTTCATGAATATTCAATAAGACGTCAACAATGATTTTTTGGCTCTCATTTCCTACAATAGCATTGTTCAACACATTTTCACCAAAGAATCATAAAGTATATATTTTTTTACTTATATTTTATTAGGAGCCCTTTTAGACAAAAGTGGTGGTGTATAAACTTCACTGCACACTACTGTATATACACACACACACACACACACACACACACACACACAGATATGTATATTGCTATTTGCATAAGTAATAAGCTGTGTCACACCTAAGGGGTGAAAGATTGTACACAGCAGGCGGCAGTGCATATGGTTGAACGAAGTCCAGGGTATGTCTGGGTGGGTTACGACTACCATAGGCTGAGCCCTCCATGCAGCAGCCAGCTCGACCTGTATTACCCAAAAAAAAAAAAAACCACCCAAAAAACCCCTCAAGATTTCACATTGAATTTGCAACAGAATAATCATTTTGACTATTGAAAATGCAGAAATATGCCGAATGGCGGGAAATCCTCAACCATATGAAACTTTGTTTATGAAACATAGTGCGATATTTCTCTACCTCATGCATCTACAAAAGTTTGATTTCTCAAGCTTATTCTCACTTAATTTTCACTCTGCTGCTGCAATCAGTTAGCATCTATTAGGTGCTAACCTTAAATAGAGCATTCCCTCCCCTGGCTGTCACTCGCCCACATGACAGAAAAGTGATGCCTTGGGCAGCGTAAGACACAAAACCTTACATCCCTGAAACCATGTTTCTTAACCAACACCTTAGCACAAAATGAAATTATCCATGTCAGAAGCATCACAATATGTGACAAGTGGCTAGAGGGGAACTTAAGGAATGAACATGGGCCCGAATATTGGCATTATTCAGAGAAAGGCCCTGAGGCAAAATATTTGCTCAGAAACAGTGCAATAAGCATCATGTTGCTTCCCTTAGTTCAGTCCATGAGGGAACTATTGGCATAATTGAAATAGATAAACTCAGCAGGGGAAAAAAATACGTAATACTTTTCACCACAGCCTAACCAGGTTATCTTCTCCTGCAAAAATAACCCCCTTCTCACTTTGGTACCGACATTTTAAAAAATTATTTAAATAAGTGTAGGAAAGGAGTCATTTTCATAAAGATAAGTCAGTATAATATTGCAAATTATCTTTTTATGCAGCAATCTTAAGGATTTTACTTTAATCTCAGAATAAACATGTCTTTGTAGTTCTTCATGAACCTGCAGAAGGGTGTTCAGTGGAGGGAACAGATGTGTGTGCATGTGTGTGTGTAGTGATGGGCTTGGGGGAGAGGGGTTTCAGGGAAGGGATAAAGATATCACAGAGAAAGGTTTTCAATTCATCCTGCACCTCCCCTGTAATTAATAGATTATTTACGCATGCACACTTCTGTCATCCTCTCCCTGGGCATCTCATTAGTGCTCTGACCTCTCTGCCCAGAACCAGAGCTGCTTTCCTGACCATGGCAAGACTGCCATCAGCTCACTGGGACAGTTCAGTGGAGGAGGGGAAGGACGTTGTTCCCAGCTGCTGGGGCCTGCTTGGAGGATTAGCATGCACATCACTCCCATCCTACATGGCATGGTGAGGTGAGAAAGGCAACGGCCCCAGAGAGAAAGAAGGTTCCTGATTATTCAGTCAGATTCAATCTATTCATAAAGAGAAGGACAAATGGAAGACTTCCATCTGATTGGAGGTTTGATGCATATGGATGTGAGATACAAACCATTCAGCATGGAGGGAATGGCAATAAGTCACGCTGCTCATCACATACCCATGGTGGTGTTTATAGAAAATACTTATGTTCATGATGGATACTAAAAAATCTTATCAAAAAAAGTCATTACAACAATAGTATGTTAAATGTATTTTTGGATATCTTAAATGCTCCTGTAATATCATTTGAGATACAGCAGTGTGTATATATGTATATATATATATACACACACATGACAAGCATACAGCATTGTTATTAAATTGGCTTTCATGCATATTTAGCCAAGCAACACTTTCCCATCATGAGAGCACTAAGCATCCTAAATAGGAGCCAAAATGAAAACGCAGCATAAATGACCAGGCAAACTGAGAAGTATTCAATAAGCTTGATGCATCTTGCCATGCATGAAGTCATTACATTGTGTAAAAGCATGAAAACCCAGGCCATTCTTTTCATAAGCGAGATGGTCTCATACTGTGAGTTAATACTTTGCTCGATCAATGTACCAAGGAAAGCATTTCTGGAAAGCTCACTTTGCCTGCGTAATCTCATCTGCAAACCCACAATTCCCACAGACTCCACGAATTTTGCTCCAGGGCAAGTGGGAAAGAGAGCAGAAACCACTGTCAGACACTCACGCTTTTTTCTTCTCCCACCCCACTACTGTGGTGACAGCAATCACCATGACAATACCAAAACACACTGCCACGCTGGGCCAAGTGCGGGACGAGCTCAGTGTGAAGCAGCTTCAGCATAAAGAGACATGAAGGCAGCTGCTCAAAAAGGAACACAGTCCAAATCAATAGTGCCATTATCAGAGAACCTGAACTGAATTAGGTGTCACGGTACCCAGGGCAAAAGTGGAGGGGAGATGAGACATACACAATGCTTATTTTACACTGCGCATTGCAGAGAGCATGGCCCTTTAAGAAATGGTAAGGGTGCATAGTTGCAGTTATGTTTTAATCTACACACTCAGCTGGTGTTTTAAAAAAAAAAAGAATAAAAAAAGAAGCAGGGGTGGGGTTTTTTCATGACTGCTGGATTTAGATTTCGAAAGGTTACTAGTGTTAAAAGGTCCTAGGACAAATGCAAGTGTAATCTCAATAAGGAAACACTAAGACCAATTTAAGGGACTACTGGGAAACTCTTACCTGTAGTACTGTTGCCTTCAGCTGAATCCGACTCTTGGCGATCCTATTCGAGTTCTCTGACAGATTTTTACAGGGAACTTTTTAGAACTACTTGCACATCATTTATATCGTAATATAAAATTTAGCCAACATAACAAATAAGGTAACTTCTCCTTAAAGCTGAGACTGTTACTTAATGTATGCAATCCTGAGACTCTTTTACATTTGACACACAGAGGATTGCGAACATGTCAAGGTGAACATGACTCCAACAGAGCACTGCCCTCTATACTTTTGCTTATGCAGCTAATTAAACATTCAGTACAAAATGTATTTATGTGAACCAAGCAATAACTTAAAGTTTCAATGTGCAGCCTTTCCTTCACCGAGGAGAGAACAGTATAGGCAGAGTGGAGACAGAAAGACAGGAGAGAGGAAGAGACAGAGTGAATACAGAGCTACAGAACTATTTATTGAGCATGCTACAGCAGTAAAAGCAGAGTACAGGACCAAGAGGGGTAGAGCAGCAAAAATAAACCACAAAAAAATGAAGACAATCGTTCCCAACAGTGTTAGGAAAAAACTATTTTAATTGTGCCACATTCAAACTGCACTTGTGTTTCTGAAGATGTATAAAAAAATGAAGGAAACTATACATTTTAAGGTGGTGGTTAAGAAAATATGTACAGTCCAGTCATCTGAGAATATAACAATGGAGCAATGGCAGCAATTGGATTATACTGCATTTCTTGAAACCGTTATTTTTCCATACCAGATCAATATCAGAATGTTTGTGGGGCTTGCTTCTGGGAAGTAGAAAACAGGGAGCTTTCTAAAAATCTGAATGTTCAGAAAATTAAGACTAAAGGCACAAACTTTGGTCCCACCAGGTTGGCCCTATTCTACATACTGCTCATGTCTCATCTTCAGGCTCATGTTTGCTAGCTTTAAAATTCATGCAACAGCTGTTCTTTAAACAAATATTCTCAGAGCTTACCTAGACATTCAGAGAAAACTGAGTCAAAAAAAAAAAAAAAAAAATAATAATAATCCCCAAAATGTATTAACATGGCCAGTGCCTACTATGTAAAATATGAAACGTGGCATAACGTTTTGAAATTTCACTAGAATACAAGCTAGTACTCAAACTTATGGTGACCATTAAGCACTAGAATCATCTGTTATTTACACACCACATGTTCTTGCACCAAGATCCACAATCCAACTTGACCAATTAACCAAAACAAGACAAATGGTCAAAAAATCAAACACATGGACTTGAGCTTGGAGAGGAAAGATTTCACACACACACACACACACAACGTACAGTTTACACATGGGAAAGAAAAACAGAAAACAACTGACTTTTCTTCAAATCATTAATACCTTCACAAAAGAATAAGCCTGTGTCACTGAGTGGTGGACATCTTGCATTTCTGAAAACTTAAATGGAAATGGTCATGATAGCTTGTAGAGAGTAAGGCACATTCTTTGTCAACTAACCAAACTAATGTAATGGGAAATGGGGGGTAAATACAAAGGGGACTACAAAATGGGTTAAGAATTATTTTCTGTCCCCAGATCACGCTGTTATCACTTTTCACTCGTTTTCATAAGGAATGAATGATAAAAGAAAACAAGAAGTGTCAAAATGTGGTCCCCAGTGTACCAAACAGTCAGCGGATAACATTAGAAAACATTAAACACGTTTCCGCCTCCTAAATTGTTGATTTGGAGAAGGAGACCCTCAGATGATGATTGGTACCCATGTTGTAGTTGTGTAGGTCAATCAAGCACTGAATGGACTCTTCAACTGTCGATAACTGAATTAGAGCCATTTTGCGATCTCTGTGTATTAAGAAATAGATGGTTAACAACAGCCTAAAATTTATAAACAAATTCCCAGTGAAGCTAAACACAAACAGAACTTACTGGAAGAATTTGAAAGCCTTCACAGTGCCTCCGGAGTTAGTGAAGAGTACTCTGAGATCGTCTTCAGTTATGTCTTGCCTGTAAAATGGTCAAGAGGCTGGGTAAGCATTTCTACAATCGCAAATAAACACACCAAGTGAGAGAATTGCACTCACGGGATGTTTGACAGATGCAGGGTGGCCGAGGGAGGGAAGATGTTCTGGAAGTTTTTGGAGCCAGGCTTTTTAAAACGATGTAAAGGAGAATTGGTGAAATCCTTGGTGAGGCCTTGATCATCCAAGCCATCCCTGGGTAACTGAACTGTTTGATGCTTGGACAAGGTCACGCGGATGATTTTTGAATACATCTTTTGACCATTAAGATGGCTCATTGCTAGAAATACACAGGACAATCATGAGACCGACTTGCCAGTATAAATATGTAATAACACCATAATTGGGGGGAGAGGGGAATTATGTGCATTTAGAAATTTTTATACCACTTTCACTAGCATATAAAAGCAGCAAGTAAAATGTGCAGATGTTAAGAACACATGGCCTTCATCTGCTACACTGATTGCAACCAATAAATTTGGCAAACGCTCACCAATTTAGCATGTCATTCTCCACGAATGAAACCTAAGCATTTCTACACAATGCACTTTATTTTGCAAGTGCTGCCCTTGGAGTGTTTATACATGACTCAGTGTTTTACTGTATGCACTTATTGAACACACGTATTAGACCACCTTTCACAACTGAGAGAATTGCTAATTGTTTTCGGCTGTTCATATATCACAAAGACAATAAAACTAATCTTTCACTTAAATTGTGTAAAGATTATTTGAAAAAGAAAATGCAATCTGGAACATGAGAAATAAACGTAAGATTCCAGATTTGAATCTACATGAACAAATATGAGATTTAATTTGTTTATATATTGACTGCACGATGTTTAACAGCTAAGAAACTCTTTGGGGTACAGTTACGAATAATTTGGAGGACAGAGTCTATAGAACCTGAAATTTTTTTTTACCAATGCCAACAAGAATGCTCAGGGTTATAAGGGCCAAAAGAAAGCCACACCAAATACTGAGTTTTATGCATATTACATTTAAGGAATTTCTAACAATTTTGCATTACCACAGGGACAGTGTTTGTTTATTTTATACCAAGTTTGTATATTAACCATTGTCAGAACGCACTAGATCTCAAAAGAGAACAAAGCCACTGACAGCAGGAAAGCTGCATTAAAAAATGAGCCTTAATTAAACCACATTAAAATTGTTTCCTTCCTCTCAAGACTTAACTAAATATCCATTAACTCTTACAGATGCTTAAGCTCAAAAATTAGGCAGAAGGCACATCTACTTTAGCATCATTAAAGCATGCCTACCTCACAAATCTAAACAAGCACCACCAAAAATATAGAAACCTGCTTAAGGGCTTGAAGCAACTTTGCATTTCTGTCAGTAATAATGCTAGATGACAGAAGACTTACTTGATGGTTAAGCTGCTGTGTTTCCAGAGACACAGCTAGTAAACTATTTGTTTAAAAATTCAGTCCTGCAGCAATGGCAGTGTTAAATATAATACTGGTGGTAATTTGTTGTATTTACTGTATCTTCAAAAACACAATCTTACCAAGTTGAGCCTGATTCATGTCTGCCATCTGAATCAATGCACTATCTTTTTTATTGTAGAGGATCTTCACACGCTGCACGTCACCGTATACCCCTGGATTAAAGCAAGAAGCAGCAGGAGAAGCAGGAGGAGGAGGATGGAGAGGGAGGAACAGTTAGCCTTTAACAGGGTGAAACTCAGAGTGGAGAGTTAGATTTATCATAAAGAGAGACAGAACATCTTCCTAATGAAGAATACTAATCACAGTTTTAACAGAAGCAAGAGATTCAGAGAGTCCCTCAAATAAAAATACATTCAAATATAAGCTCCGAGATGACAGTACATGCAGAAACATGCATGCCTTTAAAAAAATATATAAATAAAATTCAAAAAGCACTTTAAGGGACAGAGAGAAAAAAAAAATAAGAACTCAAAACTAACAGTAAAAGGCAACAAATATCATTTTTAAACAAAAAAGACTGAATAAAATTTGGGGGAATAATAAACAAAGCAAAGGAAAAAAAAACAACAAAAATAAACGTAGAGTGCTAACAAGAACATACCGAAGAGGGTAAACAGACTTTGGGGCGTAACCATCTTTAGAAGGAGAGAAGAGCAAGCAGCGTGAGACAGGTAGAGAGAAGAGTCGAGGAAGAGCGAAGATGAACAGATCATCCATAACGGAGGGTGGTTTCCCGCAGAATGGTGAGGTGGTCATGGATCATGGGTCAAGGCAGTTAATTTGGGGGGTGGGGGCAAATTCATCCGAGGAACATATTTGTTCAAGCACAGAGCGTGAACAGTGAGGTGTGGTCAGGGTGGGGCAGAATTGGGAAAGACAGATAGGAATGAGGAGGTAGGGATTTTAAAGAGAGAGGGGTAGAGAAGAGAAAATGTTTGGGAAGGGGGAGAAGGGAGACAAATGCAGAACAAAAAAAAAAGTAGGGGACAAAAAATATACAATACAGGTCAGTACACAGGAAATGCAGGCGTTTGGTCAGAAAATGGTCGCTTTATGCACTTATAGATTAAATAAGCAAATCATTGTGCCAATGTAGTTACTCAGCATTAGGGTAGGACACATTACTTGAAGAAAAAAAAGCAACACATATGATGGAGGGATTAAACATGCAACAGACTTAAATATAAAGAGAGGCTTAAGAATGGTAGTTTTGGAATGCAAGTAAATTACACAATTTTATCGTGCACTAGCAAATGGAGGAAAAAATCCCTGTAACTGCCATGCTGGTGTACACAAACAGAAGTCTATGATTGACCTGGCAAACATACTTGTTCATTGTTAAGAAAAGTGCCATATTAAAAGTGAGGTTTTTTTCCCCTCTCCAGAAGATCGGTTAGTTACCACTTTCATATTTTCTACAAGTTTTCAGGTTCCAAAGTGGAAGAAAGATCAAAAGAGAAATTAACTTAGATAATGGAAACATTAAATCAGTTTCATAAAGCAGAGAAAGAGACAGAGAAAGAAAGACAGAGTTAGAGACAAATGACTCATTTTGAGAAACAGCACAATTTAAGGATTAGGCAGGGCCATGAATAATTTCTGGAAGAAAAGCAACTTTCAGAAAAGACAAATGACAGGCAGACACATACATGGAGAATGTGTTAGCTTAATGTTTAAGAAAATATGCAAACTTTCTTAATGAACAGTGTAGTTCATGAAACGCCACCATTAATCGAAATCAATAGGCACAATAATTTGGTTAATTTAAACTACTGGTAAAACTTGCTCTGACAACAATTATAAATGTTATGAGTGCAGAATTTAATGTTTAAATATCCAACCAAACAGATGCAGTTCCAACCAGCCTTACTGCATTTGATTCATCCATTGTGCATTATACTGATCAAACAAACACAGAACAATGGCATGACTAAAACCCAAAACAAAGCTACTGTATGTAAACTGAAAGGTAATGGAAGCTAAAGAGAAAGAAAGACTCAAGAAAGAACTGACCTCATCATTGAGATTGCTAACCAGGAGCACTCCGTTACCCGAGTGGCCCGACAGAGCTACTCGGCCTGCTGCTGCAGCGGCTGCTGCCGCTGCACTCAGAGGACTCAGTGCACCTGCAGATACACAAAAGCATGTAAAACTATACATTACAAAGAATATTAACGCTATAATCAAGTAACCATAAACATCTGACATGCTGAGGAATTGATATATTTGGAAAGTTATATGCTATTAAAATAATATGCTTTAATATGAGGTCTTTTAAAGTGAGGTACATGATCATCGGGGTGCCTTCCTGGTCCTACTACACCAGGGAGTCATTCTAATCAGATGCCCGAGCCACCTCAACTGGCTTCTCTCAACACAAAGGAGCAGCGGTTATACTCCGAGTTCCTCCCAGACGACAGAACTTCTCACCCTATCCCTAAGGGAGAGACCTGCCACCCTGGGGAGGAAGCTCATTTCAGCCGCTTGTATATCCTCAGGTTTGAAGGTGCTGATTCTCATTCCAGTCGCTTCACACTCAACTGCAATTCGCTCCAGCGAGAGCTGAAGGTCCTGCCTTGATGAAGCCAAAAGGACAACATCATTTGCAAAAAGCAGAGAGGAGATCCTATTGCCACCAAGACAGAACCCAACACCTTGACTGCACCTAGAAGTTCTATCCATGAAAATTATGAACAGAACTGGTGACCAAGTGCAGCCTTGGCAGAGTCCAACCCCTACTGGAAATGAATTTGATGTTACCGATGCGGCCCAATCTCTGTCAATACAATACAAAGACCAAACAGCCCGTAGCAATGGGTCCGGTATTCCATATTCCTGGAGCACACCGCACAAGATAGCCCGAGGGACATGGTCAAAAGCTCTCTCCAAGTCCATGAAGCACATGTGGACTGGTTGGGCAAACTCCCATGCTCCCTACATGATCTTGTAGAGTGTGTAGAGCTGGTCAAGAGTGCTGCAGCCAGGATAAAAACCACATTGTTCCTCCTGAATCCGAGGTTCAACTGTAGGCTGGATCCTCCTCTCCAGTACCAAATAGACTTTGCTAGGTAGGCTGAGGCACTTTGAAGGATGCATTTTTGGCAATATCGAATTTTCATCCAGGTTAACCATTTTCAACTTTGTCTCTTCCTAAAAACACTACCTTGTGACTAAATCCAATTATGCTGGAGCAGGTAAAATTTATCTTAATTTAAATACAGTTCATAAATATATTTTAAACTTGACAAAAAAATTTTTAAGTTTGTTAGATGTCAAATCACAATTTTAAATAACTCATGTTGACACTAAGCTGGATGTATCTGGAAAAAATAAATAAAAGTCATTTGTAGTATTTCTCAAATACTTTGCATCCGCACTAAAATACTGACCAGCCTTAGTGTTTGGTGCTGTGCCATTTCTCGGGCAACTTGGTTTTGACTGCAAGTGTGCCAACACCTGTCATTTTCTGATGTAACAAGCTGAAGTTAGCAGCTGGTTGTTGAAATAGCCTACTGTTACAATAGCCCAACAAAAAAAGTCAAGGGAGTGTTTTAACCACATGCACTGAAGATTAGGTAGACTTAAATCTCGAGAAAACATTGATTGGGAGTATTGCAATAAATATGGGGATGTTTATTAAACAAAAAAAATGAATGAAAAATTTACCCCTGGGTAAATTAGCAAATAAGACAGTAGTACGTCAGACTCTTCCGTGTCAACATTATGAGGAATCTTCACACACAATATAAGCATTCTCAAATTCGCCCAAGTTAGTGTAAACATGTCTAATTTGTCAATAGGGTGACTGCTTCAATAATCAGTCATAATCCTGGTATTCTGAGAAACTTTTAGGATAATGGTGCCATTGTATTAAGGTTGGTGCCATTGTATTAAGGTTCTGGATTACTTATAAAGGTTGGGGGGTTCAAGCTCCAGCACCACCAAGCTGTCAGTGTCAGGCCCTCGAGCAAAGCCCTTAACCAGTTGTACCAAAAGGAGAAATTTAAGTCACTGTGTATACAGGTGTCTGTCAAATGCCTTAAATCTCCATAAATACACACACATACATACATAAAGGCATACAAATTTATAATATAAAAACTACCAAAATAAGAAGTTTTCTTTTAAAAAGGCACATTAGTAATTTGTAAACAAATAAAAAAAAGATTCTCGTGTAATTATGTTTTTCCTTTTTAATTTGACTATGTTTTCTATCCCATGTTTTGAATAAAAACTGCAGCTAAGGACAAGCAACCCATTACATTTCTTTGTTTTGGTGTGCTACAAGCAATTCCATTAATAGAAGCTCCCTGTTAGAGGATTGGATCAGAATTTATCTGTATGATCCAGGATTTTCTGCTGACCTTGCCTCAGTGTTGCTACTAGATAAACCGATCTGTGCTGTTTCTACTACCAGGTATACCCTTTAATGTCCTTACTTTATCACAAACAAGAGCCAGTGTGGATCATCTTTACTCAAGGGCTATGCAAGATGTCTCTACATATGTGACAAATAAAAGTGCCCCCTTTCATATTATGCTCTACTTATTAAAGCGCATCCCAATTCCCACTTTTTGATCGCAGTACTTTTCCAGACAATTTATTTGGGATTCTGCTAGGAACTGCTCACCTGACCAGGGTGTACTCCACCTCTCCCGATTCTGTGTGACCCTTACAGATATGTAGTATAAATAATGGATGGATAGGTGCTGCTATGGCAGTGTTATCACAGACATGGTTATTAGAGCTCACTTCCACTAAATAAAAATAACTAACTTTTTGTTGTTAGCCCATGTGCCAACTCTGCATGTACAGTAATGATAAAAAAAAACTAATCTATAAACCTCTGGAACAAGCTTCACCACTTGCATCTAGCCCAGCGATACTCAGGAAGAGAAGGGGAAAAAAAAGATGGAGATACCTGGGATCTTACCGAGCAGGGAGTTCGAGTCCTTGCCAAAAGCTGCTGCCACTGAAGGGTCCACAGCAGGCTGCCCGTCACCCGCAGGCAGCTCTGGTCTAGTGTAATCCCTGCTCTTATCATTGTTGTACTTGACATTCAAGTTGACAAGCTTGGAGTAGTCTATACGAAGTGTACAGCAAGCATTGTATATGTTCTGCCCATCAAGTGCCTAAGAGAGAGTACAAGAATGACTTACATTTAAAATAGCTAGTACAAGATTGTACAAACCTGAGCACTGAGACTACATTTTGCTTTCCAACACCCACCACTTTGGCTTGCTGAGCACTCGCTGCATCATTGTACTGTAGCAAGGCCTGAAACTGATTGTTCTTTGTGAATGTGATGATTTTCATAACTGTGCCAAACTTTGAGAAGATCTATTGACAGAGAAAGGAGAGAATTGAGAAGATCTATCAACAAAAAAGGGAGAAAGACATACAAAAAAAAAAAAAAAACAATTATACAAAGACAACATGAAAATGCAAACTACTTAAAAACTTCAAAATAAGCTTCAAACCATTAAAATGTTTAATTTGGCAAATAAAAATCTAATGTGACTGCCATAAGTAGAATGCCAACCTGCTGCAACACATCTAGAGTCACAGGGTAGAACATGTTGTCTATGATAATCCTCAAGACTGGGCTGCTGGGTGTTGAGAGAGTTCCATCACCGGAGCCTGATGTAGGTGTCCCAGACTATGCAGCAAAAATGGCAGACAACATCCAAATTTCAGCACGAATAACCAAGTGTCACTAACAGTTTTATCTAATATCTTATATTTATCTATTTATAATAGCAATGACCGTCAATTATAGGAGGTGGGTTACCTGGTTTGACTCAGTCTTGAGTTCTTTGTGATTTGAATACTGAATGAAGACAGGAACATTTCGAACATGCGGTGTAACAGCTGAATAGTAGTTCACCATGGTAATAGCTGCTTCTTCTGTGCTAAGCTCTAAGAATGCCTGGTTTTTGCCTTTCAGGGTAAGGATATTAGTGACTTTTCCAAAGGGCAATCCTAAGGCAATAATTTCGGTCTCTGAAACTTCACTGGGTAGTTTCCTGATATGAAGGACACGTGATGGAGGAGCCTCTCCTACCCTTTCTTCAACTCTCAATTTTTTGCTGTCACTACCATTGGATGTGCCATCTAACAAAGCAAACCAGGAGAAACAAGCGTTACAGCAAAATGACAATTTGTTAACACTGGCAATATTTTGATTGGACCAAGTTAAATTTAGAAGTTTGTTCATTAGACAGACACAATGAAAGCGGCACCTTACCACTGATACTGCTCATCCCAGAGTTAGGACTGTTGTACATGCTGCTGGACAGTAGCTCATCTGACCCCCTCTGAAATGAAGATGAATAAGTTAAAGACAGTTCTCGCCGAATGCCCCTTTGCTCTTGCTACTGCCGAGAATGTAAAATACATCTCTCTGAATACTGCTTGAAAAAAAAAAAAATCAAAACACACAAAACATCAGCCCTTCTATTTTTCCTAAGGTGTCATTTTAATCTTGCAGTTCCTGGGCTGTCAGACTGTCATTTTATACTAAGCTCAATTAGATCCCTAAAGACTTGAAATGTTTACAGCAGCAACCAGTAAGTAGCTTAAAACACAACTAAAAACGAATTATCGGGGCTAAGCAAAGACATTCACCATAAATAATTCCAAACACAATTACCATGGCAAGGCAGCAATTAGCATTACTTATGATAAGTACAAAGATTGTAAGGTTTTCTTTTGAATTGCACTACCAAACATACTACATAACCAAAGCCTGTTTAATCCAATTTTTGTAAAGGGGGAGGGACAACATGACATGCATTGGTTTGTACAATTTTAGTTAAAATGCATCATATTTTAAAAACCAAGTTTGCAACCTAATAGATCCTAATAAAATAATATAAATAGGAAAAAATATCCAATAAATTAAAAACCATAAATGCTACTAAAATCAATGTTTTTCCCATAACAATTTCCACACACAAACAGGTTAATGTTATTCTCCTGGGAAGAAAATCCTGTTGGTGGAACACAAACCAAGTTAAGAGATCTGCTAGCAGAAAGCTTTTCTGAGAATATCACAATTTTCCTAACCATCTTGGACATAAACAGGCTCCATTCAATTACTGCCAGTCTAATATTATGAAAACCGGAGATGGAAACTTGAAGTAGGCCTAAATCAAATATCCAGGGGACGGTTTTAAATCTTCTCTATTTCTTCAATGACAAATAGCCACAGAATAACAAATAATACATTTTAATGGTCTTGGCATTTTCTTTTCAAAATCACTGGGCTCCAGTTACAATTGATCTATTTGTCTTTCTTTCTTAACAACATTACACGTCCTAAAGAAATTTTCAAATACATTGAAATACAATTTTGCAAACATGGATGTTCCAGACAAAGGTACACCATTAGGATATCTCAGGCTAGTACTTTAATAGCTGGGGCTCAAATTAACTTCACTCTGTGTGAACAAAGGCAAATTCTGCCATTATCAGGTAAAATTGTGTATTTCATGAGTCACTTGACAGATGATTGTGTAAATTTTAAAAATTGAGCTCTGAGATTATCTTTCAGAAAAGATAATGTGGAATTTTTGCTCTTTCAGTTCTATAACATGGAATACAATATAATAATAATAATATAGTAACTTTAACACACTCCGACCAATTAATGTACTTAAAATGTTTGCTTGTTTATTTCAATACTATACAAACACTCAGTCAGTTTCATATACACACATGTATATGTGAAATTTGGTTGGGTTGTACGCAGCTACCATACCCTCCACTTTATACATTTAACCTAGGCATGAGGCCTCGGTCAACAGCTCCAATGAGTACTATTGCTTACCCACAGCCTTGTACTGCACCCTGTGAGAAGCACAGGATGAGGTCATTGACCACACAGATCCCATCCCACAGGGCCAAGTTAGGTGACCCAGCATCCAGCTGTGCGCCCATTTCTTTCAGAAAAATTGCTGTCCACCAGAGGAATAGCATTGGATGTGCTGGGGGTCTGGATGGTTGCAATGAGTCATCCTCTTTATCCAGTCAGAATTGCATTCCCCATCTGCCTGCTTGGAGCCCGATTCCATCTTAAGACTCTCAAGGAGTGGAGGCATGACGTTCATGTTTGCCCAGTTGTTCGTGGCTTGCGTTTGGTCACTGGATGTGATGAAAGCTCCAGGCAGGCATGATATCCGATTGATATTAACTATTGGCCACAACCGCATTCAGTCCCCTTTCTGGCATTGACATAACTAATGGCATGACTGAGGGTCTGCAAGCTATGTCTGAGTGTGTTTAGGGACCAATGCACATTTGGAATTACATTTTTTAGTACATCACTGAGTGTATTTCACACTACATAAATTTGTGCTCCAATGTCACTGTCCCAGCTCAAACGATCTAATGTGACCTAAATATAAAGCCATGTGTGTCTAAATACATCAAAGCCCTCCTTAAAGAATGAGGGCCATTCATGCATGGCAACAAAGAGAGGAGGTGATCCAAAGTTTACTGAGAGTCAAGAACAGGGAGGCTAAGGACAATTACAGGAGAAAGCTGGAGGGGAAATACCAACAGAACACGAAAGGTTTGGAGTGGTATGAAGACCATCACAGGTTTCAGGCCATCCAACAGCAAAGAAGCTGAAGGCAGGGAGGACAGGG
Organism: Porochilus rendahli; assembly: GCA_039654305.1. Classification (NCBI taxonomy): domain Eukaryota; kingdom Metazoa; phylum Chordata; class Actinopteri; order Siluriformes; family Plotosidae; genus Porochilus; species Porochilus rendahli. Next base: position 23,956,011 of record JBCNYG010000001.1, read on the forward strand.
CAAACAAGCTGAATAGGTTTCACAGATTTGATACTGTGGCTACTGCTTAGCCCCCTTTTAACTTGTCAGGTAACGTAAGCCTGAATCCCCCTGCCACACCACTCTCTCCTAGCCCTCCCCCCACCCCCATCTTATGTGACGGACCTGACAATCCTCCCCTATGTCAACTTCATCTATAATCAGGTTGCGAAACAGCTGAGACTACACTCAGGCAAGGAAGCCGGTCCAGATGGGGCGAGCCCCCTTCTCCTTAAAGCCTGTGCCTCCCCAGCTCTGTGGAGTCTTACATCTTGAAAATGAGCGCGAGTCTGCAAAGGGTACCTTGGCGGTGGAAGATGTCATTCTTCCTTTCCTGTACCTAAGACCCCATGTCCCAGTTCAGCTTTAATTTTCTTATAGATGGTTGCTCAAGCTCCCTCTAATACACAGTGAAATTCATGGTGGATTATATGATTGTGAGTTGTCCAGCAAAGCAGCCCCAAGCCATGAGACTCCCACCTCCATGCTTCACAGTTGGTATGAGGTTCTTTCCCTGGAATGCTGTATTTGGTTTACGCCAAACACGTCCTCTGTTCTGGTGTGCAAATAATTAAATTTTGGACTCATCGGTCCATAGAACATTCCAGAAGCTCTGGCTTCTCTCTTGAACTTTCACATCAGTAGCAGCCAGAGCCTGCTGCAGATCCTGTGATGACATTTAAGGGTTTATGGAGACCTCTTAAGCATCTTGAGGTCTGCTCTCGGGGTGAACTTGCTAGGACGACCAGACCTGGGCATGCTGGCAGTCATTTTGAAAGCCCTCCACTTGTTGACCATTTTCCAGACAGTGAAAAGGCTGATTTCAAATTCTTTTGAGATCTTTTTCAATCCTTTTCCAGACTGATAAGCTGCAACAATTTTCATTCTGAAGGCCTCAGACAGTTCTTTTGCTCACACCATGGTGCTACCTCTCACTTCACCAGTACTCTCACATTCAATACACATATGCATGTGTATATACACAGATACACACTTCACCCTCACCACTTCATTTCCCGTAACCCCATTTCTCATATCTCCCATACAAAATCTGGCAATTTTTGTGGAAAAAAAATTGTGGAAACAATATTGTGCACTGAGTGTCGGATAAGTGTAAACGTCCAGGACTGCAAAGGGTAGCTGTGGTTAACGGTTTGTTTGGGTGGGTTTAGGATTTGTTTGTTAACCACAAACCTTCAGCACCGCAGCATCACCCAAGGAAATCAAAACATGCAACTGCCGACAAAATAACACCTGCCCACTCAACGGCAACTGCCTACAATCATCGGTTACCTACCAAGCCACGGTCATGCGCAAAGACAACAACACAACTGAAACATACATCGGACTCACAGAAAATGATTTCAAAACAAGGTATAGGAATCATACCGCCTCATTCCACCACATCAAGCACAAAAACAGCACAAAACTCAGCAAACACATCTGGAACCTCAAGGACAACAACATCGAACACTTCATCTCATG
>JBCNYG010000001.1:24021988-24036233 GCA_039654305.1 Porochilus rendahli
GTGTGTGTGTGTGTGTGTGTGTGTGTGTGTGTGTGTGTGTGTGTGTGTGTGTGTGTGTGTGTGTGTGTGTGTATGTGCGTGCATGCGTGTGTGAGAACATGCATGGATTTGAAAATGTAGTGTTTGTTAGTTTTTGCATTATTTATTAGAATACTTCACAGATCCTCGCTGAAGTCATTGCTAACTTGTCTGACCGATAAATGCTACCGTAATGTTTGAGTAATGGAGACTTGAAGATTTGAGTAAACCCCTACTCCTAATCTTGATGATAGTAATAAGGAAAATAAAGCATTTTAAGATGAAGCAATATTGTGTAAAAGTTAAGTAGGTCTTAAATCACTGTCTATGATGAGAGGTAAAAAAACAATTGCTGATTTTCATAAAGAGGAGGCTGCATTGCTGTCAGTGTGTTTCTGCCCTGTGATGGCCTGGCGAGCTATCCAGGGCATAATCTGCCTCGCCCAGAGTCACCTGAGATGGGCACCAGCCTCGCCATGACCCTAATTAAGGTTAAGCAGTTCAGAAAAAGAATAATGAATAATGGGATTGTGGGAGACGCTCTATAATCTGGGAGGCCCTCCAATTCAGAAGATGCAGTTCTTGACATCCAGGACAGGATGCTCATGAATCCAAGCAAGTCTGTTAAAGGGTAATCCCACCGGTCCAATATACCAAAGAGTTTACGTTAAAATTCTGAAGTGGAATTTTAAGTTGCATCCATGCAAGGTGTTCATAGTGAATAAGCTGCAAGAGAGAGATCTCCGGTCTGAGGTCAACTTCTGCACCTGGTTTCAAAAGATTATTAATGAGAATGGTGTAAAAATCCTTGACATGACTTTCTTCACAAATGAGCATGAAATTGAAAAAGCCTGGTTTGTGCTTCAACCACACATATCGCTCACTCATTACTCCACTTCTTACTGGAAGCATTTGCAAATCGGATCATCTCGCATGGAATCTGGGTGGGTGGATAAAGCTATGACCAGAGAATACCAGAAGGATGATCACTGTGATAGAAGTAAATTCCCAATAGAAGTAATTTTTTTTTTTAGTTGGAAATACTATAAGTTGTCCACTAGAGGGCACCCGCCTAATGGAAGAAGGTGAAATGCTGTTAAATGGCCATTAATAAGCAAGCAGAAAATCCTCATTTACTTACTTGCTTGACAGCTTAATTCTTCTAGGGTCGCAGGGAGGCTGGAGCCTGTCTCAGCCAACACTGGGTGAAGATGGATTAACGGAATACACCCTGAACACCTCACCAGACCATCGCACGGTCAACACACTCACACCTAGGAGCAATTTTACCAGCGAGTCAGCCTAATGTGCATGATTGGAAGGAAACTGGAGTACCCAGAGGAAACCTACTCAAGAGAAAATCCTGCTCAATGTTAATCTAGTATTTTTATTCCTCTGAAGTGCTTCGTTCTGTATGGCTGAACAAGAGAAATCTGTTTTGGGTGTGATTATGTTCAGTTAAAGTAAAATCTGTATTTCGGCTTGAATCTGTAAAACCTATTGAGGTGGATTTCTGTTTTGTTTCCACCAACTGTAATCAAAGAGAAGGTCCTGGGTTTGATTCCCAGCTCGGGCGTTTCTGTGTGGAGGTTGCATGTTCTCCCTGTGCTCGCGTGGGTTTCCTCCGGGTACTCCGGTTTCCTCTTCAACTTCAAAGAAATTTGATACTGTAGTAAAAAAATAATAAATATTCAGTCTGTTGTGAGTTCCACTCTTTATTCTGTACAAACAGGTCGAGACGGTACATCGTCTTGATTGTGTCCAGTAGTACAGTAAGGTTTAGCAGCTTAAAAAAAACAAGAAAACCAACAAACCCTGTAAACCAAATGTGATATTTTGCAAACAAAAAAGTCAGAACTTATTGAAATAAAGCAACAGTAGAGAAAACAAACTGAAAATATAACGAACCCTTGTGTTTGGTTTTTGACGATTAAAGGAAGCCGAACAATCTTTCTGTACATGATGTGAATACAAATTAAAGGAAAAAAGGTAAAATAATGAATTTATTTATTGAACTCGTGTATTAAATAGTCGTGATAATTTTAACATGCGTTTAAATACAAACCCAGTTTAAAAAATTAACAACAAAAAGTTTGATTGATTCTCCATTGATTCGTTCAAGGCTTTGGTCACGCATTTAGGGACGAAAAGAAATGAGTAACAGGCTCCGTCCCAAACGCTAGAGTCCTCCTCCTCCTCCTCCTCCTCTTACCACTACTACTAAAATCAGACAGAAATGTTCTGAATAAAATAACCCAACAAATGAATTCAAGACAATTTTGTTATGGAGAGACATAAGAGACTTGGTGCATTCCCATGATGCACTGCAAGAAAATTCGCAAATGTTTGTGAAACAAAAAGCTGAATGCTAGCTGTGTTCATGTAGCATAAAGCTACAGGTCATGTTTCTTTTATCGGCTTGTGTGGTGTTTTCCCTCGTTAGCCACTTAGCCAGCTAGCTAGCAAGCCATGAGCTAGCTAGTTACAGAATAAGTGATGATGATAATAACAGGGACTCTAGCTTTTGGGATGTACATGTAATGTGTAAAAGACAGATTGAGGCATCGGGAGACTCTGAGGGGGGAAATGCAGGCTAGAAATGCTAAAGCTAACATGCACACACACTTCCCTACATACTGTACATGTATACTTCATACGGTCCCTTTCGTGATTTACTTCTCAGGCTTTTAGCCGGCATTATTAGATATAGTCGGAGTAATGTCTACAGTGAACGTGCATAGCAGGCCTTTGATATCCTCAACTCATACAGAAATCCTAAAAAGGTGCGTTTACAAGATACCCATCACCTTCCTGATCGGCCCTGATCGTATCATGACGATACATCGGAGGAAATCGGAAAAAACACTGGTCTGCGTCGGTGCGCATCGGAAAACTTTGTGGAAGAGTGAAATTATTTATGAGTGTTGATAAAAATGTCTTTTTTTTGGCATTCGGCACACATCAGGGAACACGGGGGGGAAAAACCCCGGAGTAACATTGATATGGACTGGTGTGACATGCGTGTGAAATTTGGGGAAAAAATAGGAGTACCATCAGGAGAACTTCAGAACGAATTGGAGTGACACTGCTACCGATCATCATAACATCGGCACACACCGAGAGCATCGACACGTCGGAATATGATCGGCTCAAATCGGGAGTTTATCGTGTGGGCGTAACTTAACGCTGCTGAAGCTAAGTTCACAGGACGTCAGCAACATGTAATGATCCCAGCATGTCAGCTAATCCCCGATGATCCGCTTACCAACAACAAAATACTATTTTAAATAGCAACATCGCTGCTATTCATAATCAACCAAACGTTTTAGAGCCCAAAACCTTCTGATACACGGATTACTCCACAAAAAAATAAAATTCATCTCACACTGGATGTAAAATGTCTAATGGGTACTAATAACATTCTTATTGCTCTCACTATTTACACACACACACACACACACACAGTACGCTCCTACATCCACAGCATTTCACTGACCTCATGATGCCGTACGGTGTTTGGTTAAAACCAGCTCAGTATAGTGAGTGTATTGCTTTCTGTATGGGAGGAGTGGCGACGCGAGCAAACTAAAAAAAATGTAGTTTGTGATGACGGAAAAAACGAGAGTGAATGTTGATGTTAAAACATTGAATGAGAACCAAAGGGACGTTGATTTATAGTTATTTGTATATAGTGCAACTCTGATATGTATCTGTACAGTGCTCATTTCAAACCATGTGACTACCCGAGTGTTTTTCATGAATCCTGGGAGAATGGAATTAAATAACCCAACATCATGATACACATATTTGATATTAAATATTAACATAATTAGATATTGGGCAGTGCGGTGGTGTAGTAGTTACCACGGTTTGAGTCCCGGGTGCTTCTGTGTGGAGTTTGCATGTTCTCCCCGTGCTTGAATGGGTTTCCTCCGTGTTCTCCGGTTTCCTCCCACAGTCCAAAGACATGCACATTATGCTGCCTGGCTGATCCAAACTGCTCCTAGGTGTGAGTGCGAATAGTTGTGTGTATGTTGCCCTGTGATGGTCTGGGGGTCTGTTCAGTGTGTACCCCGCCTTCGCCCAGTGTCGGCTGAGATAGGCTCCAGCCTCCCTGTGACCCTAGTAGTAGGATTAAGCAGTTTTGAAACTGATTAAGTGAGTATTGTGTTGCTTGTTGCTATATGTGACAGTTTTGTATAAAAGTATTGTATAAAAACACCAAAGTAGCAAACTGAGTCTAAATAAAACCTACATACCATACATTTATTTAATAACCTTAGTTTACCACCTCAGGTACTATTTTATGAATTTCTATTACACAGCTCATTTAAATACTAAATTCTGATTGGTTAATCACAGCAGTCAGTGGTCTGTTACACATCTTTATCTTTACGGATATCAGATTGTTGTTATGGCATGCACCATTTGTAGAAGCAAAGAAATAGTTTTAAAATAAATACAATCATTTTAATGCATATTTTATATCTAATTTTTGATGACTTTATTAAGTTGCAATGTAATAAATTGAATAATGTACAATGAAGTGGTCATTACTAAAAAATAAACCCCAGAATAATTAGGGCTATTTTTTAAAATCCTGCTTTTATATAACATCATGTTTTATTTGACAGCAAGGAAAATACACAATCTGCTTTTTCATTCTGCATTTTCTATCCCCTTAAGCTTAAAAGCAAGTGCTGGTGTTCGATTGTGGTGGTCTAACCATAAGTGAAAAACCTTATTTCCAGGGAAAACCCTGGTAAGCTCAGAGATGTGCATAAGTATACTGAATACGAGGGACTTTCCCTGTGGAAATAATTGAAAAAATTAGTTCTGGATGCCACCTTTAAATTCGGCTTCTCCTTTACAACTGAAAACCCAGCCAACATGCCATATAAAAGCAGAAAACACATACCTTTTGGACTGGTTGCTGTAGCCATCGTCATAGGCCTCATAACCCTGCTCATCATACTCCCCATCATATCCATCATCATAGCCCTAAAAGCACAAAAACACACCGAGTAACTGTCAGGGGGAGAAAACCTACGCTCATCAGGACTCAGAAAACAGCACTCTAATTGTTTAGTGGTGAAAAAAATCAATTTTTAATTACACCAAGAAAGGATTTCTCTTCTATATACACTCCCACTGTGAGGACGGCAACATAACTGAATCATGTCCAACTGAAAATATTGATTGTGTGCTGGGATCATTGTTTCACTTGCCATGTTTGAAGAAGAGGTCAGGGTTCGACCCATAGCTCACATTAATACTGACACTGACAACCACAACAATGAATCTCTAATCACTTAATAAGACGCCAACCTCACTTATTCACATGAAGATGTGACACAGAATGTTTTAGTGTGTAATACTAATCAAATGGAAACACAGCTGTCTTTTCCAATTAGCTATTTATTCACCAACCACTAAACAGCATGTTTCTTTGACAGAAGCACTTGAGAATCACCTGCTCAGCTATTCATTACTAAGCGTATACAATTGAATGCTAGAGCATATAAGCTTTATGGCTTTAGGGAGGGGAAAGGACATTAAGCATCAACATTGTGTCCATGTTACGAGGAAAAACAAGAATACATAATTGCAGTATGTAAAAAGTGAATTCTGCAAAAAGACGACAACCAAACATGCAACAGTGTGAGTTTAATCTACAGCAAAGATGTTCTGCAGTCACCTTTCTTATGGCTGGGACAGATGTATAAGCAAATGTAGGCCTATCTATAATTAAAGGGTATTTATACACAGATAGATAACAACTGTTATTTATTTCACAATTTGTGATCTTAGCATTATAGCTCTGAATTCACATTAGCAAAAAGTGTCAAAGCGGCGGATGACCACATATAATTTTCTGTGGATTGTGTGCCACACAAAGCTGTCTTTCAATTTTGGTGACAGCACAACAAACAACATTTCAATTGAGATTTTTTTTTTGGTTGTGACATGGGCTCAGGTCACATTTACGGTTTGACAAGCAAAAAATGAAAGAAAAACCTTTTAACTGTAGATGACAGGATCGCACATGACAGGAGACTGTTATATATAACCTCTCATTAAATGCATATCGAGACATTGCTAAGAAAAATACAACTTAAAAGAAAGTAACAGATCATGTGGCAAGTCAATGGAGCTTATATAGTACAAAAAGCTTGTTTTGATAATTTGCTTACACATAAACCATTTAAAAATCATTTTTAAACAGTAATTAATTTATTATTATTATTTATTTGCTTTGCTTTTGTGAACATGGGGGTAAGTCAATATCTTCTATATTAGATGGTTACTTTCCTTTTTTTACACAAGATAAGGGACTCTGACAGATCAGTGGAAGAGATAATAGATAGATGGATGAAATGTGGGGGGAACATCTGTGAAACCTCATTAACTAAGTATCCTACTGTTATAAATGACATCTCTTCTTGTCCTAAGGGTGTGTAAACTTCTGCACTCAGCTGTATCTTGGATATAATATTTGTATAGACACAGTGGTTTGCTTTTGCATGTCAACTCACTTGTATGCTGTTTTGGATAAAGGTGGGTGCCAGAGGACTAGGCAATCTTCCCCTATTATGATTAATCAAACCTTTTTAAATGCCTTCACATATTGTTGGCAGTGTTGTCTCAAGGAAATTAGAAGGAGAAATACTTCTGTGTAGGGAGAGCATTTTGTGTGACACACCTTTATATCAGCAGCACCTTAAAAAAAGTGTTCTTTGGCTTAACAAAGTATAAGTGTAACTTGCTAATAATCACCAGCTCTGGCATTTTACAAAATACCTCCAAACCACACCATAGACTCTGGCATGTGTTACTAGTATGTCATGCCTACTGACTCTTTCATACTATTTATCCTTTATAATCATCATTTTGTTTTTGTTGTTGTTATTATTATTACTGTTATTATTATTATTATTATTATTATTATTATTATTATTAATAATAAGGTATTTTTTTGTAAATCAAATTTGTATATACACTATATTGGTCCACTATCTCAGGATTAAAAAATATTATTCTAAGTGGATAATGCTTAAATCAAAATAACAGACACTCGGAGCAGACAGCATCATTGCAATGCTTTAAATCGGAAAAAATGACCTATAAAAATCCTGTCTTAGTTTGTTTTCCTTGTTTTTTCTAGAGTGTATACTAACACACCTAAATAACCTATACTAAAACAAGGTTAATGAATGAGTGGGTTCAGAGGATGCCATTAGCTACAAAACAGAGAAAGAAGTCACCTGACCTGCCTCTGTCATTTTTCAAATGTTTAAATATTATTTAACTATAAAAATCTTACTTTAATTTCCTTTTTTTGTGTTCCCATGTGGTCCCATTTGTAAGTATAGTGTATAGTTATAACAATGAACAGACCTGGTAAACCAAAATGAGTAGTGAGCGTGAACAGGAAACATCTGATGGAATCCCACTTCAACGAATTCTTCAACTCACACCTTCAGGAGAGCTTCTATCATGTCCCGGAAGATGTCATGGACATGGAATCTGAATGGTCCATCTTCAGTGGAACTCCATTGTGGAAGTGGTTTCCAGGAGTTGTGGTCAGAAGGTCATTGTTGCCTGCCGTGGCAGCAACCTAAGAATCTGCTAGTAGACACTGATAGTGAAGGAAGCTGTCAGGCTGAAAAATGAGGCCTTCTGTGCTTTATTTTCCCAGATGTCTCCTGAGGCTGTAGATAAGCATCGAGCAGCCAAAAGGGATGCATTCAGCAGTTAGCTGCACTGGGGGGACAGCAGTGACAACCCGGTGATAATGTGGCTTGAACCCCCAACCTTTGGATCAGTAATCCAGCACCCTACCACCAGGACACCACTGCCCCCATCCTTAAATCCCTTTCCTTAAACCTGTGTAAAAACTAAACCTAAACCCTCTAAACTTTCAGATTCAGAATCCAGTGACACAGAGATTCATGTAATTTATGCTGATTAGGGACTTGTTCTCATCAAGTGCCGTGATATTTAGGCCTATCCTCTACACCAAAATTTATAACTGCATATGTACTGATGCAAAGTTAGCGAGTGTAATGACTGAAATGAATAACTAAGTCAAGCAAGATGAAAAAGACACATAGCTTCCAGTTGTACTACTCAGAAGGTCTTCAAATATTCCTTGCTATCATTTTTGCATTTATTTTTGGTGCTCTTCATCTTGTCACATTTTCCTATTTCTCTTTTTCTTTGTGTTCTTATCACCTTTTTAGGGCCCCAAGCACTGAGTGTCTCTGCTCTTTATTTCTTTTTAATTTCTTCCTTTGGACTAAAGTTAATGGTGAATTTGAATGTTGTATATGTTGATGTTGTATTATAAAATGTATGTGTATGTAAAATGTAATTTCCCCACACCTAGAGGGAATTTGGAACAGCCAATTACCCCAATGCCCAATGTGCATGTCTTTGAACTGTGGGAGAAAACGGAGCCCACGGAAGAACAGACACAAGCATAGGTAGAACCTGTAAACTACACGCAGAAATGTCTGAGCGCGGGACTCGAACCAAGAACCTTCTTCTAGCTGTGGGGCGGACCATGCCACCATGCTGCGCATGAATTATAATAACAATATATGGATATACAGTGTCTGTAACAAGACAGGAAAAAAAATACTACTTTAATCCTAATTTATTCATCGGCAAAAGTGGGGTCTTTTTAAATTTTTTGATGCTGTACGGTGAAATCTTGTGCAATCTAGTGGAATCTTGAATGTTATTTAGAATATTATTATTAAGTTTCCTTGTAACACAATTTTTTCTGACATTTAACGTGAAACCTTTTTCAAATTTTTTAAAGGCCCATTTGTTAGCTGATATCTTATTTGTTTATTTAAGAGGTTTAAAAAATATATTTCTGACAAAGTGTAAAGAAGGTTTCTTAAATCTCTTGTCATCCATGTTATTATGAACAGCAGCATAAGATTCAAGATTCTTTACTGTCATTATGTTCACACATAACAACATTATGGAGTCCCAGCTTTAAAAAGGTACGAGCAAGGCAATAAACTGCAATTCCCACGATCCAGAACAGAATATAAACACAAGTTACTATATATGCAGCTTTTAAATAGAAATATAAGATATATAATAAGAATAAAAAATCTAAACACCTGTAAATAAAAATTGAACACTGTTATGTACATTGAAGGCACTATGAAATGGAATGAAATAAATAGCAGCAGAGTGGATATAAACTAGAATGTAAATGTTGGTAAAGTGCAGAGGTCATAAAGTTTTTCCCACTACCGGTCAAGTGATTGAGACACGAATTATATGTGAGATACTAGAAATACTGGAGATTACAAAGAGAGTATGCTCACGAGATTTTGCTTATTTGACCATTCATTCATTCATTTTCTGAACCGCTTATTCCTAATTAGGGTTGCGGGGAGGCTGGTACACCCTGGACAGCTCGCCAGGCCATCGCAGGGCCATCAGTCACACAACCATTCGCACTCACACTCACACCTAGGGGTGATTTGGAACAGCCGATTAGCCGACTGTGCATGTTTTTGGACTGCGGGAGGAAACCGGAGTATCCGGAGGAAACCCACGCAAGCACGGGGAGAACATGCAAACTCCACAAAGAAACGCCCAAGCTGGGAGTCGAACCCAGGACCTTCTTGCTGTGAGGCGGACGTGCTAACCACTACGCCACCGTGCCGCCCAGCAAAGTAATTGTTTTGTCTAATTTATATATTTGGTGTAATTCTCACTATCAATATAAGCACTACAATATGGTGACCTCACTATATAATGCAATATATATATATAGGCTTAACCACAAGTGTGCCTCGGCCTTCCCAGCAGTATAAATGAGTACCAGTAAAAAAAAAAAAAACTGTGAAGGTAACCTGCGATGGACTAGCGCCTCATCCAGGCGAAGTTGAACTCCTAGTTGTTTCAGGCTACAGAAACCATGGATAAGAACCGGTCTGATGAGCCACTAGGCTCGGGTGTAAAAGCCCAACAAACTTACCTTAACAGACTGTGTAAATTGGCTCAAGTACCACTATTATTTTTGCATGCTAGTTCTGCTTGCAGTACTGCTGATAACCCTCTGAAAAATGCAGCTCTAATCAGTTTTGTTTCACCCACATTCCATTACTAGTGTAAGAAAACAAACAAATTGATATATCATGTAAATTTTTGTGCAATACAAATAGAATTACTCTGGATATATTTCTACAGTTTTAGTTTTTGGCTCATAACTTGAACTAACTTTTTAGCATTATGTAACTGGCTGAAGACAGCAAAGGAAATTCTTCAGTTGATGAAATGGCTGGCTAATATTAGGCTTTGTGACATGATAACAAGATGCTTAAATCTCCACTGGTGCCATATCACAGCAATGTCTTTTGTGTCCAGTTTCTGTTGGAGCAGATGATGACACCAGGGCTACTCATTTGCCTATATATGTAAGGACATGGCTAATGTGCTTATTATATCATGATATATGTTACATGCCAAAAATATGTTACATTGCAAAAATTTTGTTGGTCCCTGATCCTCACGTCTGTAATTAATTCTTACAAAACTGTTGAAAGTTGGATGCACCCTTTTGTTAGTGATACTGTTGCATTATAATTTCTCACTTCACTGGGGAAAACATTCTAGTATGTATGGTATGAGGTTCATCAAACATGGCTTATCAAGGTTGACTCCTAAATGCCATGACCTCAATCCAACTGAACCCCCTTTAAATTAACTGGAATGCTGGCTGTGCAGACCTCCTCGGCCAACAATTGTGCCTGAACTCCTAATGCTTTTGTGACTAAATGAGAAAATTCCGACACCCAGACTCCAAATTATAGTGAATATTCTTGCCAGAACAGTGAAGGTTACTGAATAAACAGCACATCAGGTGTGATCGTCATATGTTCACAAAGTTTTGGCCAAATGTATACGTGACTGTGGCAAGTCTACTTGAGTAATTTGATATCCATGAAATATACTTCAGTTATTCCCTCTGAAAGCATGATGTCAGATTTGAACAAGAAAAATTAATTTCACTGCAAAAAATTATGCAAATTTCACAGCATATATTTGTCTTTAATAATTGTATTACGCACTGAACCAAACCCTAGAATTGACTGGCCACTTTTTCAGAATGCACGCCACCTCTTAACTGAAGTCAGTTGTGATTGGCTACAGCTTCCTCGTGGCCTTGAATGAAGAGTGGTGCAAATGGACTAAACTAAGCTTAACTCTTATAATAGCAAGGAAGTAGAGTTGATTTACAAAATATCTGGATTATAAATTCAGCTGATTGGCTGATTTATTGTATATTGATTGATTGATTGATTGATTGATTGATTGATTGATTGATTGATTGTTTGATTGATTGATTGATTAATGGTTATTCAATTTTATTCGTCACAAAACTTTTTTGGGGGAAAAAAACTTTTACTTAATAAATAATTTTAAATTGTATAGTTCTTCGGGGTGCTCACATATATTTGGCTTTATTTTATCAGTAGTTCATTGCCATACATAAATGAGTCACTAATGACCATTAATGTACCATACTTTGACATATGAATAAAGTTGAACACACATTGCAACCATGTTACACAACTACATCAGATTTTGCCTTCCTACTGAGCCAATTATTATTTTATATGTGAAATATACCCCCCCCACTGATGATTTCACTGATAAAAAAAATCAAATAAAGTTTGATTAAAATAAAGAATGTAACTTGAAATTTCTATTCTAGTCTTACTTCTACAAGCTCTTTTCCCTCCAAAACATTCTTTGCTTTCAGACCTAATTGCTGTAATTAATTTGTATGACCTATAGTCAATACAAGTCCTTGTTAAACTCTGGTCAGGCTATTAATGAAGTGTAAAATCAATTTACTGCTTTCAATAGAGGGAAAAAAGAGCATGAACCAGAGGTGTGCTCACACTGCTGAGCCTTTGTTATGAATGTGCAACAAATCAAGAACAAAATTCTGCATGTGGGATCAGAAAGTGAATGAAACACAGCAAAACTTTCAAATGTGCTTGAGAACTTGGAAATGTTTTCATGTGTTTGTCTGTATGTGCCTAATGAAAAGTTTTTGGTGTTGTTGTTTTTTTTTTGCATGTTTGTTTTTTTGTTAAAAATACAGGCATCTTAATCCCCAAAACACATTCTACTGCTAGTTCCCAAGTCAGTAATAAGATCTAATATCCATTGGGTTCTAGACCTGCCCCTGGTTTCAGTAGGACATGCATGACAAAAAGCATCCTGATAAGATGTATTTGCCATATGAACAAGCTTGTCTAGAAGTGCTCTCAGATTGCTGAGCTCTTTCAGCTCTCCTAGAGAGAAAACTCAGCAGCACCGCTGAGGAATCATACTGCTTCCATGTGTAATCATATTCTTATTTAAATAGTTTGACTAGTAAGCAATAAGGTTTACCCTGTTTCTCCACTCTAGACTGATAGACACATTAATGAATGTTGTTATTAGCTGGCTTTTCATTAACATTCATAATTCGAAAATTAAGATTACTAACTAAAATTTCCGTATTATGAACAACATGTGAAGCGATAAACATATGAAGTAAAATGTTGCTGGGTTTTTTTTCACTTATATGAGGTGGTATTTCATAAAATTCAATAAGCTTACTTACTTTATTTAGATGGAATACCAACTCATCCAAAAATGACAGGTTTCCTTCAGACATCAAACTCCATCATGACTGTACATATCTTGCCTGTTACTTTCAGGTGTGTGTCATATCTCAAAACATCAACATATGTGACAGCTTTTCTCCATCTGTTTTGATGACCTTTTGTGGGCAATCTCATTGATGTGCCTGATACAATGGCCAGCCAAACTCATCCTCATTGCTGTGATAAGTGATAGTTTTGGCAGATTCTGGTAGAGGGTTTGATTGGGGATTTTCTGGCGTTCACGTAGCAGCCATCAATACGGTTTTCAAGTGCTTTATTTACTGTCCAATGCACAGAACCATATAATAATACAGATTTGACAGTGGCTTTGAACAGTCTGATTTTATAGCTCTCCTTTCAAGTTAAATTGCCATATCCTTTTTATTTTATGACAGACAGAGCATGCCAGAGCTTTAAACTCTAAACTCAGCAAGCATATAAGTACTTGAAATTGTCTGTTCTTTATGTTGTTCAAGCTGAGAGTCTTGATAGCTACCAGTTCGCTGTGGTGGAATGCCAGGAGTTCCGTTTTCTTGGCATCAAATTACAGTTTTTCTATCTTGACTCAGCTCAGAAATTCCTGAGCGTGATGGATTTCCACTAATATAAGAGTGACTTCATCAGCAAATATGTGATTAGTATTAACATTAGTGTTCTCGAAGGTTGATAGCCCTAACTAGCTTATCAGCACCACTGTTGCATTGTGTATGCTGTCAAATGCTTTCTTGAAGTCCATAAATTGTTGCCGCAAACCTGCAGCCTGATGCTGTAGGATGACCATGACAAGAAGTTATTTTCTCCATAAAAGCTTTGTTATGTATATAATGGCTATTATGTAGTAGTGAAAAATGTTAGATGACGAGAGATGCATAGAGCAAGAATCTTTATGGTATTATTATTCATCTGGCATCAAAGATATTTCACTGGAGGGTCCCCTTTTGGCCACACTACTATTAGTGTTTCTCTCCATTATCTCATGCTGTAGTTGATATTAAGACAATAATGGAGGCTGTGGGATAATACGCAAATGAAAAATAAATAAATAAATAAATAATTATAAATGAAATTCACAGAGTAGTGAGGGGAGGAGTATTAAAAGGCAGTAGTGAGAGAGAATGTGCAAGGTGCTTTTATGACAAAAAATTTTATCTTAGTTTACAACATGAAATATTCCACTAAATCTTAAGAGTATAACCCATTTGACCCTATGAGAGACAATGTATTTAGATCCCACATTTTAAAGATTAAATAACTTATAGAATCCTATATTTGTCATGTAGTAAGTTCAATGATGTTACACTAAATTAAATAAGGTGAATAACCAACTGGGATAGATTGCTGATATTTCAAAACTAATATACAGTAGTATTTATACAGTGGCTTGCAAAAGTATACACCGTGTGGGGCAACCACGAAACAGGTCTGTAGGAAGCAAACTGTAGTCATTTTTCTCCTTATACCACATATTTAGCTCTACTGTACTGTATCGAGCACTGTCTTATGGAAAATCGGAAAATTGACTAAGGATTTTA
>JBCNYG010000001.1:24057857-24070326 GCA_039654305.1 Porochilus rendahli
CACACACACACACACACACACACACACACACACACACACACACACACACATACACACACACACACACATATATATATATATATATATAAAACAAATAAATGAATTAATAACCATAAATGTTAAAATTTAAAGGATCACCTCCCTTGCAATTACTTCACCCCTGCACCTTAAGCTAATTACATTTCATCACAAATTAACTGTCTTTATTTTGAGTAGTTAAGCATAAATACAGCTATTCCTAAAGCATTCCACTGCTTGGAAGTGTAACTGAAAGCAAATTATCACAAATGGGCGGCAAGGCCGTGTCAACATAACTCAGTGGTAAGGTTGTAGAAAGGCATGAGTCAGAAGGTAAATACAAAAATACAAAAGCACAGTGAGTACAATATTCAAGAAGTGGAAAGTGTTAGGGCCCCTGTAATATCAGGACATCCCTAGAAACTGGATAAAGAAGTGAGAAGGAAACTGGTCAATTAGGCTCCCAGGAGGCAAAGAATGATCATTGTGTATGTGTGATAACATCACAAATGCTTCACAAATATGGCATAAATGAAAGGGTTGCAAGAATAAAGCCAAATCCTGATTGTGCATTCCCAAAACACAGCTTGATTATTCTGAGGCCAAATGCAAATAAGTGTTATGACCTGAATTATTTGGCCTCAATGCCAAACAGCATATTTGGTGGAAAGTCAGTACAACTTATCATCCAAAGAACACCGTACCTACAGTAAAGCATGGGGGTAATATTGGGTTGTGGGGTGTTTCTCTGCAGCAGGGACTGGGTCACTTGTCAAAATAGAAGGAAATATGCTATATATATGAATATATACTAAAATACTATCAAATTCTTAAGGAAAATCTGCTGCCGACAGCCAGAAAGTCAATGTTCAAATAAATTCAGTTCAGTTCTATTTGTATGGCCCATTTTAACAATGGACATTGGTGCAAAGCAGCTTTATAGTATGATTTAAAACATTTCTTTGAAGGAGATGGCATCCAAATCCCAGTTTAACAGAACTCCCAGATCTGCTAATTTACCTAATGAAAGGCTATTTAAAAGTGCCTTTTATAAAAAGAAAAAAAAAAACCCCTGACTGAACAAATAACGTTTCAGTCTATACTTAAACACTGAGGCTGTGTCTGAGTCACAAACATTATGTGCCACTGCTGTAGTCTTCATTATTCAAGTACTCAATAAGTAGCCTACACCCTTTGATTTAAGAAGGCAAGGTGTATCATCAATGACAACATGTTTTCAAAGATAATGTTGCATGAGACCATTCAGTGTTTTATGGGCCAATAGTAGTATGGTATCCATTGCTGTGTGGATAGGCTAGGAATAATGTGATTTTATGGTTCTAGTAAGGACTCTTGCTACTGCATTTTGGACTAACTGGAGCTTGTTTATTCACATATTAGAATAACCAGACAAAGACTGGGGTCAATCATCACACAAAGGTATTTTACTGCTGAACATAATGAACCTGAAAGACCATCCAGAGTTACTACATAATCAATAACACAGCTTATTTCTAACTAGGTACAGAGAGGCCACCATTTGCATCTACAAAATTATATTGATCAGTTAAATAAGATCATAATCAGGAAAGACCCAATGTGCTGTTACAATGACCTTAACTTGACCACACAGTGGTAGAAGTTGCATGACCTAGTCCCGACATAATCTCTATTGAAAATCTTTGGAATGACTTGAAGATCACAATCCACCAAGGGTTACCATCCAATCTGACTAAGCTACAAATAGTGTAAAGTAGAGTTGGCACATATTGCAATGTCTTGATGTGCAAAGTTAGTAGAGAAGTATCCCAACAGACTCATATGTGTAATCAAAGCAAAAAATGGTTGCACAAAGTACTAACATGGGGGATCCTGGAAATTGCTGACCTGTTGCTCTTATATCTTTTAATTGGCTGTTATAAGTTTCACTGAGTAAATAAATCTGGGGGGGAAATGTGTGTGTCTGTCTTTATTTCAGGCTGCTGAATATTCTGAAGGGTATGATTGTTTTCTGTACCCACTGTAAATGAGGACAACAGTGACAACAATACAGCACCAAATAATAAATAAACTTATTTGATTACACTGCATCAGTACAACAATTTACAATCTGTAAGGTGTCTGAAAGAACATTGTCATCATAGTTCACTGTGTTCCTCTGCAAGCAAGACAGGCCCAACAATACAGTGATTTGTGGGTATTTTATATTCACTATGCTTGTTTGTGCACTACCAATTGAAGTTGCATGGGTTATTCTCAGTCATCACTACTGAATTCAGACCCACACAGTAAGCTACGATTTGCTGAATAGGGCGTGGTTTCTGAGCATAAGCTTCATGATGAGGAACTAATCTGTCTTTATCTTGCTCGTTTGAATTATGGGCTATTTACAATTTTAAAAATTCACTTGAAAAAATACAGCACTCTGCAACAGTATATCAGTTGTTAATAATGCATGGCTTCAACTTAAAAACAGTAAATGATACAGAAATTCAGTACAGGCTGAATTAAAATAAATTAATCTGGACTTTAAAAGTGAACCCAATTATTAGACAGTGTAAAATCTTTTGTACCTAATTATATTGGTACCATAGAGTCTTCTACAGAACAACATTTTAAAGGGTTGGTACACAGCATTAGAATGCAGGACAAATACTGCTAATTAGAACCCTGACAGGAAAATAATCATAAAATGAATCTACTTTTTAAAACTCTATCCATCTGTATTCATGATTTTCAGCAACAGATAATGAACAGAACAGAGTGAAGTGGAAATTTAGGGCTATAATTGGATAAAGCTGTAGTCTGGAGGCAGACATCACTCGTTTACAGTTCAATAGGAAACCTGTCATAATCGCTTGTCCACATCAGACCCTGGATGTCAATGCAAATACTAAGCAGAAGCAGTGGGACAAATTGGTCTCCTGCAAAAATAGTCAGAGGACTGTGGGGAGATTCCTAGGCTCTGTAGTGAGAGATAATGAACCGAGACCAGATAATGATGAAAGGTGTTCTCTATGCTAGACATGACTTTAAAGCCTATGTATGTATTTTTGCTGCTTATGTTTTGTTTTATTTCTTTTCATATCTTTTTTATCTAGACATACTGAACACAAATGATCAGAACCTTGAAAGAATATTACTATACTGTATTTATTACATGCCTAAAATATTTCACAATGCAATTTGTTCTCATCAATGTTTTTCTATTTTATTTTCATATAATGTTTGGAGGTTTTATATGTGCAAGCCCATCAAGATCTCTGCCACAGAATTTGCATGATTTGGTGAAGTTGCCTGCTAATCAGTGGGCACACTTGATAGAGGCAAAGAAAAGAGTTAAGACTTCACCACTCAGCCACCTGCTCCCCAGCTGCAAATTTGTTCTGATTATTGCTGTTTTTCTTAAAACAGACTGGTATGGAAGCTCTACATTTTGAAAGTAATTTTAGGCTGGTCCTTTTTTTTTTTTACCTCTGCGAAGATATGTTATGTTTTCACTGCCATTGGTTTGTATGTTAGTCCATTTGCAACATTACTCAAAAACATATGAACGGACTTTGATGAAATTTTCAGAATGAATCATAAATGATAAAATTGATTACATTTTGGCAGTGATCTGAATTATTGTGTGGATGCAATGAATTTTTAAAGATTTTTACCGCAGATGGCATAGTCATCTGAGTTACCGTGTCCGGACTATACTTCCAGGCTTGCGTTCGATGATATAATCTCATTCCTTTACCATTCTGTACAACAGTTAGAACGATTATCACAAAAATAATCCAATTATTAATAATTCTTTATCCGAGCACAAGGCCTCTTATTGATGGCAGGCCCTATACACAATGCAGCCATATAAATGGCTGCACGTTTGCACTGTAGGGCTCACATAAAAAACAAATGTTGCATTTATAAAAATGCTGCATTTCTTACAATACCAATAGTTGGTACTGAACAGCCTTGGTGAAGGTATGTGCTCTCTGAGTTCTTTTCTTGTTTACGCATTAAATCATGGGGCATAAGTCAGGAATGCTTACACTGAAATCCTTAAATTATACCGCCAGTAAAAAGAGCCAAGAACCAGTCATGAATGCAGTGATATAGTGAAACAATCAACAACAATTTAATTTCTGTCACCAGCCATGAAAGAGTCAGCTATATGCTGAGGTGATGAAATAAAAATGTAATAAAAAAATCTGAATGAGCATTCTGGGATTTGTGGAGGTAGATTCTAGATGTGGTGATGGAATATTGGCAGGTGTCAGACAGATTAGAAGTGCTGAGAATAAGAATGAGTGATGGTTTGGCAGCAATTACAGAAGGGACTAATCACAAAAGCACTTAATCTCATGCTTCAGCAAGAGACTCCAAGCTGGGATTCTCACCATCATCATCTCCAGATATGTGCGCATGTACACACACACACACACACACACACACACACACACACACACACACACACACACACACACACACACACACACACACACATTTATATACCTTATAAGAAAGATAAACCCTGGCCACCCAAGATGCCCATCAACTTTTCATTTGTGTCCCCTCTTATAACACATGGCCACTGGCTTTAATCCCTCACAAACAATAACACGGGCCCTCAGAGGGGTGACATGGATTCATTCCGTTCCTCCCCTGATTTGAAGAGATGCTGACAGATAACTCGGCAATTTTGGGAGTTTGCTGTGACAGATAAGCAAATAATAACCTCCAGAAAACAGCAGTTTTGAAAAAACTTTACTGCAAAAAAAAAGAAAAAAGTACAACTTTTCTACCTAAAAATGGTTTTCATTTAGTTTGGTAATGTTTGCTGGCACAGTCATGCTGGTACATGTTTTTTTTTCTTTCTACTAACAATACTAGAATTCAATAAGTGGAATAAAGCACAGACAACATTTAGAATTATTATTTTAATCTCTAAGGAATCTCTGAGCCTGAGGTTCTCACCACTAATCGTGTCCTGCACATTTAAGAGTTTCCCTGTTCATCACAGAAAAATTAGCTCACCTTGCACAACACATTTTTAGCAGAGTTTCACATGCGTATCAGCAGAATCATTAAAAAACAAATTTGCCCAAAAAATGCTCAAGATGCCATTTATTTTATCAACCATTCACCTCTAATAATTTACCTCTCTACTAACACCATATTTAAGCCCGCATCTTCATTAAAGCAAATGGCTGCTTTTGCCTGAGAATTATAAACTTCTCTTCTTACTTCCAGTCAGAGCATTTGGCAGAGTTGTGTGAGAAGGCAAGACTCTGATTATTACTCCCTTCACATCTGACAGCATCATTATCCATGTGTTCCCATTTGATGACTCCCAGTAAGGTCCTTTCAAAGGCTCATGGGTACCTGGAATAGGAGCATTTAATGAACAATGTTTCAAACAAGGATATATGAAGGCAGCTATGGTGAGGAACAGGGCTCTGGCAGAAAAGGTATGATTGTAATTACCACTCTGGACCTGTCTCACAGGGCACTGAATAAAGATGGCAGCCAGCGGCGACAAATGGTGTACAGCTTTCCACTGTGAACTCTGAGTGGGGTGTGCATATTTTGTTGCCTATACATAATTGAGTACTTGCATGTCGCTAAATCTTTTTAGCTCTTGATCTTACTCTCTCTAGTTAGCATTTGTAGGGCTAATCCAACAACCTTGGTCTAACCTGTTTGCTTGTCTAAAAGAAAAATGGGGTTTACAATGTAAAATCAATTCTGGATATGAAATCAGATCACAACAAGCTTACAGTGTGATAACTTACTGATAACTATTACTCGTGAGGGGCGCCAGCCTCCCCGCGACCCTAATTGGAACTAAGCAGTTCAGAAAAGGAATAGATGAATGAATATTACTGGTGAAATGTGAGTGAACATAATGTGGCTTAAGAATGGGATATCATTATTGTAATGGTGCTCATGTAGATGTAGGAATGTGACATGTAGAAAGCTTGGAATGGTTTCCAAGAAAGCTTTATTTCTTGTTTATACCTAAATCTCTCCTCTAGCACTCCTGTGTAAACTTTGCACATGAGCAGCACAGCATGGCAAAGCCATTTTAGTTCCTCAGCAAATGGATAGTCTTTGTTAAAGAGGAAAGTCTGATTAACTCATTAAGAACTGCCGAATGTTTAATTGATGCACAATTATGCAAATGTTATTGCATTTCCATATTCTATCCCAAGAAGCACTAAATACATCTAGTTGAAAATGTAATTATTTACAAATGTAAAGGGGAAATTCCTTTTTTTTTTTCAAAAGAGATGAAGAAAAACATTATCTTCCTAAGAGATTTAAATCATTGTAAGTATTTTACCCAAGCAACAAATTCTTCTCTTGCTGTTTTTGATCAAAATATTAGCACAGGTTCATGTAGTTCATACACGCTCATATCTTCATTCCTGCACAAGGTGACATTTCCTTTTGTGTTTTCATGAAAGGCTGATGCTTATAATCAAACATTCAGGAAAATAGATAACAGCATATATATTAGCAAGAGGAAAGACATACTCTGTTGCCTGTGCAAACTCCTCTGCATGTGAATTTGAATTTCTTTTTCATCTATGAAGGTTGCTGGGCAGTCTGCGCTACCTGAGTCCAGCTGTGACACATGGAAGAAACAGAGCACTCACAGACAGACAACAGAGACACCTGAGGTCTGCCATCCTAGCAACCCCATCATATTCCCATCCTGAGGGCTTGGTCCAGAGCATAACATCATCCTTATTCTATTCCCAGAAAATTAGATATTCTGTTTGATATAGCTGGTGAGGATAGAAATGCAGTATAGCAGCTTTGCCATCAGCTTCTGATGAGGTGTTGAGGCATTGGCAGTGGATGCAGCTTCACATCGTCTGAAGCCTCCAGGAAAAACAGTGCCCATGGAGCTGCCCAAAGAGTTCTGCACTCTAGCTTAAGAGGAATGTAATTTTTGGTACATTAGTGTGCAAGAGAGAATAAGAGAATGGCATGTTAATGAAATAACTTCACCACTCTGTACTGTTAGCAGAAGTATACTATAATTTTCTAGTCAGCAAATATGCACATCATTTTAAATTTACTAACATGCAAATTAAAGTCAGCTACATTACCTCATGCTGTGTTGACTTGATTATGCCTATGGAGCTGATCTGGTCTTCTGCTCCCTGACAATGAATGCTTCTCTATGCATATTTTAGTTCATAGTGCTACAGCATATCATTGGAGAGGCTCCATATATAAAACCACTACTGTGATTCCAGTTCAATAATATAACTCTTATGGTTCCACCTAGTCACTTTGGAAGTCTAACTGATTTAAACTGGTAATTAATACTTTGTTTGTTTGTATATCTTGCTTCCTTGATTATTATTGATAGTATATATAGAGTTCAAGCAAACTACTTTAATCTAGTTACCATAACAAACACTGTTAGCAGCCATTTCACCATTTAATACTAACAGCATCAAATTGTTATACGCTGCTGGATGCATCTGGAATCTGAAGTTCATACAGGAAAATAACAGCATTTGGATTAAATGTACAACTTATTAAGAGTTCAACAAATGAATATGTACAGAGTCAGTAAAGTGCAGAAAACTCTACATAGTTTTCAAGGTAAATAAAAATCCTTGGTTTCACAAACTTGTTGCCAAGAATAAAAATAAATACAGGATACTAGAATTCACCATGACAACCAAATTAGATTAGAGAGGTTAATGTGATCTCTGATATGATTATCTCAGATGATATATGATTAGATGAGATTAAAATAGATGATATTACACATTTATTAGATTTATTTATGGCATCATCTCTGTCGTTTACTTTGTAATAGTGAAGGGGAGACAATTTGAAAACAATGGAATTACATGAAATAAAATCAGTTCTAATATGTAGAAGACACACTCAGCTGTCAGCATCAATCAGCGTAAAATGTAAAAAAAAAAGTGAAAATTCTGCTATTTATGCTTTTTCTTCCCCCCTTCATTTGCTAACAAATGTATTGTATAATCTGTGATCATGCATTTCTGGTAATATACAGTTTCTAACAGTAAGCTACACACCGGAGGAATATCTGTGACACATTCGGATCTGGCTACATAAATAGTAATTTAATGTCAGTATTTCTGATGTCAGTTTGAAAATAAAAAATCTGTCTCCACTGAATTGTTCATTAGATCATCTAGTATAAACCTGCAAAGAACTGTAAGATTCCAGTCAGTCATTATGGAGGAGTAGGACTTTTAGTGACAACTGTCGACAACAACAGCAACAACAACAAGGTGACAGAAGTTTTTGACACCGGATACCTCTGGTGTAAAAAGTATAGATATATTATTGTTTATTATAGATACAATATTATTTACTTTGTCCATCATTACATATTCTGTTAGCTAAGCAGTATAAATATTACTTTATCCAAGATTATGTAACTGTCTTAAAGAATTAACCCAGAAAATGACATGGTTATTTTTAGGTTTAGTATCATTACTAATCAAGCCTTATATTATTTGTTCATCCCTTTTGAGTTCAGTCAAAACCAACACGATGCATGTAAAAGAACCATTGCTGATTTTTGTCAAGAGTAGGCTGCAAAGCCATCAGCGTGTTTCTGCCCTGCGATGGCCTGGTGAGCTATCCAGGGTGTACTCTGCCCTCGCCCAGAGTCAGCTGAGATGGGCACCAACCCATTAGGATTAAGCGGTTCAGAAAACGAACAAATGTTACTACTATTTTAAATTATAATAAAATATTGTGTCAATCTCTATATTTGTCTGTGATACAGACTGTGATACTTTTCGTGCTATCCTGTTTAGCCTATTCATGTATTGTTATAAACAATTAATTCTGCATTGTTTTATAACTTACACAATCATACAAATAATTGACTATTTTTAATTTCACAGAATGTATTGTAGGTTACAAACATTGCCACCATGGACTCTTATTTCTAACACAGTTAGCACACACACACACACACACACACACACACACACACACCTGACTACTGATTACACACTTCGTTTCCAGTCGTTCTCACACCCCTAAGCAGATTCCCTACAAAGCCTGTGCTCCAGGTACATGTGCCTGAAGGATTTTATTATTATTTTATTTACATCTTTTTTCTTCTTCATGTACTTAAGCAGTTTTGTCTAGTTCAGGTTGTTTGTATTTGCCTGATCATCGCTTGATTTTTGAGTTTTTTTTATTTAACTGGTCTGCTTGAGTATTAATAAAATTTCTAATTAAAATTGCATCTGTCTACTGTCTGAATTCCTGACAGCTTACGTTGCCTGCCAATTCAGGGGTGACTTTTGTCTGTAGTGGCAAATGTCCTGGCTAGAGAAATCTTTCTATTCAACACCAACCACTTCAGGCCAAATGGGAGTTTTGGCAGACATTAATCAATACACTTCCGGGTGTAACATAGTTTCCCAAGCTAAGGTGACCCCGACACTCCCTGCTGCTAAAAGTAATTTTGCCACCCTCTTCCTAGTGACAATGGTCCCATTTATTTCAACACTGACACTCAAAAAATCCAGGAAACACTGTAATCATAGTAGCAATTGACAGAATCTTCAAATTGTTGTACCTCATTCTCGTGTCTGGGCAAACCACAACTTCTGAAACTGCAGAAGTAATTTTCAACCATGTGTTCAGATACATCTTTGAAATACTATAAGATATTTTCAGTGACTATGGCATCCAGTTCACTTCAGATTTTTGAGGTGTTCCCAGTTCATTATTTGCTTACTGCATGTAAAGCCTATTGCTGCCATTGGAGTATAAGTCAATGATCATTTGCTTAGCTCATAATGCTTGTTAACTGTGTGATGTTTACCTGGTTTTGTATGCAGATATTGTCTCATGTTCTGGATAGGTCTGCCTGAGTTTTACTTTAAACCTCTTACTGTTCCACTTCCACTCTGCATTTCTGACAGTATCTTAGATGATACCTAAATAAAAATAATGATGCATTATTTTCACTGCAAATAGTCTTCCTATATTCAAATGATAAAGGAATTATTTACTGAAGGTCAGATTAAAGGTGGAAAAAGTACTGAAATTATTTATTGTAGTTTCATTTTTTTAAACAAGCTGAAAAACTGTCATTTTAACAGAGGTGTGTAGGCATTTTATTACCATTGCACGAATTATTGCCTTACATAAATTTACAAAAACTGAAAACATTGGTGTCATGTTATTATCTGAACATCTAAAAATTGACAGTATGAGCAGTGCAATGCAGCTTACAGGGTTATCAGAGGCCAGCCATTTCTCTCACAGTCTGTGGTGAAGGCATGTAAAAGAAATTGCTGACTTTTGAAAAGAGTAGGCTGCATTGTTGTCAGTGTGTTTCTGCCCTACGATGGCCTGGCAAGCTGAGATGGGTGCCAGCATACTACTGGAAAAAAAGTATCTCAGATCAGCTACTCAAGAAAAATCAGCCATTGCATAAAATACAACTAAGCAATTGTTTCACTTCATTATTTTCACTGACCTATTTAAAACAAACAAACAAATAATAATGCTAGCATAAGCGAATAATTTTGTCCAAAGTTTCTACCGAAAGACCTTTCTTCATACAGAGTTAAGAAGAATAGCTGTAAATTGTCAATACACCTGCAGTACAATGTGCTATTAGGATCACTGACTAGTGCAAAAACAGGAATGGGTTTAGACTTGAACGGCTGCCTGTTATAGATGCCTATTATAGATAATCTGCAAACAAGGCAGAGCCTTATCATTCAACTATCATACGTATTGTGGAGATAAGAGGCTCACTCTATTAATGAAATGCCCAGGGTGATAGAGCTGGTCATGTCATACTATCTGAATGTTCTGGGAAAGTATAACAACATTATGATGTGTTCCTGAAATTACTGTGGAAAATTATAGCTGTATGTGTCTGGAGTTTAGTACAAGTTTGGTTATGTACTAAAGCAAATAATTAGTTAGTGTGCTAAATCAAGGAAATCATCAAACTGTGCTTAGCCCTGACAAAATCAATGACCAATGCTACAGAGTAATTGATGTCAGGAACAATGGACTAAGCTCATTTACTTTAATGCATCTCACCTTGATTCTTTTCTAAACAACTTTGTAAGTCTGTTGCAGACCAAGGTGGCAAATCATTTGAAAGGGATACTGACAGTGAATTGTTTCTCCCATGTAGTATTTAGACCCGCTTGTAATTTGTATCCATCATCTTAACACATGATTTTCATGTAGGATTTGACAGCTGGCTAATTAGTTGTACCAGGTGTGCAGTGCACACTGAGAGCATTAATATACGTACAGCATGTAACTTTTTTTATTATTATTACTTTTTCATACTGTGTTTTTGAGTTGACAATCCTATACTGAAAAAGCAAATGGTAATTTTAAAGAAAGTAAAAAAAAAAAAATGTTCACAACGTTTGTTGACTGTAGCCTGAACTTTGTGAGGGGAAAAATAGATTTGGCTTTTACTGTGCATGAGGCAAACTTGGACTGTAGTGTCTTATAAGTATACAAATCAGTTCTTGTTTTCATCCATATTCTTTCAGCTTCTCTTCCAATCTCAGACTCAAGACAAACACAAGCAGAAGAAGCCAAAGGAAGCATGTAGATGATTGTGCTGAAGCAGTGTGTAGAGGCTTATACTTTACTTCATTCATTCATTCATTTTCTAAGCAACCTAATCCTAATTAGGGTCTCTGGCGCCCATCTCAGCCAAC
The DNA here is from genome assembly GCA_039654305.1 of Porochilus rendahli. NCBI lineage: Eukaryota > Metazoa > Chordata > Actinopteri > Siluriformes > Plotosidae > Porochilus > Porochilus rendahli. The sequence goes on from JBCNYG010000001.1 coordinate 24,069,596, forward strand.
ACTCAGTGAGGGTAGGGTACACCCTGGACAGCTCACTAGGCCATTGCAGTTATACATTACTTATCTTTGGCAATGCTTTATATTAAAGTTACCTTTCTGCAATTCCAGTCATCCATTCATTCATTTTCTGAACCGCTTAATCCTAATTAAGGTCAGGGGAAGGCTGGCGCCCATCTCAGCCGACTCTGGGCTAGAGCAAAGTACACCCTGGACGGCTCGCCAGGCCATCGCAGGGCAGAAACATACTGACGGATATACAGCCTACGTTTGACGCAAATCAGCAATGGTTTTTACATGCCTTTCACCATAGACAGTGAGAGACATGGCCGGCCTTTGATAACTCAGTTAGCTGCACTGGGGGTACTGCAATCCCTCAGTAGCGAAAAATTTTTTTATTTAACTTTTTGCATGTCCATGTCCAGTGCCTATGATTTGCTTAAGGACATTTACTTCTTGTCTTGGCTTGTCATGCAATTGTAATTCAAAATCTTAACAATCCTCACAACTGCAAGACATCTGTTTTCTGTTTTGTCATATAGGACAGATACAAGTTTCAATAAAAAAAAATCACAAATTGACTTTTTCCCCAGTGAAACACCAAATGATGTAAAATAAATGAGCCGGGTGAAGAAAGAAATATGACACTTGAGGTTTGCTACTCTAGAATTGGCATTAGGGCATATGGCCCTTATGCCCTTATGCCGATTCCAGAGTAGCAAACCTCAAGTCTC